>CM044005.1:82810332-83262833 GCA_024085815.1 Flaveria linearis | reverse complement strand
TTAACAGCAGATAAATTTTCAAGGTACTTTATATATTGCTTCTCAACTCAAAGGATTACACGACACTTGGACTCAAATCACTTACATAAAGAGTTACAGGGAGAAGATATATATACTACCTACAGCCGGATATACTTTGATACCAGCTGGACACCTCTAACCTTACATCTATACTACAAGACTCTAGGTGAGGTCTTTCAGACATTTTGTCTGAAAGTTGGTAGTCAGGACATGTCCCTGACTTACCTTTTGTCACCAACTAAAGTTGGTAACATGTACTATCATAAAAGGTGAACAGTAGAATAAAGTATGGTCAACACATGGCTCTTTAGGAAGATGCCATGCTGTATAGAGGTCTGCAGCGGACTGTCAGGGACCATACTTTTATCTGCTGGATATAGCAATGTCTTCCGAAGGATAAAGTGCTTCGGAAGAATAATTTCTTCCGAAGCCACTTATACTTCGGAAGACTGCTTCTTCCGAGGCTTGGAGTCTTCTTTGTCTTCGGAAACAGACTTTGTCTTCAGCTCTTTCATCAGACTTTGTCTTCGGAAGCTCTTCAGACTTTGTCTTCGGAAGCTCTTTCAGACTTTGTCTTCGGAAGCTCTTTCATCAGACTTTGTCTTCGGAAGCTCTTTCAGACTTTGTCTTCGGAAGCTCTTTCAGACTTTGTCTTCGGAAGCTCTTTCAGACTTTGTCTTCGGAAGCTCTTTCATCAGACTTTGTCTTCAGCTGTTGTTCCTTAGACTCTCGGAAGATCTCTTGCTTGGCTTCGGAAGCCTTTAATGTAGTACAAAAGTGACTATGAAGTGAATTTGGTTGCACCAGCCTTATCATGATCCAACAGTCACCACCACCGCCACCTCCGGCGCCCACTGCCACCACCGGCGTCACTGCCACCGCCACCGCCACCATTTTTTTCTTTTCTAGTATATGAAAATCTAAACAGATGGTGGAATTGAAATTTGTAATCAATTAAATTTAATAAAGGTTTTGAAATCCGGTCAATAAAAATAACAAAAACATAACAACCACCTTCAATCTCTCAATGTCGATCTTCCTCTCTTTTTTTCCCTACGCCACCGCCGGCGCTACTCCACCGCCGGTGTCACCACCACCTCCGGCGCCACTGCCGGCGCCACTGCCACCGTCGGCGTCACCGCCACCACGACCTACAAAACACATACTAACACACACTCCATGCCACCGGTACAACCACCGCCACGTTACCGCCAACAACAGCTCGGCCGCCACCGACACAAGCCACCCTCTATAAAGAGGCTGAAACTCCGGGGCTCACCACAACAACCGTCGCTCCCCACCATCGACGACATTTACCAAACATCCGCCGGTCAACACTCCCGACGGTGATGGTAAACCGGTGTGAACTACTTGTCTGGTGATGGTAACAGTGGCCGCCCGCGACGGATGGCATCACTGCAGTGTGAACTACTGTTCATGCCACATGCCCCAATCGGTGTAAACTACTGTTCACACCGACCATGAATTATATATATAATATATAATATTATATATATAATGAATATATATATATATATATAATATAATATATAATGAGTGTATGAGTTTACCTTTCAATAGAAACTAGAATACAATGAAAAATATTTTTGAAATTATATTTTGAGGAATGTACAAATGGAGAGGATATTAAAAGTGGTAATAAAAAATGGTTAGAAAAATTGGTCAATATTATCGACTAAAATATGATATATATTATTTAAAATTAAAAGTATAAGTTTTTTTTTTTTTTTTTGAAAAATGCACTTCAAGTTAAAAGTATAAGTAACATGTCCTTATTTTCATGGCAACTTTATTGGCCAAATAAAATATATAAAGACGTTGCCAATTTTAATGCATCAATATTATATTTAAATGATGAAGAGACTTGCAAACCAAAAGCTATGCAAATGCACATGTTCCATTAAAACTCAAACATATCATTGTTTAAAAACATAAGCTATAAATACATTAATATCATTGTTAAGAAATATTAGGAATCCACGGTCTTGGTTTTATGCACACAAAATGCATGATTTTTTATATCAATTTAATGTTTGCATAAATAAGTAGTAACATTATTCGTAATAAAATACATATAAGGTATTGAGTTAATGCTATGATAACCGGACTGACTTGAAGAAAAAACAATATCAGTAGTTACATCGATCGGTCACACAAGGGAGAACATATACATCAGTGTGTCCCATAAGCTTTTGTTTGAGTTTTCACTAGTGTTATGGTTCACTCAAAAGTGATCATACACCAACAAATATAGATAAATAGTTTTTATTTATTATATATATATCTTCTATGGGAATTATTATTGTTATTTAAATAGAGGATCATATATAGTGTGTCAAAATTGAATGAAGAGCGTCTATGATGCGGATGTTGCAAATTTAATACACTTTTTGGCCCACATCATCAATGTGCATTCAACATTAAAGGTTGATCGAAGAGTATGTGAACGGTCTAATGAATTGGCAAATTTCATCCACAATTCCACCTTTATTATGCAGATAGAAAAATAATATTCACAATAATATTTATTACAGTATTCATGTGAGCCAAAAGCATCTTATGAATTGTCAATTTGTCATTGTGTTTTCAATAAAAACACAGTTGGAAGAACAATAAGTAAGTTAAGCCGGTGGATGATTTAAACTAGACATCGATAGGTTGTCGATTTTCTAGCATTATGCGTGTGGGACAAATGAGTTTATTGGTTCACTTACGAGTTAATGGACCGAACCAATTGAATCAACTTGCTTTGGACAAACTAGATAAACTCAGTGAAAAACGGGTAAGACCACGAATGCATGTATCCTTTTGTTGGCTAATAGATTTTTGAAACTAGACCGATTGGTTAAATTAGTAAATACCAAAATTGTTGGTTTGATAGTTATTCCCTATTTCAAAGCATTGCTTTAGTAACTAAAGGAAATTGGAATCTAAATTACATTTCTTAATGTGTTCGGATGAGAAATAAATTGATTCCATTATATTACTTCAAGTAGAGTTTCAGCATACCTTTCAAATTGTGAAGGAAACAACAAAAAAATGAATTTAATTGACTTAAATTTATGTGTTTTTTAGTGTGTTGAAGATAAGATTATTGTTAAGTTTTATATAACTATAAAATACACACATAAATTACTTATATTGAATTATATGTAAACTATATATATATATATATATATATATATATATATATATATATATATACTAGTTGGGGACCCGCGCAATGCGGCGGGCAACGACAATTTACAATGCGGTACTCGTTTTTTGTTAGTAAATGTACAAGAAGTATAAATATGTTCTATGGTTTTAAATCAATCTTCTCCTATCTCAATTCTATTACTAACCTTTCAAAAAAAACTTGAAAATAAATATGTCTTCATCAATCTTCTCCCATCCATCATACCAGGACAATGTTGGTTTCCCGTATGATTTCATAAATTCCTATAACATCTCGATGCTCAGCAGCACTATGATGCACCATTCCAAAAGATCAGACTTTCGGTTTTGGAGGGCCTCTTGTAAAAAATGAATATTATGCTGTAAAGAAAGAAAAAGAGAACGATAAGTGATAATAGAACATGTCAATACATCCATTACAACTTAACCGTTCTTGTTCTCAGTTCCCACTATCACATATGACTAAAAAGGGACAGAACTAAAGTAAAGGTTACCTCTACAAACTTCAGCTTATAATCAAGATTTCCAAACCGTTGTGCGACTTCATATTCCTCACGAAGGTACTCGTATATTTGAGCATATTTTGCCTCTCTCCAGGCTATCTCTGATCTGAAATATAGAGATACTATTGTTTTTAACATAAAGAATAACATGTTTATCCCTCTATTTGTATATACATAAATATATTAGAGGTGTCCAATGTGTGAGTTGGTGATCGGTTTCAGTCAAGATAGCTACCATTTCTATGAATCAAAACGATTGGTTTGAGTCGACCCAGAAGAAACTCTGTCCCATTCTTTTCACATAATGTGGTTCAGATATGATTACAAAATTGTAATTTTTCAATACAATCTAGTTTTTTAAATAAAGACTTCATGAAGTTCTAGTTATTTAGTGTGTAAAAAAATCTCTAGGAGGATCCTCTGGTTGAAAAAAATAAAAGATGCGTGTTCTAGACTTCTAAGACGGGCTAACAAAAAAATTATGAACATATACAAACAATTACCTATCGAAAAGTCCTACTCTAAGAATCACATCAGCTAAATTTGAATTAGCCTTTCCAACAAGTTGAAAAAGCTTCTTCCTTTCCATAGTAAATGTGCCAGTTTTCTCCATTATACGATTGATATCTATAAATTCTTAACCATGCCATCAACCTTTGCAAAAAGAAAACTATATACTTTTTTCTCTAGAGAAAACTGCCACAAGTGTTTAGTACCTGTGACACGAAATAGTCTAATGCAATACTTTGGCCAAGCACGCTACTAATAACACGTATACTGTCAATATCAAGGTTTTTAAGGACGATGTAATTTGGGCCACCCTGCATATCCTCAGACAACAAGGCTTCACTTTGATCACATAATCTGTTTAACAAGCACCACACGCTTTAATGCAGTTATTATGTGGCGGAAATGTGAATGTGGCGGAAATGTGAATGTGGCGGAAATGTGAATGTGGCAATAGAGAAAGAAGAGATGGCAAAATGTATGTGTCTAGTATGGGTTAAACTAAAGAACTTTTTGTCCATTTCTAAATTTTGTTAATATAATTTCAAAACAATGTTATCATAACAATGATATAAAACTTTTATTAAAATTTTCAGGAGATTGTATGAATTAAAGATTGACTATGGGAGGCTTTCAACCTGATTTCCCCGTTACCCATTAGTCATCTTATTTATTTGACCCATTTGAGATAAGACCAACCAAAATCAATTCATTAATAAGTACGGGGTCAAAACTGCCACATATATGCAAAAACTAACTAACCATCATTTCTTGTCTCTGAGTCTTTTAGTACCGACCCAGAAGCATGCCGTTTAATTATGGACAGATAGGACTCAACTTCATGATCCTCAACATTGAACAAGACAGCAGATCCATACTGGAACACCACCATGTAACTTTGAGAGCTAGAGTTTTCTTCAGCACCGACCTCCTAAATGTTTTGAAAAAAACTCTTTTTTGTTACTCATTTTAATCTAGATATATACAAAAATGTTCTTTATGTGATGCAAAAAATGGTGTAACAATCATAGCTGAAAATCACATTTGATGTAAAAGTCGAAACATAACTTCAAAAGACTGAGAGCATATGGTTGCCTTTAAAAGCTGTGCCTCTTTAAAACGAAAGATGCATATCTTAAGTATATATAATGAATCAACCTGGATTTCCCAAATGCGCACATTAGGTGCTGTAAAATGGTCTCCAAATGTGGTGTCAAAAGGTCAGCGGCTTATTTAGAGAACAAAATTCACAAGACCAAAACTGCCTTTTTCTAATAGAGTATGAAAAGCGTAAAAATTTTATGATCAGGAGCAGTGACAATATGTTTGTGCTTTTGGATCTCTTTTCTTATTAATATCGCATGGAACAATGAACTGAAACATATGAACTAACTATATAAAATAACCATAGATTATATTATATGAAAGTATAAACATATGCATCTGCAAATATAAAAGAGGAAAATGACAATGAGAAGAAAAAGAGTTGATAATACAACTCATCCTGATTAGCAGGATTCCAGCGAATAACACTGGCACCGCTAACTATAGGAATGTGTAACATAATGGTTTCATTGTGTTCTTGTGTTTCTTTCTGTTTCGTATGACCATAAGTCAATCTCCATTAATGACCAAACAAAAATTCTTACTTTTAATCCATCCATTAGGTTTGTGCATTACTTGGGTAGTGGGTTTATGAGGTTAAAGAGCTATCTAACACATCAAACAACAGTTCATCCCCAAAATTCAAGCAAGCATTTCATTTAGGCATTTCATCAAACATGTGGTATGCATGACTGAATCAAGCAAACATATAAAGTTTTTCATTTGAATGCATCCCCAAGTTCACAATCTATTTAACATCAAGATGTAATTTAGTTCTACAACAAAATTCAAGGGAAAAAAAAATCAAATATCTATATTGTAAACTGCAAAAGTGTTTGTAGATTTACCTTAAGAACTGGCATCAATCGTTTGCAACATTTTGGAGCCTAATGCGGAGCCAATTTTACCATATTACAGGGGCTTCAGTTAAATGTAGCAGATCACCTTCAATCGGTTTCGGGTTCTGATGACAACCAAATAACCGAAAATCATTCTATTTTGAATTGTTTTGGGTATGTAGGAGATTGTTATGCGAATCTTTGTAAGAAAACCCAAATCCGAAAGCCCAATCTAACAAAATATGCACCTGATTTAGAAACAATTAACTAAATTGTAACCAAAAACCTTAATTCAGCAACAAAACTTAGTTAGGGTTTCAAATCAAGTATATGTGACTTACATGAGTTCAGCAAATCATACATCTTGTGTAGAATCGAATTCTAGAGGTGTGACTTCATAGGAGAGAATTGAATTTTGAATCGCCCGCTCATTTCACATTGACTGTGCACAGAACCCTTTAAGAAGAAGCCAAAACATATCTTCTTTTGTAATGTTGGGTGCCGAGGAAGAAAAGAAGCAGTGGTGACCTTCTTCTTTCGGAAGGAAGGAAATGATGCGTTGTGATGCTTCTTCTTCATGAAAGCCTTATCTAGGGTTGTTGGGTGAATGATGCTTCACTGACTTGTAACAAATGCAAATAATGTTGTACATCTCTTAATTTTAAGAGATTGTGTAAAAGACTCTTTTGCCCTACTCAAATGAATATATATATATAATATAATATAATAATATAATATAATATAATATATAGTGTAAATTACATGGATGGTCCCTGTGGTTTAGTTAAATTTTGGATTTGGTCCTTGTAGTTTTAAAATTGTGAATATAGTCCTTAATGTTATAGTTATCTTTCATCATGGTCCTTACTCTATTATTCAGTTAGTGATGTTAAATTTATCAATATAATTATTTTACTTGTAGGGATCATCAATGTAATTTACATTTTATTATAATTTTTAATTATAAATAGTTTATTATTTAATACACAAATAAAAAAAGTTTTAAAAATTGTCTTTTTTTAATATTTGGTTAAAAGAAAATTTTTAAAATCACTATGCGGATTTTTTTAAACCTGTATAAAAATGTCTTCTTTTATAAATACGTTTAAAACTGAATTGGTTTAAAAAGTATTAAAACTTGAGATTTTTTTAAGAAAAGATATTTCAAAAAATGAATTGTTAAAAAAAAGTTTAAAAAATCAAATAGTTTTAAGAATGACGTATAAAAAAAGAACGGTTTAAAAACAAAACATTTAAAAACATTTTTTTAAAATTTTTTTTATATGTGCATTTAAATGTAATTAATAATAATCATATTAATAATGAAATTATAAATATATAAAAAATAAAAATTTTTGAAAAAACAGTAATAAAAATTTCATTAATAAAAAAATTATTATAGTTTAAAGGTAAAGTAAATCAATGGTTAATGCAAGTAAAATGCTAATTTTATAATATTTAAAATCATTAACTGTTGACTAACATCACTAACTATTGACTAACAGAGTTAGGGACCATATATGAAAGATAAATAAATGTTAGGGACTATATTTAAAGATTTTAAACTTTAAGGATCAAATCAAAATTTCACATAACCACAGGGACCATCCATGTAATTTACTCAATATAATATGTATATAATTATGACGTCATCCGGTTATTAAATCCAGTCCGCTCACCAAACCACTAAGACATCCGGTTCGACTTCTGATCCGGTTTTAAAAACATTGGTTGTATTGTTTATTGTGGCTGAACTACTAATGATTATAATTGCATGTACGATGTACAAGGTCAAACTGAAGCTGAATACAACAAAAGTGGTTGTAAAAAAGTCAAATTGGGTGTTGGTCAACGCTCGGATTGAGGAGTGTTGGTTTGAGGTTGATAAAGAAAAAAAACACTGGGTTTAGGAGATCTTGTTTCAATTGTTATCGAGTTAACAAATGGTCGCATTACTTAATAAATTGATATTTGTTAAACATACAGATAGTTGTAAGTATTAACATGTAAATGCGAGTAACTATTTACGTGAATTGTGTTTGGTCCATGTTAAGTCAACAAATACTTTATTATACGCCAATTGTCACACCAAGTACACCATAGTTTGCTTAGTTAAGGAATAAACGTTTGAGGTGTAGGTATATTGTCATATCAATATTGTTACCATCAATTAAATTTACAATTATATTACTATACTGGAAACTGAAAACCGAAAGAGATAATTTGGTTTTGTATTTGCGATTCAACCTAGTGTTCTTGTGTTTCTCATTTATTTCTAGCTTCTTAGTATTAATATATAAACCAATCTCAAGTTAAACATTTCATTTTCTTATAAATCAATCTGTAAGTTAAACTTTTTTCAATTTTTTGTGTTAGTCAAACAAAATGAGTAATACTAACCACACGCTCCTCGTAGATATAATGTCTTACTTAACTTATCTATCTAAGCTATCTAGGTTTTTACTTAACTTGACAATGGTTATCAAAATGGCATCGTTGTGGGAAGTTGGTGCACTTAATTAGTATCATATTGCTTGTTTGATTTTATTTGTTAATGTTTTGCTTTAAACTTTAACAGCCAAATTGTTTAGTTATTTTTATTTCTTCATCTTTACCGCGGGTATTCTGTTGCATTTGTATAGATTCTTTCTTTACAAGCGTAGTAGAATCTCGAGTATTGGGATGACTATGGATGGAGTTGACCATTTATGTACATGTGATAGGAGCCTAGCGTACTCAACTCACTTCCACCCATTCATGTGAATATCATGGGAATCCATTTTTGTGTTTTGACTGCTTGATCATTGCCTAGAGTATTACTGTATATAACATTGAAAAGTATGAGGATGGGGTAGGTGCTTGACGAAAATATACGATGACCATTTACGAAAAGGTATCATCATCTTATTCATACTACGAACCACCTTTACCCTACTATCAGGAATTAATAATATATTGTATTTTACCCGTATAGGTTTCACATAGAACTTATATAAAAACGTCTAGAAAAGTAAGTATGTCATAATTATGTATTTGAAATTTTGTAACAACTTAAGATGTAGCTTATGATCAAGGCTTACCATTTGACCAAGTTAGTATTGCGGGCTAGTAATGCAATATACCTTAAGTTTATTGAAATTAATATTTCTTCTGATTTGGATAACTGGGGGCCCATTAGATAAAAATGTTGATTTGGGCTTACGGCATCACCATTTTAAAGGCCCAACTGAAAATGTACAAGAAGGTCTTCAGTTTGTGCAGTTAGTTATATTATGTTTTGTAGTCCATAGCCCAAGCATACGAAGCTAAGGTTCCAGTATAAAAACTGAATGATAACAAAATATTGTTTAAATTAGTAAAATAAATTAATAAATTAATAAGTATTTAAATATAAATTTTGAGTAACTAGAAAATAAAGAATTATTTATAACTGTTTATCTAAAGACTATATAAATCATTGAAAATAACATAATTGCTAATTGTTCGAACTTAAGATGTTGAAAACAACTGTGTAACCATATGATACAAATGCTTCATGCATTAGTTCTTAATTGCATCTATGAAATAAACTTCTCTAATTAATATGTTAATTAACATAATTAAATTATTTAATTAATTACATTAGGACTATCTTGTTAAATATTTAAGTATATAATTATCAAATATTTACGCAACAACAACAAAAGCAGCAACAACAACCACCGCACCAAATATAATCGGTGTTTAGGGCAGGTCGGAAAATAGCATCGTTGTAACACCCTGCATTTATTACACATCGGCCGTAGACAGGAGAGATCCATGGTTCGTAAGGAATATCTGGTCTCTAATATCATCAACGCGTTTTGGGCGTATTGTCCGTGGATGAGAGGAGAACTCCACAGTTAAGCGTGCTCAGGTGGCAGCAATCCAGAGATTGGTGACCTCCCGGTGAAGTTTTCACCCGTGCAACCAAAAGCAAATCGCATGAGCTCCTCGTAATATAATAACCAGTATTACAATCCCGTGTAATAAACAAGTTGAATAATCTATTGTTATATAGTAAACAATAAAAAAAGTCAATCCGTTATATAAAATAACCAGTTTACAATCCCGTGTGGTACACAAGTTGAATAAATCTATTGTTATATAGTTAACAATAAAAAAAGTTATTTATTAAACGTCGTGTATATACGTGTTGAATAAACTCGTTTATTACGCATATTTGAAAATTTGAAGTTAAAATATTTGAAAATTTTATAAATAAGTCATAAAAATAATTATTATGATCATTCTTCTTTGCTTCTTAATATATTAACAAACATAACTTACAATTGATTATATTGGAATAATTATATCAAAGTTATTTAGTTAATGGTATAGTTATTTAGGTGACCAGTATGGGTATAGTTATTTAGTTAAAGCTCTTAATATCAATCGATTTAATTATCAATACTAGTATATAATTTATCTTAATAAGATAAGATACAAATTTCATTCAAAGTGTAAAACGCCTGTATAACATTTTAAGCATAAAGTACAAGTGATTTATGTAATAGTTTTACTTTTATTCCCATTTAATTAACTTCTTCTAATTACTGTATTATTTAATACATATTATTAAAATATTATTTAATAATATGATATTATTTAATTCATTTCATTAAATTTTATTTTACTTATAATAATATAAATTGACATTTAAATTTATAGTTAGTAATCATATTTTTATAACTAAATACTATTTAAATTCAGTATTATTTTATTTAAATACTTATATCTATACTATTATATAATACATCTGTTTGTATAGATGTGTAATTTTAACAAGCATACAAGTTTTAAAACTTTTATAATATACGTAATTGTTGTCTTTCATTCAATTTTTTTAATAATTATATTTTGAGTTTTTAATTCACGTCATAACGCACCGAACTGATACTGACTAAAATCGAATTCCCAAAAATTGCATAACAGTCGTGCCCCTGTAACGCATGAGAATTTCTACTAGTGAATACTTACAAATGAATAGTTATTATAGCATTTATAATTGAATTTATAAAAATACATAAAAATATTTTTTAATATTCTTATGATTTAAGAGGAGTGAGAGGCGGAAAACAATTATTAGATGACCTAAAATAGTGACAAGTGTTCGGAATTATTTTTATTTACTAGAATAGAGAACAGAAAGGATAATGAATAGTGAAGTCATAAGTTTATCAATATTACCATAATAATTTTATTCTCTATGATCAAAATAATCTACTTTGTTTTTTCTATACTTTTACACTTAAACATTTTGGGATTTTTGAAACTAATCATAAGTTTTCCTTTTTTCTAAATTAACTACCTACTCGTTTTGTAATTTTTTAAATTTACACTTATACTCTCGAGGTATGTCAAATTTATACTTAATATCCTAAACTTTAATAAAGAATTTTTGTTTTTCTTTTAACCAATTTATAATAGAATTCATTAACTTTAATAGAGTTAACATTTACGTATTCATTATTTTTCTCATTTGCTTCGAAGTTTTGTTACTATAGTACTTTTTTGCTATTATACTTATTTTAGTGAGCGTTTCACGCATAAATATTTATTGGATGGTAAATACTAACGTATAAGCCGTCAGAATTGAGCCTTTTAAATTTTACAGCTTCGTCACAGAACGTGGGTTACGCCCACTAATCATATTAAAATATAAGATAGTTATATCTTTTCTGTCAATAATCGTTAACAAGTAATTTTAAATTATTTAAACATGTGTGTATTCTTATTTCTAATTACTTAAAATGCATGTATGCATGCACACAAACATACATGTGTCGGATGTATGCAATGTTCTCACCACCATACTGGGCTGACTGGCCGGACCTGTGCAACCGGCGATCCAATTATACTTATTCAATCCGTTTTCAAAATAACCGCCTAGTTCTGAGTGGTTAGTGGTTAGACTGTGACTGGTGACCTACGACCAAACCGGATTGAACATCAATAGCAATAGATTTACTCTCGTAGCCTTAAAAACTACTCCTCAACTTCGAAGACATCCAAGATCTTTGCTAGCAGCCTTCAATAACTACAAGCTATGCCATTACGAACGTTGATAGCAACCCAGATTGACAACAACTACGAACAACAGCAACTCCGATCGACTATGGATGAACAGATACAACATCGACTATGAATAAAACTGAGAGTGGCGTCAAAACAAGAAAAACAAGAGATGTTTGACTAGGGTTTAGATAAAAATGAGAGTAGAGATAGAGAAAGGAAGCTATTGTAATAATATAAATCAAAAAGTTGTAAACGTTGTTTAGATACTACTATACTAGGGTTGCATAAATGTTTTAATCGTACCCTTTGAGAAAATTTATTTTACTATGAAGTCATTTAACCAAATCAATTTTACTTATTTAGTCCTTGAAGTTATATTTTAATAGGTTAAGTCCTTTATAAACATTTGGAACATTTCTATATAGTTCTTTATAAATATTATATTATTTATGACGTCAGCCGGTTTTTTAATCGAATCAACTGATCCAACTGATCTGATCAATGAACGTTTCGGTCGTACAGTTCACACTCGGTCCGATTTTTGATGTATGATAAAGTGTAAGAAATCTCTTGTTTAAATGTAGCCATCATTATCCATTATTCAAGAAATGGGTTGATTTGAACAAGTTATATATAAGGTATAGTTAAATCAACTCAAGTGTTCAAAGAGTCCATGTAGTTATATTGAAATTACTCAGTTAGTTAAATGAAGACATTTCTACAAAACTTCTCATGTTAGCTATCTATATTCAGGATCCTTCAACTAATGTCGTTGTTGATGAGAATATTCTTGCGAAGTTGCGTAACGAGTATTGCATTATAGTCTTTGGGCTGGTCTAACCAAACAGTACATTGACCGTCTAGAGCATTTGAGACACCCAGATGTCGAGTATTAGTTTGTTTTTTGGTTTTTTAATGATTTGTAAATTTTATTTTAAATTTATTAATGAAAATATGTTTTTAATATCTATACTTATTAAAAAACAATATCTTTAGTGCCACGTGTCGTTTTCTTAGGCCTCCATTATTTTAATTTCTCATCTAAAAATGTATCTATCCTTATTATTAGTCATAATTCATTTGAATAACATTAACTATTACTAAAATTACAAAGTGAGTTTTTTTCCTTAAATAGTGTATATACAATATTTATTTATCATAATAGGTGTTTAAGGAAGTGGTTTTTTCTCTCAATATAATTTATTGATTATATTTGTTTTATTTTAAAATAAAAAATAGTCAAGTATAAAGGTTAATAAATTTATAAAATCATTTGGTTCTTATGTCGTAACTAAGAGCAAAAAGTTTTTCTAAAACATTTTGGTTCATTTTAATTCACTCAGACTCAATTTTAAAACATTTTGGTTCATTTTGGTTCATTGGTTCTTATGTCGTAACTAAGAACAGGAAGTTTCTCTATAATTTTGTTTCAATTTCACAAAAAGTAGGCACATTTTTTTATCTTTTAAAAATATGTATTTTTAAAAAAAAATTTTAAGTAGCTTAAAAGATATAAAAAGAAAAACTATTTTTAATAAAAATGCATTCTTTAAAAATATATTTATATAAATATCATGACGAAACAAAAAATTAATGGTTTATGAATTATAAATGTAATTCTTAATTATCAATGATATGTATGTTGCTAATAGACTTCCGACAACAATTAGGGGAGAAACGAGTCACGCCGTTTCGTGATCCACTCGAGACTGACTTGCTAAAATCTCTAATTAAGCTTAGCTTAAACAAGCTTGAACTCATTTTATGACTCATTTCTTAAATGGTTTTGAACCCGAGCTTCATCTGTCGAGATCGAGACGGCTCACAAGGCGAAACTAACGTTGTATGTATATGATGTTTACTTTTATCTTTTATGTATATACTTATATAAATGATTATTACTATATATAAATTTATGTTTAAAACAGTTCTAATATATATCGTTATTTTAAAAAAATTACATAAACCATTTAGTTTCTTAAAAAATCTTTTTTTATATAAGAACAAGTAAACTATAAATAGACGTTAAAAAATTCTTATGAAAGATTATTATTAATTTTTTTTATGAGAAAACTTTATTGAAAAAGAAAACCTTCATAAAAACAACTATAAAACATTTTTCAAGAGAGATGCTAAATTAGTTTTTATTTTATTATAAATTTATCCTTTTAGTTTTAATTAAATAACATTAGTAAAAACATAAATACTTTTATCCAATCATATTATGAATAAGAAAATTTAACTTTTTAGTAAAAAAAACCATTTTGGTAAATATTTTTAAAACACTTATTTTGTTAAATTATTTTTCTACCAATCCTACTTTTAAAAAAACTCATTACAAATGATATTATGATGGTTTTAAAATAAAATCCTGAAAAAGATTGCAAGCTATAGTTGACTGTTTTTCCCACCCAAGAACAAGTTGACTCTATCCCAACAAACATATAATATAATGAGTTTACACAGGTTGTATTACACTAAAATTGTGAATTGAAACATGTTAGGCTCTTGCTTATTCAAACAAGTAATTAAAGGTTTTTAATTCGCTCGTCCTATGCAAAGGAGAAGAAACTCCATACGTGTTTTCTATTCCAAAACGATTTTAATATTATCAAATCAAGGGTCTCTAATAATCAATTCAAGCTTTCGATTTCCCAAAATCATGATATTGATTTTCAAATGGAAAGATGAATCATTTCATATCCTTTACAATTCACAAGCATATCATGGTTTCGATTTACCTCAAATCATTTTATGTTTCAAGTTCAACTCGTCGATCCTTTTACTCTTTATTGATCTATTTAATATCATTCACATTCCAAGTTTTAAATCACAAAAAGCTCTTCTATAAAGTCTCAGTTCAATGCTCATATATACATATCTCGATTGCAACAATAGTAGTGGTCCGTACGATTTATGGATTTGATTTTGATTTCAATATAAACTTTAGTATTTTGGTTTTTTAAAATCAATTTGACTAAATTATATTTTTTATGAAAGCAAAATTTGATTTAGTTTTAATTGATGTAAGCATGAGATTGATTTATGTTTTGGCCAACAAAAGAGAAGATTACATAAATGGTCCATGTGATTTAAACAAATCACATGTTTGGCCCTAAAACATTAAAAATCATAAAGATAGTCTAAAGTTTTGTGTAATCATTGTATGTTTGGTCCCTGACACTTGTGACATCCGGTAATTTTCCGTTACCAAACTCCGTTAGTTCTGTTAGTTTCGTTAGGTCTTGCATACACGTGTCGTGAGCACACACTAGTTGTCGTTGAACGTTGGTGACTTAAAAATAATTAACATTGATAAACTAATAATAATCTAATGAATAATATGATTCTTGTATTATGCTTATGTGTTTATGCGATTTAAATATTAATTGTGAATTTTATCACGTAACGTGTTAAAGTGTGTATTTAAATTCGTGTGTTTTGTAACTAATGAAGATAATGCACATAATTATTAGTATTAATTTATATGCTTGTTATTTTAGCTAAAAACCTTTTAAAAAGATTGTAAAAGCTTAGTTTTAAATACAAATTACAAGGGTTAAAGAGGTAATTGTAATTTAATCTAATTAAACAAAATTAACCCTAAACACCCCAACCCCCATTTCAGCCGCAAGCACTTCCAAACCCTTCCTCATTCGAAATTGATCAAAGAACAAGCAAAACAAATCGATTTTGATTGGAATCCAAGTGTTACAAGTTGATTTCAAGTGCTAATCATCACCTAAACACATCTAGAGGTAGGCATTATGTTGTTTTTGTGAATTTTATGTTTTTGCTGAACCCTAGTTCGAAATTCTTAAATAAAATCTGAAATTGATGATGATTCCATGTTAGTATTGTTGAATTGATGCTAGATTGGGTGTTAATTGCAAGTATGGTGTGGATTTTGATGTCTAGATCATATTAGGTCAAAAGTAGAAATTTTTGATTTGGGGAACTTTCAAGATTGATGAAATTGATTATGTTTGATGATGTTATGATGTTAGTTAGGTTAGATTGATGCTAGTTTACGTCGATTATGCAAGAAAGCTATGATTTTGATACGTTGTTCATAGGTTACTAATAATAGTAACTTTATTTGCATGAATATGATGATTTGATGATGAATTGATCATGTTGTTGAAGTGTTTGTAATGATATATGGATGTTAGATTGATGATATTGATGCTAGAAACCTAAGAATGAATGTTGTAGTTCATAGATTACTAAAAGTAGAAACTTTTGTTCATGAAGATTGATGAATTAGAGTGATTTGATGATGTTGGTCATGTCTAGATGTTAGTATGGACTTGATTAGGTATATTGTTGACAAATTCATGAATGTAATAAGTGTTAGATAGATTTTGGGATGTGCTTTCCTAAAAGGAAAACTTTATTTGCACAAAGTCTTGAAGATGATGATTTGAGTATGTTTGGGATATTAGGATCATGCTAGTATGTTCATGGATGATTTTTAATATGGTTGAATGCGTTGTTTGGGTTGTATGAATGTTTATTGGGTTAGTTGGAATTTTGGTCTATTTGTGGGAATTCATGGTAATGGGTCATATGGGTAGATTGGGACTATTGTTGGTTTGTGGTTGATCATGGTTGAAACATTTTGGATGATATGATATCTGGTTGTATGATAATCATGTGTAATGTATTGATATGTTTGATTTAATGGAATCTCACCTATAATGTCACCAGTGGGTCAACAGGTCAACTGGGTCAAGTGTGTTTTGTCTTTCTAAAATCTTGAGTTCTTTGATTTGTAGAGCACTTAGGGTTTCATTTTGATCTCTGTGCACACATACTTATGTACTCGTATGTTCTAGGTGACCTCTGAGGGTTGTCTATCCACTATTTCTTTCAAGTTAAGACTTAAGTAATTTTTTACGCACATCAGGTGAGTTCATGCCCCACTCTTTTACATACTCTCTTTTGAGGGAGATAGCATACTGGTTTTACAAACGCTTTATTTATATGGGTTGTGTATGGTATAATATAGTGTTGTTTATCATGGAAAGTCCTCACACTTTTGGATTGTTAATAATGATTTAACAGGAAATTTTAGGTAGTACTACTGGGTCTGACGAGCCCTACCTGTGTTACTTGAGGTCAGAAATTATCCTAACGAACATTGTCATGACCTGGTAAGTCGTGGCGGGAGGCAACAAACGTAACACAGTCGGCTTCAATCACGAAATCACGATTATTATTACTTTTTGTTTATAGACTACCTATCTATTACACTACACTTCTTATATATTGCAACTGTTACTGATTATTGTTTAACGCAAACTCTTGAACTCATCAACCATTATGTTGACTCTTTTAGTATGCTATTATCAGGTTAAGGTTCACCATTGCCTAGGAGCACGTTACACGGGTCAGCATCATGATGTTGTCAGCATGTTATGAAACAATATTTTGATTGTGTTTGTTTACACATTTATGTTTTGGTTTTGCATCACATTTGGCACGTATGTTTGTGCATTTCAAATTATGTTACATTCTTCTAGGTTTTCTGGTTATTTAAATGCTTCCGCAATATTTAAAGTTAAACTCTGATTTTGAATATTAGTTCATATAGAGTCATTCTAAGTAACTAATGACTGAAATCCTGGTTTGTCACGCGCCTCGTTGTAAAACTCCGCACGTAGATTTTGAGGGTGTAACAACACTGATTCAAGCTCTATGTTGCATTATCTTAAGTTACAAGTAGACATAAATTAAAATTATTAATATTAGACAATGATGACAAAATTACAAATAAAACATCAAATTTTGTATACAAAGAAGTTTTTGGATGTTTATAGATGTTCTCATGTTCAATATAATTTGATTATTACCTAAAGTTCTTAATTATAAGTTAATTTAATTTCATGTTACACATTATTTAGACTTATAAGCTTTTATAAAGAAAAACTACTAATATTAGATATAAATGATTTTAAAAAATTAAACATAAAAATTGATTGACAAAGTATTAACAATAATATTATGACTTACGAACTTTTTTAATTAAAAATAATTTTTAATGATTGAACCCGTGTTTTACACGAGTCTTTCACTCTAGTTTTTTATATAAAAAATGTTTTGGGTTCATAGGGTCAATAAAATGATACCCACTGTAAAATAGGGTCAAAGGGTTCATTTTTGAATTGCTACGAGACATCCACTCATTGATATAGAGTGACTAGGTTCAAGGTTCAAAACATGATGCCCTATCATCCTAACAACAGTATGATAACCTAATTATAAAAGAACATTACAAATAAACAAAATTAGTTATAAAAATAAAATATTATAGAAGTGAAACATTATAAATGATTTCCAACAATTATAAAACAACAAATGTTGATGAAACATTGACTAGTGATTACAACATTATATATATACTAATTATCAATTTTGATATGTATCATAAGTTGCATCATATGTATTAATCGGATGTACCTAAAATTTGTTATTTTTTTTAACTTAAACTTGGTATTATAACCCAATACTTTACATGTTTTACAATTTAGCCCTTTTACTTTCAACTTTGGCCCCGTACTTTTCATATTTTACGCATTTTTCGTTTTACTTTTCGGTCTAAATTTACGAGTTGTGGTTCAACATTTTTACGTTTATTTTTCCCATTTAACGGCCACCTCGCAATGCGATGGTCCTAGATCGACTTACTTATTGTTTTATACGAACCACGTTTCGTTTGCGTGGTTCGTGGTTAAATGTTTTGACATATATGTTTCATTCGATTTTATTTTTTCGTTGTTTATATATTTTTAATACGAACTTTTACAGTGTTGGTATATACTGACGGTGGTATATCATTGATGCTACCTAATACGATTTTACGTATTTCGCTGCATCACGAAAGACTTAATACTAGTTTACTACTAATTGTTATAGATGGAACAATTACAACACTATGCGAGTTTTGCACAACCCTACTATGCGACAACATGTGCCCCATGATTCCGGTGTTGGATACATGTCATATAACTTCTTTCCTGTTATAATACACAAGTATTTTTCATAATAGACAACCTCTAAATCATGCCACGTGGCCTTGTTAGAATTTTATGTGAATCGCACAGATTTGGACTGCAATATTTATTTTACTTATTCAATTCTCGTTGATGCTTATTATTTGTGTTGCGACGCTGACACAAAGTCATTAGAAGAAAAACTTTCCCATAACATTTTTTGCAAACCCTCGCATTGAATCAAAAACACGATACCCGAACATTGTCGATGACCTTTGAGAATCCACAGAAAAGATGAATCTGTCTTTGAAATATTTGGATCTTTAATAAAAAAGAAAACATTAACAAATTTACGTAAACGTTGATAAAAATTGCATGTCGCAACAGTAAAAGGCCAAACAATTAGAAATATAAAGTTTATAAAAATTAGCAAGTACAAACTTAGATTTTTTAAAATCATATTGTATAAGTTGAAGGAAAAAGAAAAAATAAATTGTAAAAAATCAGAGTATTGAATCAGCTTTGACTGCATTTAAGTTTATACATCGATGACTTTACATTATGACGTAAATTTTTTTTGAATGAAATACGATAAAATTTAGATAAAGTAAGCATTTTACAATAATATATATTCAAAATTATAAAGCATAAGCTTTAGAAATAATAAAAAACATATAAATAATTGTGAGTATCAAAAAACAAAGTAAAAGATGAGTATAAGGTAAAAAAATATAGATATAATTAAATGTGAAGGGGTAAAACGTAACCTTTTAGGGGTAAAAATGTAAATTAATAAAATATTATTTGTAAGACACATGTGAAAAGTATCAACATGAATTTTAAAATAAAAATGATATCAATTGAAATGTTGAACATCATGCATTGGTGATGTGATACATGACTTTTAAAGTAAGGGTTTCTATTTCATACACCATCGATGTGGCACTTCATTGTAACCGGTCGTTTAGACCACTGTAAATGGTCGTTTAGGCCGCTTTAAACGGTCGTTTGTTTTGACTGTAAACGGTCGTTTAGACCTTTGTAAACGGTCGTTTATTATAAAGTAAACGGTCGTTTACTTTTCTGGTGATTTGACAAGTCCAACTTTGTTTGCTAGCCTTTGAACCGAACCCACTCCATCAATTTATACCACCGTTATCATCTTTCTTCACCTGCTTCTTCACCATTATCATCTTGCTTCTTCATCTTCATTCAACTCATCTTCTTCATCTTCTTTACTGCATCCACGAAATTTACCGTCATTATTCTTTATCAACATATTCACCATCTCATTATTCTTCTTTTTAAAATAAAGGTTAATTTATTATTATTATAATAAAATTTAGTTTATATATATTTTATTTTGTTACTGATTGTAATTATTTTAGGTAATGGCTTCAAGTTCACGTCAAGATACAACGTCAGTTCGTGCTTCGAATCATCCGTGGCTTCAGTTTTGTCGAGGATTAGATGAATATAAAAGGCTTCAAAAACTTTTAGATAAAGAATTTGAGCCTTCACGTTCGATATCTCGGAGCTTGTTACGGGACGTGGGTGAATTGACTCGTGCTCGTAACATGATGAACGAGCCGTGGAGCAGATTTTTTGCAATTAATGGCCCGCAATATAAGGAGCTTTGTTTAGAGTTTTTCTTTACATTTTATTTCAACTCGAACAATCATAACTATAGGTATACCAATTTAGTTGGATTATATATAAGTTTGACTCAACATTAATTGAACTTACATTTTTTTAACATTGATAACGATGCTATCAGTTTCGTGCTCGGGGGGGGGGGGGTTGCCACGTAATTATTCTGTGGCCGAGTTTAGTGTTTTGATGGGTTTATATACGGTTCAAGATACCCATCAATCTGATTTTTTGAACGGTCTTACGCAATTTCCAGAAGATTATAGTGATGAAATATTTTGGCAAGAAATGGGTGATGGCCAATATATGCCTAACAATAAAACGAAAGCTACAAGAATGAACGATCCGTTGTATAGATATCTTCATCGCGTTATTGGTCATACTATAGCTGAACGTAGGATGACCAGTGGTGGGGCGACTAAAAAGGATCTGTTCTTTTTATTTTGTTTGATTAAAAGGAGGCCTTGTAATCTGGCATCTATGCTTGCTGATTATTTTACTACTTGCACGGGTATAAAGAAAAGCGAGCATATTGTGGTGGTACATATGTTACTCGACTCGCCGAGTCTTTACACATTCTCACCCCTGAGAACGTGACAAGGTTAAACGGTCTGGTTCTTATGTCCGGATTTGTTGATCGTGAACATGTTATACGAATGGACATGATTGCAGATTATCCACAAGTTAGGTGGAGGTTTAAACATAATAATCAAATGTGGATACCTCCATATCAAGACCCTCCTGATTACCGTATCAATAGATGAATTGAATTTATAATGTAATATTATTTTTATTTGTATAGTAATGTAATTTTTTTAGTTATGTAAAATTGTGATTTAGTTTTTATTTGTATAATAATTTTATTTATGTTTGGGTTATTGTAAATAATTTTTTAGTTATGTAAAATAATTGTTTGCCAGTTGTAGATAAAAGAAATAATTATTTAGGAATTGTGCCAGATTGTTTTGGTAACTGTGCCAGAGTAGGGATTATTTATTATACAATGATTGTTGTGGGAAGATGCCTATAAATTCATTCAGAATACACATTTCACAATAACAATTCATAATTCACAATTATTCAAATTCATTTATTCAAACATCATCGTAATTCAAGTCAATAATGTCTCAATTTTATAATGATGGGGTGTACCAAACAAGAGAGGAGTTAATGGATTGGGTGCAAAACACTAAACGCATCCTTGGATACGTTATTGTCACACAACGAATGAAGAAGACTGTATGCGGCTTCGTCAACAAGGCATTTCTTATGTGCGATCGGGGTGGTGTATACAAGTCAACATCAGATTCAACCACGCATTCAGGCACAAAGAAGACAGGTTGTCCGTTTCAACTTATAGCAAAATATCATGAAGAAGATGGAGGTTGGAAAATACATGTTATCTGTGACGAACATAACCATGAACTTCTAAATTTTTAGAGGGTCATGCTTATGCAAAAAGATTGTCTAAAGAAGAGTATGCTTTGGTGGAAGATCTTACAAGAAAAAAATATGCAGCCACGTGATATTCTTACGGCTTTAAAAGAAAATAATGATAAAAATATATCCACAATTGAAACCGTATATGATGCACGGACAAGGATACGAAAGTTGGATAAAATTGGAACCACCCTAATGCAAGCACTTCTTCAATCTTTGCAGATGAGCGAATGCATCTATGATTTTACTACTAATGACGAATTAAATCAATTAAATGATTTATGTAACGCCCTGAAATTTCCCGAAACAAGCCATTTAATAATAACGGGCTTTTAAGGGTTAATTTAAGAAATAAAGGGGTAAATTAGTGGGCTATGGATCAAATTAGCCTTAATGGGCTAGGCTTGATGGGTTTAAGGGCCCTAATCAGCCCTTAAACATGCATAATCAGTTCCATTCCATCACCTTGTAACCCTAGCCACCAAATTCGTAGAGAGAGAAAGTAGAGAGAGAAAGTGAAGAAAATCAAGATTTGAAGTTTGAAGGGTTGAAGGATTGGAGAGCTGGGTGATTGGAGCAGCAAAACACAAGGAAAGAGCAACAAAACAAGGTAAGAATCGACCTCTAAGGCCTTCTGTAGATCAAACCCGGATTCTAGGGTTTTGAGGTTTTGAAAAGTTCAAAGAAACACATAAAGGTCAAATTTTTACGTATGAAAACGTGTAAAAAGGCTAGATCTGGTTTCATGGAAGGTAAACCAAGGATTTGGACGTAAAAAGTTAAGATTTTGGGTTAAAAACGGGCTGGTTCTTAGTTTCTGTTCATCCAGCGAAACTGGGCCCCGATCCAACGAATTTAAGTATTCATCCAGCGAAACTATTCATTTATCCAGCGAAACTAAGGATTTCCAGCGAAACTACAGTTTCGCTACTGCGAAACTACAGTTTCGCTGATAAGTTCGCTAAGTGCTAGGCTGACCTATAGACATTGCGAAACTAGAAAATTCCAACGAAAGTTGGGCGCTCAAGGCAGCGAATCTGTCTAGCGAAACTAGCAGAAGTGCTGCCCAGCGAAACTGGTAGCGAAACTGGCAGCGAAACTACTAGCGAAACTGTAGGCGAAACTATGAAGAAAATGACGTTTTTGCATATTAACTTTCGTGCAGCTAGAATATTCAGGCTATAGCTTAAGTGACTTAGAATTTAAGCTACTTGGACAAGTTTAGGTGAGTTCTAGATCCCCTATTTATACATGTTTTAAATGTTTTGGGGCGGTGTGCATACTAAATATATATCTTTATTATCAGTTCTTTTAAAGTAAAGTTTTATACGCTACCTTATATGGAAATAGGGTTTTCTAAGAAATTGATGACGTGTTTTCCTTATTAGGATACAACCTTAGTAGTGATGAATTGCCTTGTAATGTGTTGTGTTATATTATGTATAACTTAAACATAAAAGTGAAACGTAAAGAAAGGTTATGAGGCCCATAACGTGTACCTTGATAAAGTGATAAAGTAAAGCCTTGCAAGCAAATTGATAAAGGAGGGTTGCATTCGTTGTGCCCTCACCAGTGATAAAGTGATAAAGTGATAAAGTATGCTCGAACAGGCAGGTCAGTAAGTCCTGAATTGGCATGACAATAATGGCCTGATCGGGTACGACAGTAAGTCCTTAATTGGCATGTCGGTAAAGTCCTAGGCGAGCCTAGGCACCGATAGTGACAGAGAATTGACGGATAAAGAAGAGTAAAAAATAACAAGAAATGATAAAGTATTGATAAAGCGATAGCCTGTGTGTATTGATATTTTGATAGACAATGATTATTTTCAATTGATAAAGCTAATATATTTTACAAAAGTTATTTAGCAAAGTAAACCTAGAATTCACTCAGCGAAGCTGACTTTTGTATGCATATCAGTTGACAGGTGAGAGTTAGAGCTATGGGATAGAAGCATGGGACTGAAGCTTCTTGGCACTAGAAGACTGGCATCCCTGATGAAGAAAAGCTTAAGAGGACTTTTAAATAGTTTTGAAGATTAAAGACAATGTTTATATTTTATTTAACTACGTTGTGATGAATTGAAATTATAGTATTTTCTGCTGCAATATACATTTATACATATACGAGTAAGTGATTGCTTTAAGTCGATGTTTTGCTGTGAATGACCAACTGTGAGGTCCCCCTGGAAAGGAGGGCCTTACAAGTTGGTATCAGAGCCAATGTCTAAGAGATTTGGGAAAATTATTTTATAAACCTAAACTTTAACAGATAATGGGACCAAGTTTCAAGGATGCCAGTCCAAGAAGCTCCATGCCAAGAGGTAACAAATATGTTATAAGTTTATTCTAGTGGGTAGTGCCCTCTTATTTAAGCTAAGAGTCAAGGTAGGGTATGATAATGTTATCTGTGATGCCTATCTGAATTTATGTGACTTATACGTGCATAGAATAGGTATAGTAGGTTCTAGTGTTAGTGTGGTTCAGGATAGGAAAGTTTAGGGCACGAGAAGTTCTGTAAGTAGTTAATCACAACTGGCCACTGTTATTAAAAATTTACAAAACTTGTCGTGATCTGAACCTACCTTGAAAGACCATGTTGACATTCTGAATCTTATAGGAAGTAGAAAGAATGGCACCAAAGAAAGCAGTTCCAGCTATGGTCACCCGGAGAAGCACTAGGGGAAGGCCCCCTATTAAGGCGAAAGAAACTGCAGGTGGAACTGTGAAACCGACCAGAAGGTCAACCAGGAAGCCGGTTGACAAAACCAGTTAAGGAGGAGGTTGAGTTGGAAACGAAAGCCGAGGGGCCTACCACCGACCAGGCAAAACTGAAGGAAACAGTGAAGAAGCTATTGCCCAAGAGGTGCACCAGGTCCTATCTGGAGTGATGCCCGCTCTGCTTGCGGAATTTGTGGAGCAGGTTAAGGGCGACAGTAAAAAGAGTGCGGCTTCAGAGAAGGTTGATAAGAAAGGAGCGGTCAAGACTGAGGAGTTGAGCGACGAGGGAGATCGTCTGGGTAACCATAACGATTCCGAGGTAGAAGAGAGGGCGAAGGGGTGCAGCTACGGAGATTTTCAGAGGTGTAAGCCCCCAACGTTTGATGGCACTGGTAACGCTGCTACTGCTCAGTGTTGGATAAGGTAAATGGAGGCCGTACTGAAGATCAGCGAGTGCCGGGAAAGCCAAAAGGTGAAATTTGCTTCCCATTCCTTTTGGATCCAGCACTGTGCTGGTGGGATAACATTGTTGAGTCTTACGGGGAGGAGGCTATTGAGAGGACGAAATGGCCGGAGATGAAGAGGTTGGTGATAGGGGAGTACTGCCGGAAAGAGAGCTTGACAAGATTGAGCAAGAGTTTGTGAGTTTGGAGGCTGGAAATATGACTCACCAGGAGTACACTACAAAATTCAATGAAATGACACGTCTGGTGCCTAACTTGGTGACTCCCGAATCCAAGAGGATTAAGAGGTATATACAAGGGTTGCCTCTGGACATTCGTAGGGATATGGTCACTGCCCGACCTAGCACTTTTAGGTCAGCAGTGGACCTCAGCGGAAGGTTGTATGATCATCGCAGGCCTGTGGCAGTGGGTGAGACGAGGAAAGTTTGGAATAACAATGGGAAGAGGTATGGGAGTGGTAACTACCAACCGAAAAACAAGAAGGCAAGGGTGGATGCAAAGCAAGTGGTTGTGAAAGGGGTTGGAGAAGTCAAGGAGTGTGGGAAGTGCGGGAGGAGGCATCCGGAGAATGCCGAATGGATAGCCCTGGGTGCTACCGGTGTGGGAAAACTGGTCACATGGCGAGAGAGTGCCCGAAGGTGGACAAGTGCTTCAACTGCCACGAGTCGGGGCACCGCAGCAGTGACTGCAAGAAAGCCATGCCGGGAGGCTCGGGAACAAGCGGGGATAATGACAAGGGATGATGGAAAGTCCAAGGTCAGGGCAAGGGCTTTCACCATGAGCAAGAAGGAAGCAAGGAAAGACCCGGATGTAGTGTCAGGTATGTTCCTTGTCAATGATGTTTGTGCCTCCATATTATTTGATAGTGGTGCCAGTAAGAGTTTTGTATCTGTATCCTTCTGTGCTACACTAGATGCCCAAACTAAGGAAATAGATGATGCCTTCGAAGTAGAAACAGCCGATGGTAAGTCCATTAGAATAGTCAGAGTGATAGAGGATTGCCACATTAAACTAGGAGGTCATTACTTTCCCGCACAATTGTTTGCCATGCCCTTAGGAGGTTTCGATGTCGTACTAGGGATGGATTGGTTAGCTGCCCACGATGCTAACATAGTATGTCAACAAAAGATGATCCGATTAACGGCTCCAGATGGTAGTCCGGTTACGATCTACGGTGATAACGATTGCAAGGTTCCAAGGATCATTTCCATGATCAAGGCGGAGAAATGTATGAGGCGAGGGTGCGGAGCTTATCTAGCGTACGTCAAGGATGTTAAAGATAAAGCGAAGGAGTTGTCCGATGTACCAGTGGTGCGGGACTTTCCTGACGTATTCCCGGAGGATCTGCCCGGAGTACCACCGGACAGGGAGATAGAGTTTCAGATTGATTTACTGTCAGGAGCCCAGCCCATTGCCAGATCACCCTACCGCCTAGCCCCGTCCGAGATGAAGGAGCTCATGTCACAACTGCAAGAACTCCTTGACAAAGGATTCATTAGGCCCAACATTTCTCCCTGGGGCG
Source organism: Flaveria linearis (assembly GCA_024085815.1). Classification (NCBI taxonomy): domain Eukaryota; kingdom Viridiplantae; phylum Streptophyta; class Magnoliopsida; order Asterales; family Asteraceae; genus Flaveria; species Flaveria linearis. Next base: position 83,235,834 of record CM044005.1, on the reverse strand, counting down.
CTCCTGTGTTGTTTGTAAAGAAGAAGGATGGCAGCATGAGGATGTGTATAGATTATAGGAAGTTGAATAAGCTGACCATGAAGAATCGATACCCTCTACCCAGATAGATGATCTGTTTGATCAATTGCAAGGGGCAAGCTGGTTCTCCCAATAGATCTCCGATCGGATATCATCAACTGAAGGTGAGGGAGCAAGACATCCCGAAGACGGCCTTCCGATTGCACTATGGCCACTATGAGTTTCTGGTTATGTCTTTCGGGCTAACCAATGCTCCCGCGGTATTCATGGACTTAATGAACCGCGTGTGTCACCCGATGTTGGACCGATCAGTGATAGTCTTCATTGACGATATTTTGATATACTCAAAGAACGAAGGAGACCACGCTTGTCACATCAAGGAGGTGTTAGAAACTTTACGAAGGGAGAAACTGTATGCGAAGTTCTCTAAATGTGCCTTCTGGCTACGGGAGGTGCAGTTTTTAGGGAACATTATAAATTCGAGGGAGTTATGGTTGATCCAGCGAAAGTTGAAGCAGTTACGCAATGGAATTCCCCAAGGACGCCATCCGAGATCCGTAGTTTCTTGGGATTGGCTGGCTATTATAGAAGGTTCATCAAAGACTTCTCAAAGATAGCTTCCCCATTAACAAGGTTAACGAGGAAGAACGTGGTGTTCGACTGGGGAAAAGAACAGGAAGATGCATTTCAGGAACTGAAGGATAGACTAACCAAAGCTCCTGTACTAACCCTACCGGAGGGAGATGAAGACCTAACAGTATACTCCGATGCTTCTTACTGCGGGTTAGGCTGTGTGTTAATGCAAAGAGGAAAGGTTATAGCTTATGTATCCAGACAACTAAAGGACACGGAGGTTAATTACCCGGTTCATGATTTGGAACTAGCCGCAGTAGTGTTCGCATTGAAGATATGGAGACATATATTGTATGGAACTAAGTGCACCATATTTACCGACCACAAAAGTCTGAAATATTCTTTGAGCAGAAAGACCTAAATATGAGACAGAGGAGGTGGTTGGAGCTGATAAAGGATTACGACTGTGAAATCCATTATCACCCAGGTAAGGCAAATGTGGTAGCCGATGCCCTGAGCCGAAAGGAAGGATATGAACCAATCCGGGTGAAGGCGTGCCAACTAGTAGTGACCCCAGATGTTATGACATTGATAAGCGGAGCTCAAATGGACGCTTTGAGAGAGCAACAAATCAAGAAGGAAAGGATGGTGGGAAAAGTAGATGAATTGGTAGAGAACACCTTGGGTGTTAAGACCTTCCACGGCAGGATATGGGTTTCGAGGCATGGTGACTTGCGAGAAAGGATTATGGATGAAGCGCACAAAACCCGCTACTCAATACACCCAGGAGCAAATAAGATGTACCACGACTTGAAGAAAGATTATTGGTGGCCTGGGATGAAGAGGGATGTGGTTGCGTATGTAAATAAATGTCTCACGTGCCTACAAATGAAGGCTGAGCACCAAAGACCTTATGGTTATGTTCAGCCGTTAGAAGTGCCAGAATGGAAGTGGGAACATGTTACCATGGACTTCGTCACTAAGTTACCACGCACGACAAAAGGCCGTGATGCGATATGGGTGATAGTTGATAGACTGACTAAGAGTGCGCATTTCCTGCCAATCAAGGAAGCAATTAGTTCAAAAAAGCTTGCTGAACTATTTATCCGAGAAATTGTGGCGCGACATGGTATGCCTGTATCGATTGTTTCAGATAGGGATACGCGGTTCACCTCAAAGTTTTGGAAAAAGTTCAATGAAGAAATGGGTACGAGGTTGCACGTTAGTACCGCATACCACCCGCTGACCGATGGGCAATCGGAAAGAATGATCCAGACACTGGAAGATATGCTTCGGGCATGCGTTATCGAATTCGGCGGTAACTGGGATGATCATTTGCCACTAGCAGAGTTCTCCTATAACAACAGCTACCACGCCAATATTAAAATGCCCCCATACGAGTTATTGTACTGTCGACGGTGCAGAACTCCTATTTGTTGGGGTGATGTCGGTCAGAAGGAACTAGGGAGCTTGGAAGTCGTGGAAGCCACCACGGAAAAGTTGGAGAAAATCAAGGCGTATATGAAGGCTGCAAAGGATAGACAGAAGTCATACGCCGACAGAAGAAGGAGACCAATAGAATTTAGCGTGGGTGGCAGGGTAATGTTAAAAGTGTCGCCATGGAAAGGGATTATCCGATTTAGGAAGAGGGGGAAACTGAGTCCCAGGTTTATCGGACCATTTAAGGTACTAGCACGAGCTGGGGATGTAGCTTACAGGCTATACCTTCCAGAAGAACTAAGTGGGATTCACCCTACCTTTCATGTGTCGCACCTAAGAAAATGTCTAGCACCAGGTGAGGCAGTCGTGCCTCTAGATGACATCGAAGTGGACGAAAAGCTGAACTATGTTGGGCAACCAGTGGCTATACTGGACCGGAAGGAGAAACGATTGAGAAATAAAATAGTCAAGCAAGTCAAGGTGCAATGGAAACATCGAAAGGGGTCAGATGCCACCTGGGAATCCGAGGAGGAAATGAGACGACAATACCCCGATCTGTTTAACGACGAGGCAGGTTTCGAGGACGAAACCTAAATAAGGGGGAGACTTGTAATGCCCCGAAATTTCCCGAAATAATCTATTTAATAATAATGGGCTTTTAAGGGTTAATTTAAGAAATAAAGGGGTAAATTAGCGGGCTATGGATCAAATTAGCCTTAATGGGCTAGGCTTGATGGGTTTAAGGGCCCTAATCAGCCTTAAACATGCATAATCAGTTCCATTCCATCACCTTACAACCCTAGCCACCAAATTCGTAGAGAGAGAAAGTAGAGAGAGAAAGTGAAGAAAATCAAGATTTGAAGTTTGAAGAGTTGAAGGATTGGAGAGCTGGGTGATTGGAGCAGCAAAACACAAGGAAAGAGCAACAAAACAAGGTAAGAATCGACCTCTAAGGCCTTCTGTAGATCAAACCCGGATTCTAGGGTTTGGGGGTTTTGAAAAGTTCAAAGAAACACATAAAGGTCAAATTTTTACGTATGAAAACGTGTAAAAAGGCTAGATCTGGTTTCATGGAAGGTAAACCAAGGATTTGGACGTAAAAAGTTAAGGTTTTGGGTTAAAAACGGCTGGTTCTTAGTTTCTGTTCATCCAACGAAACTGGGCCCCGATCCAGCGAATTTAAGTATTCATCCAGCGAAACTATTCATTTATCCAGCGAAACTAAAGGATTTCCAGCGAAACTACAGTTTCGCTACTGCGAAACTACAGTTTCGCTGATAAGTTCGCTAAGTGCTAGGCTGACCTATAGACATTGCGAAACTAGGAAATTCCAACAAAAGTTGGGCGCTCAAGGCAGTGAATCTGTCTAGCGAAACTAGCAGAAGTGCTGCCCAGCGAAACTGGTAGCGAAACTGCCAGCGAAACTGGCAGCGAAACTACTAGTGAAACTGTAGGCGAAACTATGAAGAAAATGACGTTTTTACATATTAACTTTCGTGCAGCTAGAGTATTCAGGCTATAGCTTAAGTGACTTAGAATTTAAGCTACTTAGACAAGTTCAGGTGAGTTCTAGATCCCCTATTTTATACATGTTTTAAATGTTTTGGGGCGGTGTGCATACTAAATATATATTTATTATCAGTTCTTTTAAAGTAAAGTTTTATACGCTACCTTATATGGAAATAGGGTTTTCTTAGGAATTGATGAAGTGTTTTCCTTATTGGGATACAACCTTAGTAGTGATGAATTACCTTGTAATGTGTTGTGTTATATTATGTATAACTTAAACATAAAAGTGAAACATAAAGAAAGGTTATGAGGCCCATAACGTGTACCTTGATAAAGTGATAAAGTAAAGCCTTGCAAGCAAATTGATAAAGGAGGGTTGCATTCGTTGTGCCCTCACCAGTGATAAAGTGATAAAGTATGCTCGAACAGGCAGGTCAGTAAGTCCTGAATTGGCATGACAATAATGGCCTGATCGGGTATGACAGTAAGTCCTTAATTGGCGTGTCGGTAAAGTCCTAGGCGAGCCTAGGCACCGATAGTGACAGAGAATTGACGGATAAAGAAGAGTAATAAATAACAAGAAATGATAAAGTATTGATAAGGCGATAGCCTGTGTGTATTGATATTTTGATAGACAATGATTATTTTCAACTGATAAAGCTAATATCTTTTACAAAAGTTATTTAGCAAAGTAAACCTAGAATTCACTCAGCGAAGCTGACTTTTGTATGCATATCAGTTGACAGGTGAGAGTTAGAGCTATGGGATAGAAGCATGGGACTGAAGCTTCTTGGCACTAGAAGACTGGTTAAGAGGACTTTTAAATAGTTTTGAAGATTAAAGACAATGTTTATATTTTTTTTTAACTACGTTGTGATGAATTGAAATTATAGTATTTTCCGCTGCAATATACATTTATACATATATGAGTAAATGATTGCTTTAAGTCGATGTTTTGTTGTGAATGACCAACTGTGAGGTCCCCCTCGAAAGGAGGGCCTTACAATTTATTTTTTGTCAACCCAACTTCATTAAAAATATGGCTTGCGTTCCCGCATATGATTACTTTAGATTGCACGTACAAGATGAACATGTATCTCCTCCCTTTTCTTCAAATTGTTGGCTTAACTTCAACAAACAAGACATTTTGTATTGCTTTCGCGTTCATACGAAATGAGAAAAAAGATAATTTTAAGTGGGCTTTAAATTGTCTGAGAAAAACATTGGATGACTATATTGTATCACGTGTCATAGTCACCGATAGAGAGTTGCCATTAATGGATGCATGCCAAGTAATTTTTCCAGAAGCAACCTGATTGCTTTGTAGATATCATATACAGGAGAATATCAGAAAGCATTGCAGACCATCTTTCAAGTCTCAGACTTAGTGGGATAAATTATGTATTACTGGAGATTTCAGCTTCAATCTCCAACAAATGAGGCCTACTATGAAAATCGAACGCGATTGCAGACAAAGTTGATGAACAAGCATCGAAGTTTTTTCCTGATCTATTCAATTATTGTTTTTATTTTAATGAAATTGAAACTAACATATTTGATTTCTCTTTGTAGCTGTGTTAATTATTTGGATGTTAACTGGTTGCAAAATTAGAAAAAGATGTTCGTGTCTGCGTGGATTGATCAACATCTAAATTTTGAAGAACGAACAACAAACAGAGTAGAAAGCCAACATGTTCTGTTAAACTACATTTGAATTCTGACAAGTTAAATTTAGATAAATTTATAAGAATTTTAAATAACATAGTACGTTTACAGGAAACACAAATAAAGGCAAGTTCGAGGAAAGTCGGATTAAAATAAAACATCAACATAAACATAATTTATTTGTTTCTTTGTTATCAAATGTTTCTCATGAAACTCTGGATATATTACCAGAAGAGCTGACACGAGTTAATGAAATTCAAACCAATCACAAAGCTATGGCTGCCATATTCGTACTAGTCGCGGTTTACCATGTGCTTGTGAAATCGCACAATATTTAAAAGCAGGCAAACCTATTCCACTACATTCGATAGATATATTTTAGAGGAGGCTTGACTTTTCACCGGTATCGTTAAACGAAGATGAAGAAGATATTCAATGTGATGACGAAGCTGAGAGGTTCAAAGAAGCTTACCAGAAACAAAAAAAAATCCCATGGTGAAAAGGAATTGGTTAGAAAGGATAAAAAGCATAAAGGATCCTATTAGCATAAATCTTAACGAGCCTACGGTGCAAAAAAATACTCGTGGAAGGCCAACACTCAAATCTCAAAAACAAAACAACCAAACCCTTCACTTGCTGAACCTAAAGTCATACATACACAACAAACGATTTGTTAGTTATGATTTTATGGGTTGAGCCCCTCGAAACATACTTCAAACGTAGATAACACAACTTAATCTTCTCTATATCACCATCCTTTACTAACACAAATTCCAAAACTTTTCCATCCATATATAACACATATAGAGAACGTAAACAGTGATGATAACTGTGGGTTTTGTGCAGTTTCCTTTTCCTTAGAATTCGGTGAAGAATATTGGCTGAACATGAGGTATGAGCTTTTAAACGAGTTACATAACAATTCTAATTTGTACAGAATCTTTCTCCAGCTCATATGATGAGACAGAACATACTTTATTATGGCTACAACCGAGTCCAACTCCTGATCAACACTGGATGATAATGCCTTACACAGGATTATTGATCGCCAATAGATTTAATGTGATTCTTCAATGCTTATCTCCCACTGAAAGTGTAACTTATTTTCCGCTATGGACAAGTTCGGATGAACTCATGTACCATCAATTCATTACTATTGCACATGTGTATAGTTGCCACTACGTCTAGAGAGGTTTAGAGGGTGAATATCCATTGCCTTTTATAACTCCGTTATGGAATTTTCACAAAAGTAATAATGCGGCTGCGTGGGAAAGAATGTACGAGGAGAGACTTCAAAGATATAGTCAATATATACTGCGAAATAAAACTGTTATTCGTTTCAATATAGATTAAATTAGTATCATTTGTAACTTTATTTTATCTTAACAATATATAAATTTAATATAATATAACTATTTATAGTTTTATATACTAAATTGGTCATTTACTAAATTATAATTTATTTGTAAAATTATATATAAGTTTAAATTATACGAACTATATAAGGTTCAAATAATTTAAACTTATATAGTTTTAATCTTAAATTTATATAAAACTAAATAATCTAATAGAAAAAGTTAATACATGTACATAAAAACTTAATAATATATAAAGTTATATAATTTATTATAATATAACTATAAATAGAAAAAGTTAAAATAATTATTAAAAAAGACAAACGACCATTTATTAACTGGTAAACTGTCGTTTAACTATACATAGATAAAATTAATATAATTATAAATTGAAAAAGTTAATACATGTACATAAGTTTTTATGTACATGTATTAACTTTGGTAAACGTTTATTAACTTGTGAACCGTTGTTTAACTATACATAGAAATATTAATATAACTATAAATAGAAAGAGTTATACATGTACATGAAAACTTAACAAAATATAAATTTATATAATTTGTATATGTGACAACCCCAAAACTTTATTATAATATTACTATATATTTACGTTAAAATCACGATTATATTATGTTTAGTATGTATATATTTATGAATGTACGTATGCATGTTTGCATGCATGCATATTTATTAGAAAGTCATGTATGCATGTATGTTTATATACCCGAAACTCACACATACAGGTATATATATACAAATTTTTACGTATGCATGTTTGTATACATATAAGCACATGAAATTTTCCATATACTTATATGTATGTAGGTTAGCATGTATATATATATATATGTTTACTTATTGTACGTATAATCGATTCATATGAAGGCTCACTTATGTGGGTAATGTATCTATAAACACCTCTAATATGTATATATATATGTGTGTATGTGTGTGTGTGTGTACATATATATATTAAAACTAAAACAAACATAACTTAATCAAAACTTTACCCAAAAATCTAAAACTAAAACCTAAAACTAACACCCCAAACCACCCTCCCAACACCCACGGAAACTACTAACCCGAAACCACCATCAAACCGCCACCTATCACCACCTTAGATAACAACAACCCGCCACCACATCACCCTAATCATTCTTATAGGGGTAATGTGGCAACCTCTCGGCCACCTTACTTCTCCAAACCGACACCTCCCAAACTCAATTCATTGAACCGGTAACATGGAAGCTTGCTAAGTCAACACCTAGTTATGAAGATACCATCATTACAAAGGGATGTGGCAATCCCAAAGACCACCATCGGCCACCTCCCATTCACACTTTGAAGTCAACTTCTAGTACTATCTTGCAAACCTATCCTTCGGAAGTCTCATGGAACCGCCACTAAGCCTCTTTATTTGACACCTAACCAAACCTATAGTGATGAGTCATCCAAGCTATAATGAGATTGAGGAAGTCGGTCGACCGAGGGAATATATGCCAACAACTTGAGCAAAACAACACCACAACTATTAAGCATTCACTCTTGTCTCTCTCTCTCTCGGATCTCCTTACAAACACACCACCATCACTTGATCAACAACTACCTTCTGTCCCTGTCCATCCCTCGGTTACAACCAGCTTTAGCATCATCACCTCACCACCTTGTCTCTCACTTTCACTCTCGGCTTTCCACACAACAACCACACCTCCACCGCACACCATTACCAACACCACGAAGCCAAACACCACCTTTGGAGACTACCATCACAAGCTATGATTCTCACAGCCTTTCTCTCGGGTTAAAGCAGCCAAAGACCCACTAAAAGGTCTAGTCATTAATTTTTAAATATTGTTACATATGTGTTACAAAAATACATATGTATTAGTTTTGGTATTCAAACACCAAAACCAACCTTATAAGTATTTTAATTCATTACTCACAGTAATAAATTATCAAAAATTCAGAAAGTTTGTGATAAAAAGGATATTTTAATTTACAAAAATTAATCTTGAAATTATTCAAGAAAATATAATAAAATATTAAACAAATGCAATTGTGGGAATAAATATTGAAAAATTCTTATTATATACTAATTTATTGTTCTGGAAACTTTGACAAAATTTTGATAAGTAAGTAATTCATATAAATGTTTTAAATAATGAAAAATAGAGAAAATATCAAAAATATAAAAATTCGGGAAAATTCTGAGAAATTCACAGTATGATCCTTTTGAAGTATAAAAGTCTCTGTAATTATTTCAGAATTTTTTCCTTATTATAATTAAGATATGAATTTTTATGTGTTCTGCAGTAGATAAATCAGAATAAATACCTAAAGTAAGTAATAAAATTCAGAGAAAATCATAGATGTGATATTAAATCGGAAAATGAAGAATATATAATTTTCATAATTTTTGGATTAGTATAAGTATTTTACTAATATTGAGATTATTGTAAAAATTACAGAATCTGATCTATTATGATTTGAAATTTGATATATTTATATGATGTTCTATGTTATATAATATGCTGTCTATAAAATGTTGAGAATTTATCAATTATAGAAGCTATTTTAAATCGATTATGGGAATATTATAAAAATTACAGGAAATAATCTGCTTTGATTTAGATTTTATAAAATTTATGGGATATTACTAATTGTTGAGATAACATTCTGTGGATTTTGGTGATTTTTGGATAACCTTAGGTAATTTTATGATTTATGGAGACTTTGGACAAATTTTAAGAAATTATATATAATAAACTAATTGTTGAGAATTTGTGATAATACCATTTGACTCCCTTATAGTAGAATCCTCAAAAGATATTTAAATCTGAGATTTGAAAATTTTAAAGAAAATTATGTCTGATACTGTGAACTATTTTATAGGTTTAAATTTGAAGACACGGTGAGTTCATAGCCCCATTTTTAACCATTTAGTATTCACAGAGTTTTGGGAGAAAAAGCATACTGTTTGGGTTGATGTATTAATTGAAAATATTTTGATACTTACTGTCATTTGTGATACAACCATTAGTTCGAATGAGGAACCGTCCGATAATATTAGTAGCGCTATTAGGAGAATATTTGCACAACAGGATGAGTGTTGCTGCTATTTTCCTGCACCCGAATGAGGGTTAAGATGTAATATTATCTGATTTTGTGAATTATTTCGTGACAGTATGTGTAAGGCCCGATCCCGGGCACCTCACAGTTGGTCGTCATCACCCATAAAACATACGTTTAATATAATACTTAATAAAAACTATGCAGCGGAAACTTTAAATTTTACTAAAAATGCTTTTGCAAAGTAATACAACACCTGTTACAAAATATCATTTGTTTGCATTACAATACAAAAACATTAACAAAAGAATGCCGTCCCAAAAGAGCTGAGTAGCCGCCTCGTACCATCCTCAGCAACACTACCTGCCAACTGGAAAATACATAAAAGTCAGCGTTGCTGAGTGAGTTCTAGTTTTACATTAAAACATACTTTACTTACCGTCAAAACCATTCTTACATACATACGATCATACAACATACGTACACGTAGATAAATTATTATTATCTTCATCATTCATTCATTAGCTTTTGTTCGTGTACCGTTCATCATTAACATTCACGTTCTCTCTTTACGCTTTCTTTCGTTCATGCGTTTCTTACTTTCATTCATACGTTCGCTACATTCGTCCTTACGTACATTACGTTCATTCTCACGTTCATTTCATTTGTTAGTACGTTCATTACTTTCATTCGTTCGTTCTTTAACTTTCATTCGTTAAGCATGTAAATCTCTAAGGGTCACCTCTCTTCTTTGCCCTCATGGTTCATACCCATGAGCCGACAAAGCATACTCTAACATACTGGTGCCCCTATGGCTCTCAGTCCATAGACCGACACGCGGTTACCCCTAGACCATGCAAGACTTTCTTTCATATTCCTAATTCTCATCTAGATCTGTCTCATGCAATATCCCCGACTATGTCCGAAGACTAGCACAGCACCGGGATACGTGACAAAGATCCCATACGAGTCAATCACAGAGATTGAACTCCATCCGAGTATATGCAACACAAAGTCGCTCACCTCATAACTATGTTTGGCCTCGTGCCACACCCCCGCAGTTAGACATAACTCGGGTAACAACACCCCCATCGAAATGGGTAACATCACCCCCACCAAAGTGGGTAACTACACCCCCACCGAAGTGGGTAACATCTCCCCCACCGAAGTGGGTAACTACACCCCCACCGAAGTGGGTAACATCTCCCCCACGAAGTGGGTAACTACACCCCACGAAGTGGGTAACATCTCCCTGACATCACCCCCACCGAAGTGGGTAACTACTATACGCATTAGTTCATACTTACTTGCACATTGGATATCTTTTGTACCACTACCATCTGCTATACCCGAACGTTATTAGCTACCGGGCCGAAGTCAATCCATAGACAGCAAAACGTAGTGCCACAGTACGGGCGAGGTCAACAAATGAACAACAAACATATGCCACGGTACTGGGCCGAAGTCTATGGAGGGACAGCTAAACATGGTGCCACGGTACTAGAGGTAAGCGGTAGGGGTACCATGACCATGGTCAATCACATAGAAGGACCAATCGCGTTATTCAATGCTTGCAAGACATAACTCATTCGTTCATTAATGCATGTATTCATCATCATTCTTCATTTCGTTCATTCGTTAATACATGCATTCGTCATCATGTTCCTCTTTCATTATCTTTCACTTTACGATACATAATACTTCATTAATCATTTCTCGTTATTCGTAAAGTTTCGGAAAGATAAGCATACACAATCACAAGGAAACTACACACATCATACTTATTCATCATACATTCATCATCATACATTCATCATCATATGTACATCATCATGCATAGCATCATACCTTACTTAACAATATTTTAATAATATTGTTAACAATAATATACTAATAATATATTAGTAACAATTAGGGTTAATCATACTCATCATTATATGCATGAGACATCATCATTTATTAACCCTAGTCAACCCTGGTCAAACCTCGAACTTTGGACATACTGGAAATTCCTGAAAATTTCTAAGTGTTCTAGTCGTTTTAGCCCTGTTGGGCGTATAAGCCTCTGGTCGTATGAGCACTGCTGGACTTTTCACTTAACACTTAGAATTATCAGCTGGTCTTACGACCACACTGTTGGTCGTATGACCACTGATGGTCGTACCACCCCTGGACTTAGAAACATATCTGGATCATACGACCACTGTTGGTCGTATGAGTCCACACTTAGAACTTTTCCACATGATCATACGACCACTGTTGGTCGTATGAGTCCTATTGGCCTCATAGAAAATATCACATGTTCATACGACCACTGTTGGTCGTATGAGTCCTATTAGACTCATCAATACTTAGAAAAATCTGATCATACGACCACTGTTGGTCGTATGAGCACTGCTGGTCACATCAACTTTTGCTTATTTATTCTAAGTCCCATTTTCAGACACATTAGCATCCTACTCATATGTCTAATTCATAATTCAAGTCCAGAACATCATAATGCCTAGTTCTAAATAGATGCACAAAATTTCTAGGCATAAAACTAACATAAACATAAACATACATACAATTATTTCATACGGGTGTCAACCCACAATTTTGTAAAAACAATTTACATGCATTTCCAGCCCCAAAACATTTAAAAACAGTAAAACGGGGTCTAGAACTCACCTTAGCTGCCCTTCAAGTTCAAACTCTTCTGCTCGAGCTTTTCCAAAGGATTCGAAGCCTAGATGTGTCTAAAACACACAAACCCGAACACACATACACATAAGAACATGCATTTCTCGGTTTCTTAGCTCAAACACAACTTAAAAAACACTAATTCTTACCTTGAATTAAATTTCTTCTTCTTTCTCTCTCTAAAACCGAAGCTCTGCTGTTTCTCTTTCTAAGAAAACGAATGAGAGTGTTTGACAGGCCAAAATGGGCGGCCATACTTCTTTATTCACCAACTTTTATTTTCTTTGTCCTTTTTGGCACTTTTTACCCTTTAACTTTAGCTTGACTTCCGTTTTCATCCTTTCTCTTTCTATCTTATTCTTTTAATTTCTTTAATTAAGAAATTACGGGTGTTACAAGTCCACCCCCCTTATAGAGGTTTCGTCCCCGAAACCTGTTTTCTTTAAACCCCTTGTGAGCAGTACTGTCTCATCTCTTCTTCCAGTCTCTCATCCGGAATTCAATCGCTCTACATCGTTTATCAACATTTGATTTCTGGTCTGTCTTTGACTATTCTGCATTGGCAACCCATGCCTACTGATCAATGATTATTTGACCAGCACCTGCAACCTCAAGCATGCCACGTAAAGTGCGGTTACTACGATTAGAAGAATCATCACATTATCCGAGCAAAGTCTCGGCGTCATAATCATTGAGCTTCAGAGCATCACTGAGAACCTTCAGCTTTCATGCTTTGAAACACACGGCCATCAACTTGCGTATAATTGCTAGCCCTTATTTGATGTTCTTTACGTATGTGTAATGACCCTTTGGCAACCCAACACTGACAAGAAAGACAATCCGGCTTATTTGGTAACTTAATCCAAATTTAGCTCTTTCCTTTACTTCCAACCTCCCATTCCACTTGTTTGTTATAACGTCGAAACTATCGTACGTTGCCGTTCAATGAGCCACTCAAAGGCTGAAATTGTTCCTTAGACAACGGGTGACATAACTTTCTTAATTGCATCCCGCAATCCTCTAGGGCATCAGGTAACCTAGTGAATTCACTAATAGTAATCTCTACATCAAAGGGCTCATTGATGTTCCTTCTCCTTTTTGTTTCCGTTCTCTTCCGATCGTCGTACATCCTTCCCGGAGAAGCCTTCATCATAATCCATTGTCGCAGATCGGCACCGAACTTTTATCGGGCACCACCAATCAATCCCTCTCTTTTGTAGCACTCGGTGCTTGCCTCGTAAGCTACTATTCGATTCACCCGGAGGTGTACGTCTATCCACCTACGTCTATCAGGGATGGTCTAACAGAAAAACTAGCATTCTCTCAATCCTATTGCGGGGTCCTTAGCGCACTGGGTAATCTAGTAAACTTACCTATAGTAGCTCCTAAGTCGAATGACATCGATTCCTAATATGCAACTTATCACAAAAGGCAGCAGGAATAAAACCAGAGCCATAATCGAACTACACAAGGCTAAAGGTTAATTGACTAGAAACATACCTGACGTAACATCGGGGCTCACCCTAGCCTCCTCCCGCGTCATCGTGTAGGTGCTGCGTTTGCCTTCCGTCCTTCTCTTCCAGCCTCCTTCACTCCGAACCTTCCGCCCTTGGCTTCCTACAATCCCTGCTCCTGTGACCTTCCTCCCCACAAGAATAACACCTCCCCATACCGCAGTTCTTCGCCACATGTCCGGCCCTACCACAACGGAAACAGGCATTGGTCCCCAGTCTACATTCCCCGGGGTGCTTGTGTCCACACTTCTTGCATACCTCACCCTTCCCTATTATCCTCTCCCGATCATCGATCCTCAGCGTCTTACCTTCAGTCACCACTCCGCCATCACTATCTCGCTTCCTTTCCCCTTCTTATCATAGGCTCGCTCCTCGCTCCGCCCTTCATCGCCATCGCCTCCCGCTCGTCGTATAACCTTCCCGCTAGATCTACCGCCGACCTGAACGTGCTTGGTCGGGCGGCGATCATGTGCCTACGGATATCCGCCGGCAAGCCCTGAACATACCTCTTGATTTTCCGCGAAAGAGGTGTCACCTGATCTGGCACCAGTCGTGCCAACTCGTTGAATTTAGTGGTGTATTGCTGATATGTCATCGTCCCCGCTTCCAATTGCAGGATCTCCTTTCAACTTTGTCCATTTCACGGCGAGGACAGAACTCCTCAATTACCAGCCTTTTCAACTCTGACCATCTCATTCTTCCGATAGCCCGACTACCCTCAGCTTGAACTATATTGTCCCACCAACACAACGCTGAGTCCACGAAAGAATGAGTGGCAAACTTAACTTTCTGATCTTCCCGGCACTCACTAATTTCCAGTACCGCTTCCATCTCTCTGACCCAACGATGAGCGGCAGTAGCATTGCCGTTACCGTCAAAGGTTGGGGGCTTACATCGTCGAAACGCCCCATAGTTACAGCCTCGTGCCGCCACCGGCGCAGGCGCTTCCTCTTCTTCTCATCCTCGTCATCGGAAATATCGTTTTGCCTCTGTCTGTTGCTGTCTACCGGAGGATCGATTCCTCCCTCGTCTATCATCCTCGCGTACTGCCTTTATCACTTCGGTCATTACAGATGGTAAGATCGTCTGCATCACCTGGTGCACTTCTTCAACTACCGCCTCTTTCACCGAGGCTCTCAAGTTAGCACTATCATCACCACCTCCCGGCCGAGGTGTTTCGGGCTCCTCGTGAACCACCTGTTCCACTCTAGATCGTGCTCTCGTGACTCGTGGTTCAACACCATGTCCGCCACTACCTCCACCATGGGAAGCCTTAGAAGGTCTACTACCGGCCATTCTCTAACTTACACTGAAAGATTTAAACACTACACGGTCATTCAAGGGAATAGCTCAGTTCATGTCAAGTATAGTAAGTCCCTAATTACGGTGATCAGTTGTAATTAGCCACTTACTCTACTCTCCACACCCCAAGCATTACCTGTCCTGACTATATTAGCATCTAAATCTAACAGTAACACATAACACATAACATGTGCACACAATACCGGTTAACTCTAAGAAAATACCTGATGGCACGCAGCTACTCAGTTTGGCATCCCTTTTCCCCCTGTCCCATTCTCAGTTTAAGTCTTAGGTTTATTTTAAAAATTTACCCATTTCACTTAAACTTTGGCTCTGATACCAACTTGTAAGGCCCGATCCCGGGCACCTCACAGTTGGTCGTCATCACCCATAAAACATACGTTTAATATAATACTTAATAAAAACTATGCAGCGGAAACTTTAAATTTTACTAAAAATGCTTTTGCAAAGTAATACAACACCTGTTACAAAATATCATTTGTTTGCATTACAATACAAAAACATTAACAAAAGAATGCCGTCCAAAAGAGCTGAGTAGCCGCCTCGTGCCATCCTCAGCAACACTACCTGCCAACTGGAAAATAC
Organism: Flaveria linearis; assembly: GCA_024085815.1. Taxonomy (NCBI): domain Eukaryota; kingdom Viridiplantae; phylum Streptophyta; class Magnoliopsida; order Asterales; family Asteraceae; genus Flaveria; species Flaveria linearis. The sequence goes on along the minus strand of CM044005.1, from coordinate 83,220,100 downwards.
ATAAAGTCAGCGTTGCTGAGTGAGTTCTAGTTTTACATTAAAACATACTTTACTTACCGTCAAAACCATTCTTACATACATACGATCATACAACATACGTACACGTAGATAATATTATTATTATCTTCATCATTCATTCATTAGCTTTTGTTCGTGTACCGTTCATCATTAACATTCACGTTCTCTCTTTACGCTTTCTTTCGTTCATGCGTTTCTTACTTTCATTCATACGTTCGCTACATTCGTCCTTACGTACATTACGTTCATTCTCACGTTCATTTCATTTGTTAGTACGTTCATTACTTTCATTCGTTCGTTCTTTAACTTTCATTCGTTAAGCATGTAAATCTCTAAGGGTCACCTCTCTTCTTTGCCCTCATGGTTCATACCCATGAGCCGACAAAGCATACTCTAACATACTGGTGCCCTATGGCTCTCAGTCCATAGACCGACACGCGGTTACCCCTAGACCATGCAAGACTTTCTTTCATATTCCTAATTCTCATCTAGATCTTGTCTCATGCAATATCCCCGACTTATGTCCGAAGACTAGCACAGCACCGGGATACGTGACAAAGATCCATACGAGTCAATCACAGAGATTGAACTCCATCCGAGTATATTGCAACACAAAGTCGCTCACCTCATAACTATGTTTGGCCTCGTGCCACACCCCCGCAGTTAGACATAACTCGGGTAACAACACCCCCATCGAAATGGGTAACATCACCCCCACCAAAGTGGGTAACTACACCCCACCGAAGTGGGTAACATCTCCCCCACCGAAGTGGGTAACTACACCCCACCGAAGTGGGTAACATCTCCCCCACCGAAGTGGGTAACTACACCCCACCAAAGTGGGTAACATCTCCCTGACATCACCCCCACCGAAGTGGGTAACTACTATACGCATTAGTTCATACTTACTTGCACATTGGATATCTTTTGTACCACTACCATCTGCTATACCCCGAACGTTATTAGCTACCGGGCCGAAGTCAATCCATAGACAGCAAAACGTAGTGCCACAGTACGGGCCGAGGTCAACAAATGAACAACAAACATATGCCACGGTACTGGGCCGAAGTCTATGGAGGGACAGCTAAACATGGTGCCACGGTACTAGAGGTAAGCGGTAGGGGTACCATGACCATGGTCAATCACATAGAAGGACCAATCGCGTTATTCAATGCTTGCAAGACATAACTCATTCGTCATTAATGCATGTATTCATCATCATTCTTCATTCGTTCATTCGTTAATACATGCATTCGTCATCATGTTCCTCTTTCATTATCTTTCACTTTACGATACATAATACTTCATTAATTCATTTCTCGTATTCGTAAAGTTTCGGAAAGATAAGCATACACAATCACAAGGAACATACACACATCATACTATTCATCATACATTCATCATCATACATTCATCATCATATGTACATCATCATGCATAGCATCATACCTTACTTAACAATATTTTAATAATATTGTTAACAATAATATACTAATAATAATATTAGTAACAATTAGGGTTAATCATACTCATCATTATATGCATGAGACATCATCATTTATTAACCCTAGTCAACCCTGGTCAAACCTCGAACTTTGGACATACTGGAAATTCCTGAAAATTTCTAAGTGTTCTAGTCGTTTAGCCCTGTTGGGCGTATAAGCCTCTGGTCGTATGAGCACTGCTGGACTTTTCACTTAACACTTAGAATTATCAGCTGGTCTTACGACCACACTGTTGGTCGTATGACCACTGATGGTCGTACCACCCTGGACTTAGAAACATATCTGGATCATACGACCACTGTTGGTCGTATGAGTCCACACTTAGAACTTTTCCACATGATCATACGACCACTGTTGGTCGTATGAGTCCTATTGGCCTCATAGAAAATATCACATGTTCATACGACCACTGTTGGTCGTATGAGTCCTATTAGACTCATCAATACTTAGAAAAATCCTGATCATACGACCACTGTTGGTCGTATGAGCACTGCTGGTCACATCAACTTTTGCTTATTTATTCTAAGTCCCATTTTCAGACACATTAGCATCCTACTCATATGTCTAATCATAATTCAAGTCCAGAACATCATAATGCCTAGTTCTAAATAGATGCACAAAATTTCTAGGCATAAAACTAACATAAACATAAACATACATACAATTATTTCATACGGGTGTCAACCCACAATTTTGTAAAAACATATTTACATGCATTTCCAGCCCCAAAACATTTAAAACAGTAAAACGGGGTCTAGAACTCACCTTAGCTGCCCTTCAAGTTCAAACTCTTCTGCTCGAACTTTTCCAAAGGATTCGAAGCCTAGATGTGTCTAAAACACACAAACCCGAACACACATACACATAAGAACATGCATTTCTCGGTTTCTTAGCTCAAACACAACTTAAAAACACTAATTCTACCTTGAATTAAATTTCTTCTTCTTTCTCTCTCTAAAACCGAAGCTTCTGCTGTTTCTCTTTCTAAGAAAACGAATGAGAGTGTTTGACAGGCCAAAATGGGCGGCCATACTTCTTTATTCACCAACTTTTATTTTCTTTGTCCTTTTTGGCACTTTTACCCTTTAACTTTAGCTTGACTTCCGTTTTCATCCTTTCTCTTTCTATCTTATTCTTTTAATTTCTTAATTAAGAAATTACGGGTGTTACAGTATGATTATGTTGTGAGCAGGTTTGGTTGTAATTAGTACATCAACAAAATATTTTGTTTGGATTTAAACATATGTTTCTCACCAACTTTTTTGTTGACTGGTTTAAGTATGCTTTTTCAGAAAATAATAAGTAACTCCTTTGACCTTAGCTTTGAAGTGCATAATGGTTGGGGAGAAGTGGTAGGAAGGGTTTGTGTCACGTTAACTGTCAACATAGTTGATGGTAGCGTGTATGTTGACGCACACTTCCACCGTATCTGAAGACATGCAGTAGTTTAATTATGTAGCAAAAAGATTATATCTAATTTTGGAAACTTATGTATAAGATGTAATCACGAATATTATGAATAAATGCATGTCCTACTTCTTGTTTTAAGCATATGCGTTTATTATTTACTCCGCTATAATTAATGTACTCTGATAAAACAAGTCACACCCGAACCGGATTTCACGCTTCCGCCGGGATGTGACAGTATAATATAAATATAAATAGAAAATTTTAATATAATAAAACTTAACAATATAAAAAGTTAGTATAAAAACTTAAATTTAGTATAATATAACTATAAATAGAAAAAGTTAAAATAATTATTTAAAAAGCTAAACGAACGTTTATGGCCTTGTAAACGGCCGTTTATTTTTCTGCAAACTGCAGTTTATTTATCTGCAAACTATAGTTTATTTTCATGCAAACGATAGTTTACTGTATGACAAACAACCGTTTGCAGCTTAACAAATGGCTGTTTACTTTGTCTGATGTAAAATACGGAATGGTGGTGTGGGAAACAATAACCCCTTAAAGTATCAGTAATTTCTCTAAGAGCCCATTTGATTCTGTTAAAAAGAAGAGTTGATTACAAGATTGGTCCGTATGATTTGCTCATTTTATAATATTGGTTTAATTTTTAAGAAATTATATGTTTGTTCTAACTGTTGTCAACTCGTAACACGATTGGACTGTGCCACTAACTTCAGTTAAATGTTTGGTCATGAAAAGAGTATATTACCCTGAACTAAAAAAACATTAAAAATAAATGGGAGACCCATTTTCTTTAATCTTATACACATACACACACAAATGTCAATATCACCGCGAAAGCCAACATCACTGGCACTGGTTATTGGTGGCGAAACTGACAACTGACAATCGACGCCATCCTTGCAACTCCAACCCACCCCCCTCTTTCATTCCCAAACCCAACTCCTGCAACTCCATGGTTCCGCCACCCTTCCTACGCTGGCAGTCGGTGGCGAAACAGATCTAACCACGACCATCACCACCCTCGTCTTTCTCCCTATCTATCCCTCCCCTTCTTATCCACCATTGGTGGTGAAGGTTGCAGGTGGTGGCAGTTAATGGTGCTAGTCGAGGTGAGGGTGGCCGATGTGTTAGGTGTTGCTGATGATGGTGGCGTTGGTTGTGTTGGCGGTGGTCGTCTGATTTCATGGTGGCTGGAAGAACTGATCTGGTGGATTCGGGTGGTGATGGCCGGTGGTGGTCAGTCGGTGGTGGAAGAGATGGTATGGTGATTGCGGTGGTGGTTAAGAATGGTGACGGTGGCAGTGGAATAATGGTTGGGAGTTGGTGGAAGGTTGAAGATGGTGCTGGGTTGCCACTGGTGGTGTCCGGTTGCAGGTGGTGGTGTTGATGTGAGGAGTATGATGATGATGTATATATACATATATATTTTTAATATACTACTACTAATAATAATACATAACAAGGGTAAAATAGTCATTTTGATAAATCTAACAACCAAAACTAAAGTCCATCCACTTTAGGGAAAGTTATAGTAAAAAGCTCAATTAATCTAAAAATTTAAGAATGATTGTGTGCTTCACACGTGTTCTTTTATTGTTTTAAAAGAGAGTGCATTTTTGTCATTGCATCAAATACGTCAGCTAATTGTGCCTTATATGTGTGTCAAATATCAGTTTAATGTGTCATATATTTTTCACCATTTATTATATGTATTCATCATTATGTTTTACATTTTAGATCATTTTATGTTATTTTGTCATTGTTTTTATAGATTATATAACTTGTTATCTATCATTGTGTTTACAATTAAAGCTACACAATGATATACTATCACCAATGTATTTTTTAAAAATTATAGTGTTCAGGATAACACAATGTGTTATTTTTGTCATTGTTTTTTATAAATTATATAAACTTGTTGTTATATGTTATTGTGTTTTACAATTCCTAGAAATAATAATATTATTTATCAATGTAGTTTTCAAAACTAATAGTGTTCAAGATAACATAATGTGTTATTTTTATTATTGCTTTTAAATTATATAAACTTGTAGTTATCTATCATTGTGTTTTACAATTAAAAGTTCACAATGATGTTCTTTCACCAATTTATTTTTCAAAATTCATAGAGTTTAAAATAACATAAAGACAATCAAAAACCACAATGAGATATTGTGTTTTTTTGTTATTATTTTTAAAGTATTAGATTAATGAGTTGTTAATTTATTATTATGTCTCACATATTAGAAATGCACAAGATGGAGGAAAGACTCGCCACCATCTACTCCTCCCAGACCCTGCTTTTGAGTGAGATATATTAGATTTGTTTGTTTGTTTGTTATATTAGAAATGCACAACAATGTTATTCAACCATTATTATATATTTCAAAATTCATCATTTTAGAATAATACAATAATATTCAGAAAAACATAATAATTAACAAAATTATATAATGAACTACACTGAAGACACGATGACGAGATATGGGCTTAAAAATATTAAAAAATTATTTTCTTTTTATATAATAATACTGTACTCGTTTTATATATTAAAAAACTCGTTTTTTGGTGTAATTTTTATAAAAAATAGTGTCGTACATAAAAGTTATAAACATTTAAACAAATGAGGGAACTTGAAAAAAATCAACAAAAGTGGCTACTTCTAAAATACATATCTAACAAAATTCTATAATTTAATCTTAACCATTGATTAAGGAAGTTGATAGTTGAGATTACTAATTACACCTTTTTTAGTTTAACACCCTTTTTATTTAAAACTTTCCCTAATTTTAAATAGAGTTGACTTTACAAAGCTAAGATATTTTCACTTGCCCTTTTAACATCATGGACTAGAGCTAGCAGTTAGCTTATGATATGCAGTTCTTTGCACATTAACTTGCATAACACACGTGCGCCGCGTGTGCGCACACATATATAGGAATGAGATTTAGTGTTAACTTTAAGAAATTACAAAAACCATTTAACTATTTTAGCGATACTAGTCTGCCACATCACCTATTTTTTTTAAACCAGGAAGATTATTTTTGTCATTTTATATCTTATACTCTCAATCTTAGCTCAACCAATATCAATATACTTATAATATTTATTAATCTCTCTCTCATATAGCTAAATCAAGATCACATCTTTCTCTCTCTCTTCAATGATGATTTTAAAAATTATCACACATACGATCACACATACGATCACACATACGATCACACATACGATCACACATACGATCACACATACGATCACACATACGATCAAGACCATCTCTCTTTCTTCAATGATGATTTTAATGTTGTTTGTGTTTTTTGATCTAGTTTTTTGTTCTTAGGTAGAGATTTTGATTGAAAGATGATATGTAACTTTTAAATTTCAATTTTTTGGGACTAAAATCTTGATTTTTTTTTGTTAAAGTTCTAGATTTTGCTTGTTAGATTCTGTAATTGCTATTATAAGTGCTTAAATCTTGTCATTTACTTCACTATTTTTTTCTTCAATTTATTTGTACGGGTGCTTTTTGCCATTTTAAATTCATACACTCTTAATTAGATTCACAAGTTAGAATGTAACTTCATTAAAGTTTTAAACCTACCAAATCTATATTAGGGTACAACTTTCACTGCTAAATATATACGAAACTACACAAGTAGTTCTCTAGATTTGATCATAATCTCTACGTGGAAAGTAGTTTTTTTGGGGGTTAGGGGGTGTTTAGTTGTATGACTGCATTTATATGTGTTCAATCTGTTTGAAGCAAAAGAACCTGCCAAACAAGAATAAGTTTTTATCCTTTGAATGGACATAGCAGAGATTCCAATACTGGTTTTTATATTAGATTACATTACAATATTTTATATCACGTTGTAGTATTTTACACTACATAATAGTAAGATAATAAAATAAAAGAAGGAAGAATGAAAATGGGTGGTAGAGACAATTAAAGGAAGGGTAGCAGTGATGGAATATGGTAGAGAAACCATGGGGAGGTCGGCTGTGAATGTAGTGACAAAAAGGCAAGATGTATATTTAACATGGGCACACAGCTTCATGCAACTCGGTAAGGCTACAAGACGATCCTTGATATACTTGATACTTTCCATGTAGTTTTAAGTTTAGTTTGTGATTTGCTAGTGTCGTGGAACGTATGCGGTCATATTTCGATCTTGTACTCATCAAGGATATAATGTGTTGATTGGCCGAGGTAAATAGCTACTAAGATCTATGTTTGGGGAGTTTGTATACTATGCACTGACTGAACACGAAGATAATCAAGCATTCTATAATCAAGTTTGTTTTCATTGGAAGTTGATGTACATTATGTGATGCCTATTATATTATAGTATTTTATATCATATTACAATATTTTATATCACATTACAATGACATTACATGATGGATTTATAAATTGTATTACTCGTCACTAACATTACACTTTCTAGTTTTGAATGGTATAGGACTAGCTTTAAATGGCTTACCACTAGTTTTTGAATGACTTGGGTAATACATTTAGAACCTTGCGTGCAATGTAACAAAATGAAGCTATTACAACACTTGTAATATGTTATATAAGACCTTGAAAAAAGTTACATTAGGCCTTAAAAAGGTTGTATTAGCCTAAAGTAACCCTTTTGCTAAAAGCTGCATTAAGTGATGTTGCATTAAAACTAAAACAAACTTTTTATTAAATAATTCAACCTTTTTCATGGCAAATGCAACTTTTTTATTGGTAAATACAACTTTTTTATTGGTAAATGCAACTAAGGGATTTTTGATCCATCGACAAATATGATTGTCGAACCCTTGGTTAAGAAAAACAACCGTAAATGCCTAAAATTAATCGTGAATGCCTAAAAATGAAACCTATTGATCCTATGACTCAAGTTCATCACAGACATAGTTGTCCAAATATGTCAAATTTTTATACGTTAAGTTTTAAAGACAACCATCAACAACCAACAAGACATAGTTCATTCATAATAGACTTAAATGAGAAACCATCTAAACAACTTAGTTACTTGATAGACTACTACTTGATAGACTATTACTTGATAGACTATTACTTGATAGACTTAAATAAGGAACCAACAAAGTACGATTGATATAACCATACACTAATGAATGAAATCCTAAAAATCTTTCACCCTCACATCACACATATACATGATGTAATGAGTGACGAGAATTGTGGATTTCAAGCACTGGCTACTTGTCTTGGATATGATGAAAACTGCTTGCTCTAGAACAACTACTAGAAGAGTTATTGAACATATATAGTGCCTACAATACAAAATTTACTAGTGGAATTTGTGAAGTATATACTTCATTGTTGTTGTCAAATTCACACACTCCACTAGAAAGTTGAATGGTTATGCCTGAGATTGATATCTTGATTGCAAACAAGTTTGGTATGATTTCTAATTGTTTGAGTAGTCAAGGCTCTATAAATTACTTTCTTATTTTAAAAAGGTTCGAAAGAGTCTCATAACTATTAGTTTATTACAATTGCATATGTGTACGGTAACTACTATGTGATGGTAAAGTTAGATTGAGAGTACCATCTGCCTTGTATTTGACACATTGGGTTTGCCACATAGTCACGTCTATAGTTAGATGACATGCATATGTCCAGTATTGTATAAACAACTCAATCCTTATAATCCCGTTAAAACTTTATACACATTGAGGACTAAAGATGTTAACTTTTGCCTCATATATTTGTTTATGTTGTCAACGATATTTATATGAAAATATCAATTACTTTGTATTAATATACATAAGTTTTGAGTTTTAAAAGCTCAATCAACTAGATACCGGGATAAGTTTTTTATTTAAAATATTCTTAAAGTATTTGAGATTGCTTTGTAAAAAGCTTGTAATTTTAATTTGAACTAGTTATTTAACTTTCCGCGCGTTGCGGCGGCGGCGGTATCGACATGTCGTGATATAGTATAGACTATAATCGACTTGAATTGTTTCCGAACTAAATTTACGTTAAAACATATAGTAACTCGAATTTGTAAAGTCGAATGAAAACACATTTTATTTAGATCGACTATATTTTGATCAAAATTTACGTTGAAATATAGAAAAACTCAAAGTACATCAAAATAAGTAAGTGCGGCAGTCATGATAAAGCATAGACTAAATTCACCCCAACATATTTCCTAAATAAGTTTAAATCGAAACGTAGAGTAATTCGAATTATACCAATGAATGAAAACTTATAATATTTGACCTAACTCATTCCATACAAAATTTATGTGGAACGTATACCAATTAAATTTATATCAAAAAGTAGATTAAGTCAAATTTATATCAATGAATAAAAACTTATAATGTTTGACCTAACTCATTCCATATAAAATTTATGTGAAAACGTACTAGTTAAATTTATATCAAAACATAGGGTTAATTCAAATTTATACCAACGAATGAAAACTTATAATATTGACCCAACTCGTTTCATAAAAATACATAGAAATATGAAAGACAAACTACTATTATTTATATGGAAAGCAAGGCAAACAGGGAAAAACATAAAAACCAATAAAGAGGCCGAAGGTTAGACTCGAACATGGGACTTGTCTTTAGTTGAGAAGGTCGCAAACCAGCAGATCACATGTGCTTCTTTGTTCCAGCTGTTACTCCACTAAGAAAATATACTGAAAAAAACCCGATAAAATCAATTAATAAAAAAAACAAACAACTTGCTACAACATCAGCTTGTACCAGCTGCTTCATCACTTATAGGCGAGTACTATACATACCGACATAGAGAATTAATATATACAAATATAATATTGTTTTATTAAAAGAATGTCATTTTAAAATGTGAGAGTGAGTGCGAACAACATGACCTCAGGTTTATTTTCAACAATATGTTAAAGATTTATTTTGATAGCGTGTTAGGATTTACAACATGATATGATGACTAGATTTATTTTATAGTAAGGGTGGAAGGGGCGGCACACCGTGAGGCAACGACATACCTTGTCGTCACCCGGTACCACCTCCGCCGCCGCCTTTTCATGCCGTATGGCCTACGTTTCCGGCACTCGCTCGGTTCAACCAATCCATCGATCAACGGCAATAAACTAATAGTTTCACGTGACGTGGTGTGGCAATACCTCCGTCGTCAAATTTATGTGTGTGATGTAGTGTGGTGGGTGTGGCATTTGTGCCCCTCCGTTTTAGTATGTTGAACTGAGTCCGAACAACATGTACTATGTCAAAGATTATTTCAATAGTGTCAAAAGCATACGATATGGTGTCATGATTACGTGCCATTTGAGCCAAAGTTTTAATTTTCACATTTACCCTCAACCGTTAGGATATGTGTCACACCGAAAATCACCTATAGATCAATTTAGTAGCAATTTAATAACAACATATCATCAGATTCACGAATTGTTTTTTTTAATAAATTTGGTATTTAAAGAGTGGCTATCGACTGCCGGCGGTATCATGTTCATATAATATGTCCTAATGGAAGAGTCATAAATCTTATGTATTGACATTTAAGAAACCGAAGTAAGCAGACGAAGCACTAAACGACATTGTAAAAGTAATAAAAAAAGAATAAAGGGTGGATAATAACATAAAGACAAAAGGAGAAAAGTAGTATATAATCATTTATGGTTTTTGGTCATTTAAACTGAAATGTTGTTCTTTAGTAAATGTTATTATAATGTAAGTAATTAATTTTTCCTCCCTAATAAAAATGTAATTAGGGTACATGTGCCAGTATCGTGTTTCTTCTCAATAAAAATTTTATTTTTTCTTATATTAAATAATCTCATTAATTATTAATAATAATATTTAATTATTTTTTAGATTAAAATATTTTTTATTAAATTAAGAAATAAATTTTTTTATTAATATTATTTCTAAAGAAACAAACTTTTATAAAATAAGACTTTTTTTAAAACATTATCCTTTTATGAAAATACGAAATAAATAAGTTTTTATTGTATTTAGAATTTTATTTGTTCAACTCATGTAATACACGTGTTTAGTAAACCTAATTGATTAATAAAGAATGGAGAAAAGTATATACTTGATTCTTAAGAATGTAAGAGAATAATATTTGTAACAAACGCTTCATTTAACAAAAATAATAACTTTAAGTATATACCTATATGATTGCATAAGTGTATGTATATAGTTTATGAAAAATAATCACATGTAGTAGGATCATAAAAATAATATGGTTAAAAATTAAAATTGTTTAATATATCACTATTAAGTATATAATGTCTCGTGCAAGTTCTGTATTTAAAGACTACTAGAAAACTATACTTTACTGACTGACTCGTCTGTCAAAAATTCATCAACGAAAGCCATCACCAACCAGAGCCCATGGGTGAAAGTTTTTCGTGTAACTAACTGTGGGTCTCACAAATTTGCCATTAGTAAAAGTATAGTTTTTAAGTTGTGAAATATATATTATGACCTAATTAACGGCTATGAGCGCGACTATAAAGCAAACAGTGGCAAAGCATAGTTGGGACCGGGTGGGGGGGGGGGCGCCGCCCCCACTCTTTTTTTCGTCGGTAGTGTTAAACTTTAATCCGGTAGTGTAAATTTTTGGCTCGATAGTGTAAATTTTATATAAAACTCGAGTTCGCCCCCCCTAAAAAAAATTAATTTCGACCCCGCCCCCGCCCCCCTACTCCCGTGTTCAAGCTCCGCCACTGAAAGCAAATGATATGAGGGCACATGATTAACGATTTTTAATAATTCACAAAACAAATAATTATTTTTAAATTTATTCAAAATTTTATTATGGTGATTATAATAAGGCAAGAATAGAGGAAAAAATCTTTCTCCAACATGGTTGGAAAAACCGTCGAGAACCCCCCATTTTTTTTTCTTCAGGAATGCCCGTAAGAAATGTCGTCACCTAAAGCCCACGCGTTTTTTCTCTCTCTAAATATAACATGTTCACTAATAAGTTAAACCTAATCATGTGTTTTTATTTTATTTTGAAAACATTGAATATTGAAAATTATTTTTTTTTCCAAACGACGGTGGTAAACACCTCCCTTTCACACCATATATATTTTGTGTTTCGTACTCGAATGAATCATAGATTTGTTTTAGTTTTGTTTGCGTGAAAATTTTCTATGAGGTAATCTAATCCTAGATCGTGCTTATTTAAGCATGTTTAACTCTAGATTTCTTGTATCATCTATAGTCAATGTTCCAAAACACGTTAATTGCATTTGACGTAATTTATTTCTTATAAACCTATAATTTCCTATGTACACGGACGATGTAAGATTTACATATGGTATTACAATCACCCCCATTAGGTTTGCCCGAACATCCCAGTCAAGAATGTGAGATTTCCTCAAGTTGTCTATCTAAACACCTTTAGTGACTCATCATACACGAAAGGTTTGCCTCACCATCCCAACGAGCTAAAATGTGACTTTAATATCATTAGTAAGTAGTAGCGGAAGCAAGATTTTTTATTCAAGTTCACTTTTTTTGAATACTTGGATTTCTAAGAACCCGAAGTAGAATATTCGGGTCAGTTTGAGTATGTCTGGTTTTTGACTGGGTTTCTTACAAGTTAACAAAAAGATCCAAGCCTAGTAAACATACCAAGGTAACCATATATTTTAAAAACTTCTTACTAGGTAATGCTATAACCTTGTGCATAAAATTTTAGTTTACACAAAACCATCTAAACAAACATACCTTGTTCCAACTAAGCAAAAGGCGGGTTTTGTTCAAGCATTCAATCAAACAATTGATGTACATGATATTACCAAGCTCAATTTCGAAATCATTAACAAGCAAAATAAAAAATTCACAACAAATCGGTTTCTTCTTATGTTCCACAATTATCTACACGTCTTAATCTAAGAAACTCTCCGGTAAAAAAGATTTGATGAAAGATTAAAATAGGTTGCTCTATGTTGCCTATTTGTAACATCCAGTCCCTCGTACCATCAATGATGTCTATTTTATCCCTACGAGACTTGTGAATGAAAACTCCCCTAGAGGTCACTTGCCCCTAGATTGCTCCTATTTGAGCACACTTAATTTTGTATTATCTTCTCATCCACAGTAAATGCGTCCAAAATGAGTTGATAGTAGTTGAGTCGAATTATTTTTTATGAACCCAACATCTCTCCTGTTAATTACCAATATGAGATTTTCCTAAAGCATTACATATACTTAGAAAAGGTTTGACTTGGGTTTCTTTGGAAACCTTTTAGGTATCTTACCACTAAGACATCTTGTGATAATTTATTTAAAACTATTTAATGTCATTAGTACATCAGACATTTGAAACTCCGCCATTCATCTTATTGATATTAACCTACAAGGTTAGAACCCATGTATCACATGAGTAGGATAAATAATACATGTTAAACCATTAGTTTATAAATATTTTATTTTTTAGATGTTATTAACCATTGGTGAAATAAAAATATAATGAATATCTAATAACTATAACAAACAATGAAATTAGAAATTATTACTCTAAATTTAAAGATAAAATATGTCCGAAATCATATAAATTAGTATGTATTAATAAATTATTAAAATAAAAATATTTATATTTTAGATGTTTGATAGTTTAGTTTACTTATTTAAAATAATTATCATTTAATATAAGAGACAAGAAACACAAAGTAAAAAAGGAAAGTCAAATTGATTGTTTTTTATAATTTTCGTATTTTTTAAGAGTGGGGCGGGATAAATAATTTTTTTGATGTACTATAATGATGACATGTGTCCTTTGATATGCTAGAATAATGACACGTGTCACTAAAAACATTCTTTTATTATATGTTATAGATTATAGATATAGATTCAACGGAAATACATTAAACCAGATGTAGGAGAAATATTAGAACACTTATATTGATTAACTAGTCTAGAATCTTATATAAATTAAATAAAAAATTAAACAAAGTATTAAATAGTCAGTAATAAAATTTAGAAATCAAGAAAGACAATCTGATAACAAACTTATTTATTAGGGTGGAGGGGGCGCATATAGGTAATGTTGACGGTTCAATCGGATACCATGGGTACACCGCTGCCACCCTTGCGGGTAGTGGTTATGGTTGGATTTTGGGTTCATGAACACGTAAGTGAAGCCGAGAGTTAAAAACTTGGGAAACGACTTTCTACTCATTGGAGAGGGTTTTTTGGAAAAATAAAATTTTCCCCTATTTTACGTTATAAATTAATATACATATTTCGACTTCTTACACCAAAATAATTGAACTTTCTTCTTCACTTCTACTCATATTTTTTCTACTTAAATAGTTGTAAAAGCCATACCTCAACCTAAAAACCAACCAAACCGAAGGTTGGATCTAGCCAATCTTTTTGGTATTTAAAATACTACCCGTAACATCCACACGTTCAAAACATGCATAATAAAATCATACGGTGCGCCTGAACTGTTCCTGTCAATAATACTTCAATTTGAACTTGAAATAGTCGCGAGGTAGGATTGACCTTTTTATTTATATTGTAATTTTAGCTTTTCTAAATTATATTATTAAATATTAGTTATTTTAATTGTTTGTTTAGTTATGTATTTCTTTTTAAGAAATAAAATTATGAATTTATGTTTTTTTTAACATGTATGATTAATTTTTTTTTAATACTAGGGTGGTAGAGGGTCCAAAAGATGATGTCGTACCCTTGAAGGTAGTGGAGGGCTCAAGTGAGATAGTAACTTTTAATTGGATAAGATTGAGGGTTCAAGTAATCCATCCACTCTTAGGTGAAGAAAGAGAAGCGAAAATTGTAAATGATAGTAAAAAAAGATAATCAAGAAATATAACTATTTATTATATAAAGAAAAATAAGCGAGAGAAATAAACGAACAATCACAAAATTGTAACACGAGGCGTCCTCATTTATTTATATATTATATATAGAGATTTTAGAAAACATGTCATAATAATTTTATGTTTGCCATCAAATACCAAAGTTACACTAAATATTGACCAATTCGGTGCGCAACTGGTGGCATGGTCAACCGATTTAGCTCCAAAACCCTAATAACAACACTCCAAATAATCACAACTCTCGTAAATTGTCGCACTCAAGAATTTATCAATCTTTAGACTTTGTGACACAAGGTTGGTTCATGCAACTTCCATTCATGAGGTAGATGATGAGGGTGGGAACACTTAAGCATGTGAACTATATTAAGAATTTATCAATCTTTATCAACGATAGTCTAAAACTAAAAAAATCATATAACATAGAACCTCACACAATTAGGGTTTGTGATGAGTTGGAGAGAATCGAGTATCGAAAACATGGCATGATGTCACATTCATCGATATTAGGCTTCATCATTACAAGAATAACCTAATATTAAACAAACAAACAAACAAACCCAGTATATCCCACTCAAGAGCAGGGTCTGGGGAGGGTAGGTGTAGGCGAGTCTTTCCTCTATCTTGTTAGGTAGAGAGACCGCTTCCAAAGAGACCCCCGGCAAGAATAACCTAATATTACGAACGATAATTAGCAGCACCGTTACCAACGGATCAGATAACCATTAAAAACCTAAAAACAAGAAAGAGAAATTTGAACTCTCATCAGTAATCAATGTTAGATCAACTAGGATCACCATAACCTGCAACCCAAGAAGTTGAGGGATTACGAATGAACCACAAACACTAGTAGATCCTTTTTTCGTCATTTTCTGTGGGAGTTTTTTTTCAAAAGATTACCGTCACACGACGATCTATCAATGATGCTAAGCTTAAGATTTTGAATAAGATTTACGCCCAAGGTTTTCATTCGTTTATCGGTGAGAAAGGTGTACAATAGGCAATTTTGTTTCTAATCTACTAGTGATATGTTCTATATTGTAAGGTTATTTGTAAGGCTGATGCAACCCAAACATCCAAAGTCTCCCCTGCATGCATGCACAAGTGTACTAAAGTGGAATGCTTCGGAAGTTTCACATTTCCTTATAAAATTACTGTAAGTGTGAAATCTTCCGAAGCCAAAAGATGAAGTCTTCCGAAGCTTCAAGGATAAGGTCTTCCGAAGCCAACTATTGAAGACAGATTTCTTTCAAAGACTTTTTAATTACATGCTTTATCTGATGTAGTTTACCTAAAGCTGAACCACTTTCCGCTACAACTCTAATAAGACACCAACTTTACATGAGTTGGTGAAAAGGTCCATGCTTTTGATAAACTGTACATTGAGGTCTTGAGTCTGTAACTTTCCACTTTATGTACTTTATCCTTTTTGTAATATAATAGGACGGGAGCTATGGCATGTCATAGTCACTAGTCAAAAGGCAATCTGCCTTTTGACTCTACATTGATTTTGTTGTCTAGATCATGTATCCAGCTGACCTTCAAAGTATGGCCGGCTGTAGGTTGTAGTATAAGTATTTATGGTCCTTGTAACTTATTTGAAGAACTTTCTAAACCATTTGTAAGGAACTAGACAGCAATATACATCAACCTTAAAAACCAACTACTTGTGTTTGTTCTTGTTCTGTCTCATATACACTTGTGTTTCTTAGTTCTCAAAACTGATTCTCCAGTTCTCCATTTGAATTGTTAAGTGTTGTTGCATACTCTCCTCTTTGTGTTGTTGTGTTGTAAAGTGCATAACCTTTCACTCGGTTCTGCAATTGGTATCAGAGCGTTTCAGGCTCTTGATATAAGATCTCACCATCTTAAGATCCCACCATCTTAAGATCCCTCACACATACAAAATACTTAACCCTTCAAATGGCAGCTATCTGTAAAGCTGATATGGAAACTGGAACCATGACAAAGTCCCCACTGATCACTATTGATAACTTTGAAACTTGGTGCCAAATAATGGAAGGCTTTATCAAGTGTTAAGACTCAAGAATATGGGAATCTGTTGTATATGGACTTTACATACCAAGCACCCCTTCAGCTGCTGCTGGAGGTGGTATGATCCCCAAGGATGTGGCTGACTACTCAAAAAAAGATAGAAAGAGAGTAGAAATTGATCAAAAGGTCATGACAGCTCTTTAGACTGCTCTTCCAAACTCTGTATACAGAGGTTTCAAGAAATGCAAAACAGTAAGCAGCTGTGGGATGCATTGAACTAATGTATGAGGGTTCCACTGAAGCCAAGGAGAACAAGAAGGATCTCCTGAAGCAGCAGTTTGAAAATTTCACCTTCAAAACAGGTGAGACCATGACTTAACAATACTTCAAGTATGTTGAGATTGTGGATACCCTAGTGGATGTTGGAGTAACTCTTGAGAACCGGGACATTGTAAGGAAGTTTATGTCCTCTCTTTCTAGGCAATTGACATATTATTATGTTATAATCAAGAGAACTAAGAACCTTAAGACTCTTACTTTGATAGAGTTGTATGGCATTCTCAGTGGATAATAGATGGAGATGAACATGCAAGGTTCATATGGTAACTCCAGTAATCAAATGGGTTCAACCCTTCATGTGACTGAAATAGATAGCATAGAACCCCAACATCATCTCATATGCTACCCTGAAATCTCACAAAAGGGTCCTTTCATAACCTTCCCGGAGACACCAAAGGAGAACTATACTCAAGGAAGCCTATTCCAAGAGACAAGTTCCTCTCAAGCCTTTGTGTCTTCTGATGAAAGTTGTGGCAGCTTCCTATTTGAATACCTGGACTGCATCCATCCAGATGATCTGGAGTACATGGAGATAGTCCAGTAAATGGCTCTTCTCACTCACAGAGCCAAGAGGTTCTACAAGCGGACAGGAAGGAAGTTTCCCAGTAATACAGCCAGTGGAAAGTTTGGGTTGGACAAAAGCAAAGTTAAGGGTTACAACTGTAACTTGATGGGCCACTTTGCTAAGGAGTGCAAGGCACCAAGAAAAAATAGTGGACAAGCACAATCCAGACCCAACTACACTGATAAAGCTACCCAGAATGAGAAGCCAAAGCAGCAAGCTGCAGTTGCTGTTAAAGAAGGAGGCTTTGACTAGAGCTTTCAGGTGGAAGATGCATCTCCAAACCAAGTATTAATGGCTGACCATGATGAAACCAAGGTATTAGAACATCTTTGTACTCCTGAATGTATTACTAAAGTCAACGAAAACAGGTCCTATAACTTAGAGAGGAGATCTGATCTTGAGTCCTTAAACATCTTGAAATCTGATTTTAGAAAGGCTGAAAATGATTATAAGTTAAAGATAGAGGACTTAGAGAAAACCATTTCAGTTCTAAAACATGAGCATACAAATTATAGGACTCAGATCAAGGATATCATAACTAAGTTAACTGAATGCCAGACTGAGCTTGTGATCAGCAAAGCCAGGGCAGAAAAATATGTTCTTGAATAAGAGACCTGCAGGAACATCATATCCTCATCCTTACATGTAAAAGTTTATTATCAAAATAAGTAGGGACTGGGATCTAGTGAGAGAGCTCCTCCACACACAATCTTGTCTGTATGATCACCTAGGTGTGGAACTTATAAAGATGAGCTTCCTCATATCGACCCCTTGAGTAAAGAGAATGAAGAAGTGGTAGTAAAGAATTCCTCTGAGAAGAATGAAGAGGAGGATTCTAAGAAGGGTCACTATCCTTCTGAGGAGAGCAGGAAGCCTGGGATGACCAAGTCTATGAGGAAGAACTTGATTAGAAAGAGCAAGAGAAAGGCTAGGAGGGCTCAAGAGATCAAGGCCACTTTCATCTCTAAGTAGAAACAAGTCTTTATTTCTGCAGGGTTTGACATGGTTACGACTGAAGACATCAACCTTAACTCTTCTACCAAGAGTTCTGGTTCATGTTCAAATCATCTCAACATCAAGAAGAAGGCTGATTAGTTGTGTACCACTGCTACACAGTCTGAACCATCGAACTCTAAGAACAGTCCTCAGCCCTAAGGGACTGTCCCTGCAAAGATAAAGGTGGAGAAGGGAAGTGATCAAAGTCAGCCTTGTTCTTAGAAGAAAACTCTTGGGAGGAAAAAGATGAAATATGTTATGTGTGAGAGTACTTCTCATCTTGCTAAGGATTGTCCATATAATCCAAGAGGCACTCTTCATGTGACCAAGAAAGAGACTTCCAAGAGCTCTAAGAAGAATTCAGCTTTGGAAGGAAAATCAGTTTCCTTCGAAAGCTCTAAAGGAAGAAGAAGGCAAGTGGAAACTTGCCTTCGGAAGAAAATTTGGTATCGAAAGAAAGGAATACTTCCGAAGCACTGAAGTATGCTACAGTGTTAGCAGGATCTTCCGAAGTTCCAGTCATCAAAACTTCCGAAGTCTCAAAAGCTTCTGAAGTTTTGAAGGTCAGGTCCAAACTTCCAAAGGTGGTGTGGAAGTCAAAGAAAGACCAAGTGACTGAAAATTCTCCATCTACAATAGCAAGAGATCCTCAAAGCACAAGTATAGGATCTATTGCTCTTTTATTACCTTTTACTTCCTTTGATGAGCCCAAGACCAATAAGGCTTGGGTTTCTAAATGTATCTAATCATTTTCTTTGTGTAGGAACAACTCAAGACAAACAAAAATATCTGGATCATTGATAGTGGTTGTTCCAGGCACATGAAAGGCAATAGGTCACTACTCCAAAAATTTGAAAGGATTGATGGAGGACCAGTTGCTTTTGGAGGAGATAAAGGAGGTTACATTTCTCGAAGGGGCAAGGTCACAAATGGTAAGGTCAGCATTGAGAAGGTAAACTTTGTTAAGGAGCTTGGGTATAATCTTCTGAGTGTATCCCAATTTTATGACCAGAGTCGTAACATGCTCTTTACTGAGCATGAGTGCATTGTTCTCAAGCCCAGGGTGATTATTCCTCATGAGCATATCCTGCTCAGAGCCCCCAAGAGAGGAAACATGTATAAGATGGACTTGCAAGAAACATCTCCCTCAGGAGAAGTTTCATGCTTTCTATCTAAAGCCAATAGTGATGAGTCTTTTTCTGGCATAAAAGAATGTGCCATGTAAACTTTAAAAACATGAATAAGATGATTAAGAATGATTTGGTAACTGGAATGCAAAAAAAAGAGTTTACAAGTGATGACCATGGTGTTGCATGTATGAAAGGGAAGCAACATAAGGTATCTCACAAGCCTAAGCAAAGAAACTCCATCACTACACCCCTACACTTGTTACATATGGATCTCGTTGGCCCCACCAGTGTAATGAGTCTAGGAAGGACCTCTTACTGTCTGATGATCATAGATGACTTTACAAGATACACTTGGGTCTTCTTTCTTAGAACTAAGGATAAGACCCCTGAGATTTTGAAGAATTTCATCTTAAGAATTAAGAATCAATGTGATCACAAGGTCAAAACCATAAGATGTAATCAAGGAACTGAATTTAAAAACCAAATCCTTGACACATTTTATCATGAAAAGGGTATTACAAGACAATGTGCTCCCAGGACTCCTCAGCAAAATGGTGTTACTGAGAGGAGAAACAGAACACTGATTAAAGCTGTAAGAACCATGTAGTCTGACTCTAAGCTGCCCATCACCTTCTGGGAAGAGGCAGTCAACATTGCCTGCTATATGCAAAATAGAGTTTTAGTGGTTAAGATTCATGGTAAGACTTCTTATGAACTTTCGCATAAGAGAAAACCTTTAATTGGTTTTGTCAGGTCATTTGGATGTCCATGCAACATCTTGAATACCAAAGATCAAATTGCCAAGTTTGCTGAGAAATCAGATGATTGACACTTTATTGGATACTCTTCTCAAGCTAGAGCTTATAGAGTATACAATCCTAGAACTAGAGTAGTTGAGGAGTCAGCCAATGTGACTTTCAATGAGCACACTCCCATTGTGAAAGGTTCTGGTCCGGATTGACTATTTGATCTTGATTTAGTTACCAACTGTTTTAACAAATCTTATGAGAATGTTTCATGATCTACAAACATTTTACCTTCAGGTGATCCTGATCCAAGATTTGAGCTAAGAAGACCTTCAAATTATATATCTTCAGCTCCAGTTGTAACTACTTTAGCAAATAAAGTTTCTATCAGCACAGCAATGACAAATTCAACTGATACATCTGAGATGCCTTCAAGTTCTAGCTCAGAAGCTCAACAGACAAACAAAGAAATTTCAAATGCAGAAGAAAATGATGGTGGTGGTGACAGTGATCAAGAGTTTCTTGATGCTGATAACCACTCCATAGATGAACATATCAATGATATCACACACTCATTGGATCAAGTTTCTCTTGATAAGTGTGTTGATATGATGGAAGAAGCGTCTATGCCAGATCTAAATTTCTCTAATTTAGATCTCTCTCAGCAACTTGCTGTGATCCCTCAGCTAAGGATCCACAAGTCTCATCCCACCACAAACATCATTAGAGATGTTAAAACTGGGTTATGAACAAGAGGACAAACCCATGAAGCAAATTTTTGTCTTCACTTTTGTTTCTTATCCCAGATAGAGCCTAAGAAAGTTGATGATGCTCTAAAGGATGGAATTTGGGTTGAAGCCATGCAAGAGGAGCTGCTTCAATTTAAAAGATAGAAGGTTTGGAACCTATGTCCTCTTCCTCATGGGAAGACAACTATAGGAACCAAATGGGTATTTAGGAATAAGAAAGATGATAGAGGCATTGTCATCAAAAACAAAGCTAGACTAGTTGTTCAAGGATACACACAAAAAGAAGAAATTGACTACACTGATGTCTTTGCCCCTGTAGCAAGACTAGAAGCTGTTAGGATATTCTTGGCATTTGCTGCATCCAAGAACTTCAAGGTCTATCAACTTGATATCAAGTGTGCTTTTCTGTATGGGGTGATTGATGAAGAGGTGTATGTCAAACAATCACCTAGTTTTGCAGATCCTGATCATCCTGATTATGTCTGCAAGCTTGATAAGGCTCTTTATGGGCTACACCAAGCACCAAGAAAGTGGTATGAGACTTTATCTCAGTATCTCTATAAGCATGTATATAGGAGGGGTATTATAGATGGAACTCTCTTCATCAAAGGACAGGGAAATGACTTACTGCTAGTTCAAGTGTATGTAGATGACATCATTTTTGGTTCAACTAATCAAAGGCTCTGCAAAGACTTTAAGAAGCTGATGAAAGACAGATTTGAAATAAGTGCCATGGGGGAACTCAATTTTTTTTCTGGGAATTCAAGTGAAGCAAGTTGAAGATGGAATCTTCATAAGTCAGTCAAAGTATGTTCAGGACATACTCAAAAGATTCAACATGACTGATTGTAAGATTGCTAAGACACCAATAGCAAGAAACCACTCCCTTGGGCCTGATCTTGAGGGGGAGTGTGTGGACGAACACCTCTATAGGGCTATGATTGGGTCTCTTATATATCTTATAGCTAGCAGGCCTGATATCATGTTTGCCACATGTATTTGTGCTAGATATCAAGCCAAACCCAAGATGTCTCACCTCATCACTGTCAAGAGAATTCTAAGACAACTCAAAGGTGCCCCAACACTTGGTCTTTGGTATCCCAAGAATTCTAACTTCAATCTGTACGCATATACAAATAGTGATTATGGTGGTTGTAATATGACTGCAAAGTCTGCATCTGGGAGATGTCCGTTCCTCGGTGGAAGGGTTTTCTCATGTATGTCTCTGCATCAACTGCTGAAGCTAAATACATTGCTGCTGCAAGCTGCTGTGCTCAAGTGCTTTGGATTCAGAATCAGATGCTTGACTATGGTTTAAACATCAAGGAGACTCCCATTCATATAGACAAAAACAGTGCTATCTCCATCTCAGAGAATCCTGTGCAGCACTCAAGGACAAAACACATAAATATCAGGTATCATTTAATTAGAGATTAACTTTGAAAAGGGATTAATTAAACTAGTTAAAGTTAACACAAATGAATAATATGCTGATCTGTTTACAAAAGCCTTTGATGAACAGAGATTTAAGTATCTTATATCAGCTATTGGGATGATTAACTTTGAGTAGCTTTTTCTTAAAACTAATTCATTTTATTTCTTAAAATATGTGTGTCCTACGTTGTCTAGTTTATCATCTTCATAAGCTCATGTTTTCTATGGATAAAAACTTTTTGAAGAAGTTTTCTTAGATTTTTGACAAATCTTGATCCTTCGGAAGATATGATTTTATCTTCGGAAGAAAATATACCTTCAAGACAAATAACTGTCTAAGTAAAATTTGCCTTTGGAAGAAATTTCTGAAATATCTTTCGAAGCTTTGTTATGTTGAACAAAGTATCCAAGTCTAAATTCTCTTCCAAAACAAATTTGTCAAAACTATTTGAAAAATTCTTCCAAAGTCATTTTGGCTTCGGAAGCTTTTTCATTAAAACTTCCGAAGACAATTTACCTTCGGAAGCTTTTTGATTTCCAAGAAAACCACTTTTGAGCAAAAAGCAAACTACTTTTTTAGAGGTGGGGCTGTCTTCCAGATTTCAAAATTTATACTCTTTCATTAAATTTTTCTTAAATCCTTTTTACACATAAACCCTGTCGGTTCCCCCCTCTTTTTATCATCTTCATCTTCTCTCCAAACCTAAATTTCAGATTTTTCTCTGAAACCGCCTTCGTTCAACCTTCCTTCAACTTTAAGCTTTCTCACAATGTCCAACCTTGACAGACGAAATGACCTAGATTTTTCTATATAGTTACATAGACAACACAATCAGGTTGCTCTGTTAAACTCTGAGAAAGATCCATATTTCTCAGAGGTGTGCCAATTCTTGGCTTTGTCAAACTACTTCACCTCCCTTACCATTGATCCTCCTCTCTATGAGCTTCATCACCCATAGTCAGGCCACAAGTTAGAGGGAAGTCATTTGAGATTAGATCCAACAGTCTGGCCATTCTTCCTGAGTTTCATGGACTATCCAAGGAAGAACCTTATTTGCATCTAAATGAGTTTAGTGCCATTTGTGAGACTATTGGGGCACAAGGTTTTACACTCGAAGAAGTGATGTTAGTGCTATTTCAGTTCACATTGAAAGGAAATGTAAAGAAGTGGTTTCATTCCCTACCTGCTGCCAGCATTTACACCTGGGAGCAAATGCAGCAGGCATTCCTAGAGGAATACTATACACCACAGAAGACAAGTGAAGCTAGAACTGCCATTCGTACATTCAGTCAGAAACAAGATGAGCCATTCCATGAAGCTTGGACCAGATTCAAGGAGTTGTTGAGAACTTGTCCACATCATGTCATTCCTCAATGGGAGTTGATTTCTTCATTTTATGATGGGTTATCTGTTGAAGATGTAAGAGATGTGAATTCAACGAGTGCCGGAACCTTCATGACTAATACTGAGGATGATGATTGGGAGTTATTGGAACGGATGAGTATACATTCAAAAAGGAAAGCTCGGTCTCGGAGGAAATCAAGGAATATGGTTGATGATTCGGATAGAAGGACTTCCAGGTTGGGTCAGTCATCAGGTAAGGCTACAGTAAAGGCTACAAGTTCTTTTACTATATGTCAGGGATGTGGTGAAGCTGGACACACTGCTAGAGATTGTCCAGAGTTTGATGAGGGGTTGGAAGAGGTGAATTATGTACAGGGTGATAGGCGACCATACAGTAACAACACCAATAATAATACTTATCATCCCGGTTTGAGGAATCACCCAAACCTCAGATATGGTAACCCAGACAACCAATTGAACCCAAACTTTCAAAGTAATTCACATCAGCAGTTTCAGAACAGGTCTATGGGTAAGAGTGGTCAATAAAATCAAGGAAGTTACAACAGGGGTGGTCAAAGGAATTATCAGCATAACCAGGATCAGAGTGGATCAGGAGGAAATGCAGAGCCAACAAACAGGGAATTGTTGGAGTTCATGAAGGAGATGAAGAAATCCAATGAAGTTAGAGACAAGAGTGTTAAAGCTTTATCCAAACAAGTGGGGCAGTTGGCTGAGGAAGTTGCAATTTTGAAGAAAGCTCCAGGGAAATTACCTAGTGATACTCAAAGAAACCCAACTCGCAGCTCCTCTAATGCAGGACCAACAAGTAGCAGACATCCTTTAGTTAGCCAGATCAGTATTCTTCGCTCAGGTAAGGTTTATGATAATAAAGTTGAACCTCCAGCACAATTCATTGAAGGAGTGGTGGAGGATGTCAATGAGGATGAGGATAGTGATTGTGAGATTGAACCTGTCACACCTAAATCACCCAAGAAAGTAACTTTTTCAAATAAAATTGATCAGGTGATGGGGGAAGAGTCAATTAGTGTTCAGGAAAAGGGCGTGGAGGCTAATACCATCCCATTTCCTAGGGCATTAATCGATCCGGGTAAAAAGGTTTTATCGGGAAAAAGGGGACCACAACAGGATGAGATGTGGGAAGTTTTTCAACAAGTAAAAGTTAATATCCTGTTGCTTGAGGTAATTAAACAAGTTCCCGCATATGCAAAGTTTTTAAAAGATTTGTGTACCCAAAAGAGAAATGCTAAAATACCCAAGAAAATTGAAGTGTCTAATAATGTGAGTGCCATACTAGCAGGACAGCCTGTCCCACCCAAGCTTCCAGATCCAGGAGAACCGATGATATCTATTCAGGTGGGTGATTTTCACATATCATGGGCTTTGTTAGATCTGGGAGCTAGTGTGAGCATTCTCCAGGGCAGTTTATATGACCAATACGATTTTGGTCCGTTACATAAAGCTCACACCACTGTGGTGTTAGCTGACAGAACACCCAGACTGCCTAGGGGAATGATCTTTGATGTTATTGTTAGGGTGGAAGACTTTTACTACCCGGTTGATTTCTTAGTTCTTGATTATGTGTCGGGAGAGTCAAATGATCAACAAACAGTTATACTAGGTCGTCCATTTTTGGCCACTTCCAACTCACTAATCAATTGTAGAACCGGGGTAGTTGATATGACTTTTGGAGATCAAAGGCAGTTAATATCCCAAACATGATGTCCTAATTAGAAATCATCATTCAACATCATACATGATCATCAAGTTCCATACAAACCAATTAACACATTTCATCACAATAAGCATCCTTAATAAATACTCTAGCATGATCCTAACATCAAGAACAAGTCCAATTCATAACTTATACCATCAAAATAAGTTCTAGTAGCACTAACATTACACGCAAGAGCCAAGTAAATATGTTACAGGTTGTAGGTGTTCGTTTTCCAGAATCTGCGTTTTCCAGCAGATTCTAGGTGTTCGGAAGATACGGTCAAACACATAACCAACCAAGGATTTAGGCTAAGGACAAACTCCAGTAGGCTCTTCTATGAGTCAATTCAGTATATGAAAAGTTGTTTTAGGTTTTAAGGGCCTGGAGTTACTAGAAAAATTTAAAATGTTATAGCAGTTCTCAACCGGAGGGCTGCTGGAGTTATCTTGCCAAATTGTGCATAACTCCCATTTGAAAATAGTTATTGGGTTAATTCTTTTTCTGGAGTTCAGAGGATTTCTAGGAAAAATATTTGACCATAGGGTGTGGTCTCAGATTTTATGAAATGAAAATGGCACATCAAACAAGTCAACACATACATTCTGTCCAAGAGGACAGAATTGACCCTTCTAGCCAAAACAGGTAAAACACCAACTTAACCACCTCCAATTGGAGTGTGGTTACCCTTTCTGGAAACTAGACTCAGTAACAAACAATTTGGGCACTAGAAACACATCATTTGGACATGTTATGACCTGTTTGTGGCACATACAAAATGAGACTCAAAATCTGTCAGAATGTTTGTTTCTGACCACACTTCACTAAAATGATCATAACTCACGTTTCGCAAGTCCAAATTGGACAAGGTTGGATGTTTTGAAAACTAGACTCCATGAGAAACATGTTAGACTCAAGAAAACCAGTTTTTTGATTCGTCTTCATTTGGTTATGTCATGATGAAAACAGGGTATGCAATCTGCCAGAAATCCGAACGTGTACACATTTCACATTTGTCATACCCCACATACCACATAACGATTTCCCAATACAAGAATCATTTTTAGAGCAGGTCATAGAATCTAATTAACATCATACAACCATTAAACAACATCAATTTGATCAATCATGAAGTTTCCCCAAATTAAAGTTTCTAGTTTGACCTAATTTGGCTAGAATATCCAAAATCCATAACCAAACATGAAATTGATACCTAATCTAGCATCAATACCATAATACTAACATGGATTAACCATCAATTTCAAGTAATCAATCTCAATTTCGAATTTAGGGTTCATCATGTATCATAGCCTATGAATTATTCATCAAAAACTTATAATTCTTGCATAATCAATATCAAGCAACATGTATACCATCAAACTAAACCACTAGCATCATCAAACAACAACAATTCGACATCCAAGAACATCAATTCGTCCCTAGGACCTTCAGCCAACATAAGAACTTCACAAAACCTTAAAACTAACCTTTAATTCTTGCAATAGAACACGAATTGATGCTTGTAACTTGTTGTATGGCCTGAAATCGAACCAAAATCGCAGCAACCTACTTGTTCTTGGCTGATTTCGAAGTGGGGATGGATGTAGAAGAAAAGAGGCGGTCGACTATAAACTCTTTTTCCCATACATCTAATCCTCTGGTCCATAGTGAATGCTCGTTGGTAGACACTATGGACAGGTGTGGTTTTCATGTCAATGAGGACAACATCACAGAGGCGTGTGTTTATTGTGACGGGGATCAGGTGGAACTAAGCAGTGAATTGGAGAAGGTTAAACAAGAGCTGGAGGTGATGGCAGTCAAGGAAGGTAGATCTACTTGGACCCATCAAGTGGAAAGCTTACCCGAGCATATCGACACCAAGCTACAACCATCATTAACGTCACCTCCTAAGTTGGAATTGAAAGAGCTTCCTAAGCACTTGAAGTATGCGTTTGTTGGAGACAACAACACCCTTCCGGTGATTATTGCCTCTAACTTATCCGAGGAACATAAGAAGGCTTTGATGGAGGTATTAGTAAAGCATCGGGCTGTGATAGGATGGACTATCACAGACTTGAGAGGAATCAGCCCATCTATTTTCGTGCACAAAATCATCACTGACGAGGGAGCAAAACCGGCTCGCGATGCGCAGAGGCGATTGAACCCAAACATGAGGGAGGTAGTGAAGAAAGAAGTGCTGAAATGGTTGGATGCAGGTATTATCTTTCCTATCTTTGACAGTGAATGGGTCAGTCCAACGTAAACAGTACCAAAGAAAGCTGGCATCCAGATTGTTCAAGGCGCAGATGGTACAGAGGTAGCCACCCAGCCGGTAACCGGGTGGTGGATTTGCATCGATTATAGGAAGTTGAATACTGCAACTTCTAAGGACCATTTCCCGTTACCTTTCATTGACTAAATTGTAGAAAAATTAGCGGGTCAGAAATATTATTATTTTCAAGATGGATATTCAGGTTATAACCAAATCGCAATCCATCCAGATGATCAACATAACACAACCTTCACTTGTCCGTATGGTACTTTCGCATTTAGGCGAATGCCAGTTGGCTTGTGCAATGCCCCCGCCACCTTTCAAAGGTGCATGATGAGTATCTTTTCAGATATGGTGGGGGATTCTATGGAGATCTTCATGGATGATTTCTCAATATTTTCAACATCTTTTGAATCATGTCTAGATCAATTACAAAAAGTGTTAAAAAGATGTGTTGACTCGAACTTGGTCCTTAGTTGGGAAAAGAGCCACTTTATGGTTCAAGAAGGTATCGTGTTGGGACACGTTATCTCAAGCAGGGGGATAGAGGTTGATAAGGCAAAAGTGCAAGTCATATCCACCTTTCCACCACCAACAAATATTAAAGGCATTAGATCATTTTTAGGACATGCAGGTTTTTACAGGTGTTTTATTAAAAATTTCAGTGTGATAACAAAACCCTTATGTAACTTGCTTCTAAAAGATGTACCGTTTAACTTTGATGATGAGTGTCTACAAGCATTTAACATTTTAAAAGAAAAGTTGGTGGAAGCCCCAATTTTGCAATCACCGGATTGGTCACTTCCTTTTGAAATCATGTGTGACGCCAGTGATTTCGCAGTTGGGGCTGTGTTGGGTCAAAGAGTGGATAAGAAGTCGGTCGCTATTTACTATGCAAGTAAAACACTTTCTGATGCTCAATTAAATTACACAACTACTAAAAAAGAGTTACTTGCGGTTGTCTATGCCTTAGATAAGCTTCGGTCGTATATTTGGGGTAGTAAGATTATTGTCTATTCTGATCATTCTGCTGTCAGGTATTTGATGGATAAAAAGGATGCCAAGCCTCGATTGATTAGGTGGATACTGTTATTGCAAGAGTTTGACTTGGAGATAAGGGATAAAAAGGAAAAGAAAACGTGGTAGCCGACCATCTGTCAAGAATCAGCCATAATATGGATGAACACGACTTAGAAATCAATGAAACCTTCCCTGATGTGCATTTACTGTCAGTTTCTACATCTACTGATTCGTGGTATGCTGATTTTGTCAATTATTGTGTTGCAGGTGCAATTCCCGAACATTGGTCAAAGTCGAAGAAGAAACATTTTGTGTCACGAGCAAAACAATACTTTTGGGAAGATCAAGACTTGTTCAAGATAGGGGCTGACCAATTGGTCAGACGATGTGTTCCAGATTCAGAGATACTGGACGTATTGCGGTTGGCGCATGCATCTGCATTTGGTGGCCATTTCAGTGGCCAGAAAACAGGGCATCGAGTGCTACAATGCGGCCTATATTGGCCTACTATTTTTAAGGATTCCTTTGAGTTTGCAAAAACATGTACAAATTGCCAAAAGATGGGTAGTATCACAAAACGTAATGAGATGCCCATGCAACCAATCCTAGTGATTGACATCTGTGATGTTTGGGGGATTGATTTCATGGGACCCTTCCCCAACTCGTTTGGCAATTTATACATCTTATTAGCGGTCAATTATGTGTCAAAGTGGGTCGAAGCCATTGCCACAAAGACCAATGACCATAGTTTCATGTGCAAATTTGTTCAAACCAACATTTTTTGTCGATTTGGGGTGCCCCGTGTGATCATAAGTGATGGGGGATCACATTTCAAAAAATTTAATTTTGGTAAATTGCTTAAGCGATATGGTGTTGATCATAGGATTGCCACTCCTTATCATCCACAAACAAGTGGCCAGGTGGAGGTGTCAAATCGACAAATCAAGGAGATTTTACAAAAGACAGTACGACCTGACTGCAAGGATTGGTCCAACAAATTGAATGACGCCTTGTGGGCATATCGTACTGCTTCCAAAACACCGATTGGCACCACCCCTTACCGGTTGGTTTACGGGAAGGGCTGCCACTTGCCGTTAGAATTAGCTCATCGTGCATTATGGGCCATTAAAGAGGCTAACTTTGATTATGACACTGCAGGTAAACAGAGACGGATGAGTTTAACAGAGTTAGAGGAATTAAGGGAGGAAGCGTACGAGAACGCCTCAATCTACAAAGACAAAATGAAACGTGTGCACGATGTGAAATTAAGGTTGAAAAACTTTGAAGTGGGGAGTTTGGTGTGGTTATACAATTCCCGCTTAAAGTTGTTCCCAGGTAAGTTAAAGAGAAAATGGATAGGTCCTTATAAAATCATACGGATAGGGAACTCGGGAGACATTGAGATCAAAGATTTCGATGACCATATCCGAAAAGTGGTGAATGGCCATCGGTTAAAACCATATTTGCGACCAAACGACTTGAACGGGCCAGATAAGCAAACCGACGAGCTTTTATCGGTCACTATCCAGGTTTCTAACCCAGTCTGAGGCTGAAAGGAACGATGAGTCGAGCTATAGACCCTTAAACGTAGCGCTTCCGGGAGGCAACCCGTGTTTGTGAGTTTTTATTTATTTACTTATTTTCGTTACATTTTTTCATCGTTTCATGTGTTTTGTTTTGTTTTGGTTCGATCAGTGCTCGTAGATCTTTTATCATCACGTAATCAGGTACATTCACTTTTATAAAACCGTGAGTCGAGGACGACTCGCTTCAAAACGTGGGGGTGGTGGTTTAAGGAGAATTCTACGATAGCTTAAATGATAATTCTATTATAGGGTTATGATTAATTTAACGTAAGTTCAAGTTAGTTTTGGTTGTGTCAATATTGTTATTTAAAAATAATTAAATAAATAAATAAATAAATAAAATTAAAAAATCAAAAAGAAAGAAGGCGAACCACCGTAGGTCTCCTTATCACCGTAACCTACGGTGGAAAGGAAATGGTAAAGCAGGAAGCCCCCACCGTAAGTTACGGTGGGGTGGAGCCTTACGACAGACTGGGCGCAGAATCAGCAGGAAGCCCCCACCGTAAGTTACGGTGGGGTGGAGCCTTACGGCGGCCGTAGTTAAAGAAAAAAAATTTGAAAAAGGACAAACACCTCTTTTTATCAGATTTCACTCCCCTTTTCATCACTTGCTCTCATCTTCTTCACATTCACTCTCAAGAACACTCTCCCAAACCCAAACCCCAACTTTCACAATTCTTAACCAAACCACGTGTTTCTTTGGTCTAAATTGAGTAACTTTTCGAGAGCAACAAGAATCCAAGGTTAGTTTCTTCATATTTCAACTCGTTTGGTGTAGATCGGGAAGTGGTTGCAAACCCTAAGTGGGGTTGTGAGCAATTTTCACATCCGGGTTAAGTTTCATCCTAGTAAAGTGCAATTCTACATCTTTAAGCTTCAAAGGTATGTTTTCATCACCACATTGATATAAAAGGGGTAAATTTTTGTTTTGAGTATGTTCCTTGTGAATATATGTGTTATTAGTTTGGGGGTTGTGAGATGATGCTGAATGATTTGATGTTTGTCTTAGCATGTTGTCGATTACAAGTTAGGTGTTACTTTAGTGGTGGTGATTACATATGAATGGTTTATGAGTTGGTAGTAATGAATGACATGGGTTCTTGTTGTTAAGAAGTTATCATGATGAAATAATTAGGTAGCATGCTATGTTGAATTAAGGGATTACATTAATTACCACCACTAAGAGAGTGCAGGATTAATAACATGTAAGGAAACAAGTGTGGGGATGGGGTTATTCAACACTTGTTCGTTGACCTATGTAGGCTGATTTGATTAGTGACATTTTGAGTGTTTGTTGTTTGTGTGTGCAGATGGGAAGAAAAGGGAAGGAACCAGCTGGCCCATCTAAGAGGGCAAAGATATCGATTATCCCGGTACCAATCCGGGAGGAGGCAATGCCCCAAAGACGAGAGGACGAAGTAATGGAGGATGTTCCAACTTGGAGAGGAGGCCCGTTAAGAAAAATGCCATCAAGATTCCAAGCATATCTATGGCATGAGAAAATGAAAGGAATACGTGATAGAAGGGATGCTTATTTGGTTGAAAGGGAAGTGCCAAAAGAGTTGTTTGCTCACCATGAAATACATGAGCGGTTTGAAAGATTAGGATGGGGAGCGGTGTTAAAGTGTTATGATGGAGAAGAAGACAAACTGTTCGCACCATACATTGACGAATGGATGAGTTCTCTTAAATTGGAAGGGGCTTCTAACAAGAGGACGATGAAATTGGTAGGGGAATGTAAGAGAATTAAGGTGACCATGTCCATGGCCACATTAAAAAGGATAGCGTCATTCGACTCTCTACCTTTGACAGAGTATGAATTTCCATCTGAGGATATAATCTGGAACAAGCCCGATAAGGGGCCACTTTGGGATGACATGAGGGATACACTATTTAAGCCGGGAATGGGGATCACTTTTAAAAGAATCCATCTTAAAAAAGAGCCGAGGTTGTTGCAATCTATTCTTATGCAAAATGTGATGCCCAGGAGGGGTGATAAAGATTCCGTGTGATTCTGTGACATACCCATTCTGTACTCACTAATGACTGGAAGAACTAAGGTTTCATTTTGCTACCTTGCAATGATGAACATTTGGCTAGCACGAGAAACAAAAGGAAAACAGATTGTTCCTCACTGTCGGTTAATTCAAGCATTGATGAAACATTTCATGGTAATGACTCATTCTGAATATTCGCTCCCACATGAGTATATTGTTAAAGATATGGAGACGTTTAACCTAACCTTGATGGAGAGAATGGGATGGTTTTGGAGCATAAATGATAGGTATGCTCAGTGGAAACATAGAGTGGGTGATGTATGGAAAGTGAAGAGGTTGGATGCAAGACCGTCCGAATCAGGGGAAGATAGTGATCCAGAGGATGTTAGTGAAGAGGATATGGGTAGGAATGAGGATTTGAATAACCCTGCGTTGGATGCTGATAACAGACCGCCTTATGCTATGCCAGACTGGATGTGGTTGCGGGTGCAACAATGTCGACCTGATGGTTTTGACACATGGCCAAATTACAACCAAAATAGCTGGGATTTGCAACAACATGTCAGGTTGCAGGCGGATGATGATGCAAGGGCGGTGATAGAAAATCAAAATCGGTGGAACAGGATTAATCTAGTGCATCAGGAGGTTCAAGTTAACAAAATCTGGGAATCCCAACAACAGCTTGGCCATCATGAGGCTTATCACAATGGACAACTATTCATTTCCGCACCACCGCGAGTTGATTACTCCACACTCCCACCATATGAAGGAGGTGAGCAGCTGCCTAGACCCGAGTGGCATCATTCGGAGTGGATTGACCCGATCCAATTTCAACAACAGATGACAGAAATGCAACAACAACAACGGGGTGAGGGTAGCAGTAGTAGTGGTGGAGCGTCTGCAGATGCATTCTCATTTGGGCAATGGTTTGAGGAACTCACGGATCTTTTTGGACAGAGGCAGAACCGGTATTATATGGGCAATTGCTGATCGTGATTGTTCCAATCGATCAGGTCCACTTGCTCTATGTTAAACCATTTAATTTGTGTATCCATACTCAACTTTCCATGTGATGTGGGTTGGTGGTCAGAGCAATGGAACAATATGGGGGGTCAGGTGATGTTTCATGTTTGAACTATCTATGTTTATGTTTATGTTTAGGAAATAAGTAGTTTGTTTATAGTGATTTTGTCATTAATTTTAAGTCAAATCAAGTGCCTTGAAAATGCTGACGGGGGGTACACGAGGTATTGAAAGGTTGAATTTTCTTGAAAAACCCATACATTGGGTCAATGTATCCCAAGTGTGGGGATGGGGAAATCATAGAGAGACATATTTTTGGAGAAATGAAAATTTGGACAAAATTTGAAATTTTTTTAAAAAAAATTTCTCGCTAAAATACTAAACACTAGTTAAGCTCTTTGGTCATGGTTGATCCCCTAAACATTTAAGCCCGAATCGGTTTGTGGAAGTTGGGAAGGGAATGCCTAACCAGGATAGACAAACTTTAGATGTAGTAAACTTGCACATGTCATGTCGGCAACCGGAACCCACCGTTTTCATATGTGAGAAACCCACTCTTTGATATTGTTATATATATATCTGTTTGTTTGAGGGTGCAGTGATGTTTTCTAGTAGTAGAATTTGTGAAGCGCGTGCATATTGAAACTTGAGACCGGGATTCACATTGAAATTATTGAGGCATTAGGATCAACGATAGAACAACCCCATAGGACCCACTTACCTAACGTTTATCCGTAGTAGCCAATTTTGAACCATTATCCATTTGCTTGTTACAATAAACCCCTTGAACCATTAGCCTTTTGATTAACCTTTTTGTTTGTTCACCCATGTGATGTAACTTGAGTTACTTAGTGATAGTTGTAGTACTAAGTTTGACATGAATTCATGTTTGAAAGTCGTGAAAAAAAAATTAGAAAAAAAAGAAAAGAAAAGAAAATGTTGTCGAAATAACTAAGTTGAAAGATCGAGGTATTAGACGAGAAAAAAATTATGATTTGAAGTATATAATAATTAATTCAAGTTTTCCATCACTTTAGTCACTATACCCTAAATTACTCCTACCCAAACCTAAGCCTAACATTACAACCTGGTAAAGTCCTCATGATTGGTGCGCAATCTTGTGTTAGCGAGTGGAGATTTGATTGCTTTACAAGCTTATGCTCACTAGTTTTCATCATTGCTTGAGTACTTCATAAATACTGGCACATCTTTGGCCGAGCAAGAAATTATACCGAGTAGAGAGCTTCAATGTGAGAGGTATGATGTGTGCAAGGGAGCAGCCTAGAGTTTGAGAAGCTTGGTTCGGCAGTACGACGGGTTAGAGGTTTATGGTTGTTAACGGGTCATAATCGCTAACTTGGGAATTAAGTATGCCCGTGGACCTTAATCGAGTTTGGTATTTGTGCTTCTATGTGTGCTCACCCATTTTTCACTGAAATTCTTAATTCTTAAAAGCAATCTCACTTGAGGGCAAGCGAGAAACAAGTGTGGGGATGTGATGTAGGGGGTTTATAATGAGATTTATCATAATTAAATGGTTAGTTTTTAATGTATCTAATGTGTTTAAATGCAAGAGATTATGTTGAATTTGTTAACTACGGTGATGTGATGTTTTGTAGGTTAAACACGAGCACTTGATGGATTTTGAAGAATGCACGTGAATGATAAGTGAACACCATTATGGATGATGAGATAGAGAATTCAATTATGAGAACGTGGCCGCAAACGGGAACGAAAACGGAGTCCAAACGAAAAAGATATGAAGAAAACAAGAATTGGAAAAATCAGTCCACCATAAGTTACGGCGGAAAAATGACTTACGGTGGCTGATGGAAAAAGTGCAGCAGAAGGCTTCCACCGTAACTTACGGTGGAAAAACGACTTACGGCGGCCACGCGTGCTGAACTCATTTAAAAGACGAAAAAATTAGGTTTTGAGGATATCTTTCATTCCAGACCTCCATAGTCGCCCCTTTTAGTTCCCAAGGCTTCCCGAGGACTCTCGGAGGCGATTTCAAGGCGTTTCAAGTGTTTCTAGTCATTCGGTTTGATTTTTTAACATTAGATTTGATGTTTAATTTTGATTTTGATTTGATGTTCTTCATTACCATGTCTAGCTAATCTCCTAGTAATCTGCTTTGGGTAGTAAGGTTTATTACTATGATTTGTTTTTGATGATTTGTGGTTGAGTTAATGTTTGAACACGGTAGTTTAAGCCGAGTACATTATTTGTTGGTGGAAAACTCTAAAATAAGTGTGTTGCTTTCAATTCACTTGTTCCACTTTGATTGTTTTAGATTTCTTTTCATCGGTAAACGTTAATATTGGATGGGATTGAGTATCACAAACGTAGGATATGATTCGAGTAGTTCTTTAACAACAGTCTCATTCAATCTGTTGTTTTTACCCAAATTGACCAGTTAAGCTTATATGACTTTTATGAACATTCAAAGCAAATCTAAGTAGTAAACCTGAATCCGGAGAAGATTACATTTTTACATTATTTTTTGCAACTCAATTAATCATAAAGTTTGTTACTTTTCTCGATTAGTCATTTTTATTAAGTTTTTGTAATCAAGCTACAAACTTTTAGATTTAAACTACACTTTCCACATATTCCCTGTGGATCGACACGGCTTACCATAGCTATCTTTGGTGAGTTTGGAACCTTATAAATTGTTTTTGATTAGGCTTGACAAACCGATATCAATGGATGAAGCTCCAGCTATGGTAGGGCGAAAATGGCTATCAACCCCTTGAACAATGGCTTGGTAGGGTTGAAGCCCGGGGTTCTGATTTGCCCGAGGAAATCCTTGCCTTCTACCTTGACCTTGGCCCTGATTCTGCCTATATTGCCTTGGTTGTTCATTCTATCTGTATCGGCCTTGATTGTTATTAGGTTCATTGTATTGCACATCCTCCTCAACATACTCATCTTCATTTCCATCACTTCGTCCATCTATGTCATCATCCCAAGTATGGATACTTAGCCTATCAAACCTATCCTCTTCATCTTCGAACCTGTTAACCCCTCTTGGTTGTCTCGGATTCTGTCTTGCAGGTCCACGCTGGTAAGGGTTCTGTCTTGGTTGAGGGTAGGGATTTTGTCTCTGAGGTGGTTGGTTTGGAGCAATTGGAGGTTGTCTTTGTGGGTCATCGGGTTGGTTTGGTAAGGGTTGGTTTTGTGGTGGATTTGGCGGTTGGTTATCAGGTGGGTTTTGGTTAAGTGGTGGTAGGTTTTCCATCTTGCACTCTTTGACTGCACTTGTTGCTTGAACTTTTATGCGAGATTGTGCTTGATTTCTTCGAGCGGTCTTTTCAACTTCTGGATCAAAAATTAACGGGGACTTGTTCCTTGCGTACCGGGTATGCATGCATGAAGCTGTCACCTGCACACACAAGCACACCTAGCGTAACAAAGAAGGAAGTAAATAAAATAAACAAAATAAAATAAGAATCAAACAAAACACTTTGCGCACTAACTCCCCGGCAATGGCGCCATTTTGATATCAGTTTGTCAAGCCTAATCAAAAACAATTTATAAGGTTCCAAACTCACCAAAGATAGCTAGGGTAAGCCGGGTCGATCCACAGGGAATATGTGGAATGTGTAGTTTAAATCTAAAAGTTAGTAGCTTGATTACAAAAACTTAATAAAAATGACTAATCGAGAAAAGTAACGAACTTTATGATTAATTGAGTTGCAAACAATAATGTAAAAAGGTAATCTTCTCCGGATTTAGGTTTACTACTTAGATTTGCTTCGAATGTTCAGAAAAGTCATATAAGCTTAACGGGTCAATTTGGGTAAAAACAATAGATTGAATGAGACTGTTGTTAAAGAACTACTCGAATCATATCCTACGTTTGTGATACTCAATCCCATCCAACATTAACGTTTCCAGATGAAAAGAAATCTAAAAAACAAGTGAATTGAAAGCAACACACGTATTTTAGAGTTTTCCACCAACAAATAATGTACTCGGCTTAAACTACCTTGTTCAAACATTAACTCAACCACAAATCATCAAAAACAAATCATAGTAATAAACCTTACTACCCAAAGAAGATTACTAGGAGATTAGCTAGACATGGTAATGAAGAACACCAAATCAAAATCAAAATTAAACATCAAATCTAATGTTAAAGAATCAAACCGAATGATTAGAAACACTTAAAACGCCTTGAAATCGCCTCCGGGAGTCCTCGGGAAGCCTTGGGGACGAAAAGGGGTGACTATGGAGGTCTGGAATGAAAGATATCCTCAAAACCTAATTTTTTCGTCTTTTAAATGAGTTCAGCACGCGTGGCCGCCGTAAGTCGTTTTTCCACCGTAAGTTACGGTGGAAGCCTTCTGCTGCACTTTTTCCATCAGCCACCGTAAGTCATTTTTCCGCCGTAACTTATGGTGGACTGATTTTTCCAATTCTTTTTTTCTTCATATCTTTTTCGTTTGGACTCCGTTTTCATTCCCGTTTACGGCCATGTTCTCGTAATTGAATTCTCTATCTCATCATCCGTAATGGTCTTCACTTATCATTCACGTGCATTCTTCAAAATCCATCAAGTGCTAGTGTTTAACCTACAAAACATCACATCACCGTAGTTAACAAATTCAACATAATCTCTTGCATTTAAACACATTAGATACATTAAGATTAACCATTTAATTATGATAAATCTCATTACAAACCCCCTACATCACCCGCCAAGAGGTCATTATGGGTGGGGAGATGGCATTGTCTGCCACAGTGCAGGGGAGAACAGTCTTCATCACTCCGGCCATCATCAACACTCATCTTCGGTTGGGTGATGAATAAGGTGAGGTGTTCTTCCCAAAAGAAGCTATTAATCATTCCTTCGAGCAGATGGGCTATGAGGGAGATTTCTCTGTAGAGACCTTAAGGAAAGGGAAGGTCTCACCTCATTGGAAGTACATACTTCATGTTGTTATCCACAGCCTGTCCAACAAGCATGGAGGGTGGGACAAGATTCTTGAAGATCTCTCCTTCATAGTGCATGGAATGGTTCAGGGAGTCAAATTCAGGTGCTCTCAATTTGTTTATACAAATCTAATTGCAAACTTAGACTCCTTAGAGTATTACATGTTTCCTAGATATGTTCAATACATTCTTAACTGTGAACTGGGCTCACAGTTCAGGGAAATAGGTAATATTCTTAAACTGGGACAGATGAAGCCCGACATCTTTAAAAGTTTGAAGAAGCCAACTGTTGGCTTCTCAGGGCTAGAAACAACCCTTGTCCCAAAAATGTTAGAGCTCGTTGCTCAAGGTGACAACCTAGCAACACAAGCTAGTGTTAAACCCACACCTTCTACATCTCAACCACCAAAACAACCACAAATCACCCTCACCTACAAAAGAAAATGCAAATGAACCCCTGCACAAGCTACTGAGTCTGTACAGGCCCCCATATACTTACCTATACAGGAGCAAGTGGATACTGGAGCTCCCACTTCCCCTGAGGAGCAAACCACTCCTATTACTTCTAAGATAAGTGCTGAGGTTCCTCATGCTCAGCCTGATGAGCTCACATGCCCAACTGCCTTAAGCCTTGACTCTGAGTCTTAACACTCAAGTGAACAACCTTCAGGGGACAGCTACCATCCCTAGCCTTTAGACTTAAACCAAATCATTCCCAATCTTGACTTTTATATTGATGAAGACTTAGGTGTCACTGAGTACCATGAGTCTCCCTACTACACCACTCCTCAAAGAGAGATGAGTGCTCCTGAGTCACCTAGGTCTAGCCCACATCAGTCACCTATCACTGAGGTGGATACTTCTGAACTATTCAGGATATCCATATGGAAGAGGCTCTCACTTTAGTAAGTGATTACATCATTCAGACCTCAACCATGGCAACTCAGCTCATTGACATTTCAACTGAAGTTATCACTGAGCAGAGGAAATCCAGCAGCCAAGAACACCATGCTAGTGATGAGGAAGAGGACCTTGGTCCAATTCTCTCATCCCCCAATGATTCTTATGATGAAATGAGGGGAATATGAGACTAAAGGTGCAAAAACTGTCAAAAACATGCACCTATCTAGTCTCTAAGGTTAGTCAACTTGAATCTCAAGTGACTACCTTGCAACACAGGGTCAAGGATCAGCAACTTGAGATATCTCATCTTAAGGTAAAACTAGCTAGGAGACCTTTAAGAGGAACTTAACCAGGAACACAAGAACCTATGAATATGATTGACCTAACTCCTAGCTCACCTATGTAAGAGGGTGATGCTACCAAAAAGGGGGAGGAAGTCATTACAGTCACAGAACCTGGGAGTTCTTCAGGGAGTATGGACACTAAGGACTCACCATCCTCACTTGCAATTGTGCATACTCAGTAACTTTCTCAAGTTCACATTGATGTGGATAGTATAGACTTAGTCATTAGGAGTCTCTTTGAGAAAGGCATCCCAAGAACTATATCATCTCTACCAACTTCAAGTCACATTTTTGGCTGGAGGTATGATGCTGATAGAAGAACTCTTATTCTTCAAAGAGTTTAAGACATGAACACTGCAGAGTTTAGCCTTAGAAGAAGACTAAGGCAATCAAGCAATACCATCGGTCAACTGGATGTTAAGGCAGACCCTGAGATTAGCTTCAAAGGGGAAACCTTGACTGAAGGCCCAGTGGTAGAACCTGAGAGCCCTGTCTCACCATCAATTGCTGCAGAGGTTCAATCCCTTGATGATACACCTGCTGGTGAAGGTGCATCTCAACCTCTCTCTGGCCAGAGCTTGGAAGCTACACCAAGCAATGAAGGCCAAAGCTCTCTCCACCCTGAGTCACAAAGGTCTATGAGTGACAAAGGGAAAAGAAAATTGACTTCTGAGGAGATTGAGGAGGAGGAGAGAGAGAGAGAGAGGAAAAGGAAGCTAAAGGGAGAAAGTTCCTTACTGGGTCTGCAAGACTTATGGAAAGTGCTATCAGGGCTGCCCCCAGACCAAATACTCAGGATGATGAGTTAAAGGCAGTCAGGATAAACTACTTGTAGACCAGGAACTATGATATTGACAACATCATTTCTCTCCCCTTAGATGAGCTAATGAACTGGCTGACATGAAACTGTCAAAAGAGAGAAAAGAAGAAGAGGATGCAAAGCTACTTCTTAAAATCAAATAAGAAAGAAGACAGAAGAGACTCTACAAGCATGTGCCTACTCTCTCATCAGTTCAAAAAACTCATGAACAAGAGGATGTGGCTCCACAAGAACCTCAGGTAGACAAAGAGAAGGATAGGATCAATATGATAAACTACATGAGTGCCACATGCCTCTATCAGGCTGATACACTTCTTCCCTTACCCTTTGACTACATTGAGTTTGAGTACCTAAAACAACTTGAACTTGATGTAGCCAAAGAAAGAAAGATCACCAAAAGGAAGTTAAGGGAAGAGGCTGTAAAGTCAAGAGCCATCATCCATAAAAACTTGAAGAAGTCTGCTGATAGGCAGAAGATGATGAGCTTCTTGAAGCTGTACGGATTCTCTGAAAGGAGACTTGGTCCCATGTCTCTGTCCACCATGGATAAGCACATCAGGGTAATCAAGCAGAAGATTCAAAGAGCTGAACTTGTTGACTTACACTCCCCACCAAGTCAGGTCCCTCAGAAAGTGGAGATTAAGGTTGAAACATTTAAGACAATACAACCCGAATCTCCTGCTGAACCTCAGCAAGCTTTCAGTTTTGATCCATAGCAGGGATCTGTCCCCTCTCAATCTAAATATGTGAGAGAGGAAGACCCAACTGAGAAAGACACAGAAGATCAATCAGATGCTGCAGGCCAGTCTTCTCAGTTAAAAAGTTCAAAGAGGAGAAAAAGGATGGTTTCAAAACCAAAGTCAAAGAAAAAGAAGAAAGAAACATCCAACTCCAAACCTCAGGATGAGTCAGAACATCCTAAGGATGTGCAACAAGAGGATGCTCCACCAACTCCAATTCAAGCAGCTCCTCTAGCATCAGGAAGACCCATCTTGTCTTGGACATACACTACAAATCCAGAAAGATGGCATGTCATAAGAGATCAAGGTGTTGAACATATCTAGACATGGTAGGATATGTTCAATCAACCTCTGCATGATCTCTTTGACATGAGAAGATACTATGAGAGTCTGAGTGATCCTGATCATCTTATGAAGAAAGGGATAATCATCATCATAATGAGGACTGTAAACATCTGAAGTCTTTAAGTGTTTTGGTAGCATCAGCCTAGGGGGAGTTTGTAAGGTTATTTGTAAGTATGCAACCCAAACACCCAAAGTCTCCCCTGCATGCATGCACAAGTGTACTAAATTAGAATGCTTCGGAATTTCACACTTCCTTAGAAAATTACTCTAAGTGTGAAATCTTCCGAAGCCAAGACCAATATCTTCCGAAGCCAAAAGATGAAGTCTTCCGAAGCTTCAAGGACAAAGTCTTCCGAAGCCAACTATTGAAGACATATTTCTTCTGAAAACTTTTTAATTACATGCTTTATCTGATGTACCTTTTACCTAAAGCTGAACCACTTTTCGTTGTAACTCTGATAAGACACCAACTTTACATGAGTTGGGGAAAAGGTTCATGCTTTTGGTAAACTGTACATTGAGGTCTTGAGTCTATAACTTTCCAGTTTATGTACTTTATTCTTTTTGTAATATATTAGGATGTGAGCTATGGCATGTCATAGTCACTAGTCAAAAGGCAATCTGCCTTTTGACTCTACATTGATTTTGTTGTCTAGATCATGTATCCAGCTGGCCTTCAAAGTATGGCCGGCTGTAGGTTGTAGTATAAGTATTTCTGGTCCTTGTAACTTATTTGAAGAACTTTGTAAACCATTTGTAAGGAACTAGAGAGCAATATACATCAACCTTGAAAACTAACTACTTGTGTTTGTTCTTGTTCTGTCTCATATACACTTGTGTTTCTTAGTTCTCAAAACTGATTCTCCATTTTCCCATTTGAATTGTTAAGTGTTGTTACATACTCTCCTCTTTGTGTTGTTATGTTGTAAAGTGCATAACCTTTCACCCGGTCCTGCATATATATAGCAACAAAAACTAATGATCAGCCTCTTTCAAACAAAAATTAGGTCTCACTTGTGTTATAACCTCTATAAATGGAACTGGTGGCCTAGTAAGCTAGTATGTTTGAAATGGTTTTGGTATTTGTTTCCCTTTATCAAAACTCCTAAGCACAATGGTGGTGGTGGTGGATGTGGCTTTATAAATGGATGATATGGATGTAAATGTTCGTGGATGATGAAATTGATGGTCATGGAATTAAAATCGACTAGGTGCTATTATTAGAACCATAGAGTGTGTTAGTCGAAACTATAAATGTGTTAACAGTGTGCACGTGTTTTATTCTAAATTTAATTATTTGAGTAAAAGTGAGCTGTAAAATACACTGGTAATGTGTAGGTCATTTCGTGTCAGAGCTAGGAAATACTCATGATAATTTGTTGGTCACGTCTATAAAATTGAATTCCACATCTTAAAATCGGTGAACTTGCATAATTCTTGTATATAAACTTCCAATTCGAAGTATGTGTAGAAAAAACCTAGGTGGTTTAGTTCCGGTTCTAATTTTATGGTCCAAATAAATGTAGGCATTGTTGTTGCTTAGACTTTTATTCTATAAAGTCATGATACTAAAATAGTAGTAGTATTTGGTGATACGTAAGTATTTGGTTAAGATGAAGTATTCTATCAATC
Source organism: Flaveria linearis (assembly GCA_024085815.1). NCBI lineage: Eukaryota > Viridiplantae > Streptophyta > Magnoliopsida > Asterales > Asteraceae > Flaveria > Flaveria linearis. The sequence continues at coordinate 83,176,658 of CM044005.1, read as the reverse complement.
AGAGAGTATTCTCCCAAGAACTTGACCTGTAAACTAGGAATTTGACCAAAAACTTAATGAACCAGGAACTCAGTATTCGAATCAGAACTCGATATTTAACCGAGAACTTAGTTCCAACCATGTATCTAAGATCTAGCGGATGTAACATTTGCCATATTTTTAAATTATAAACCCAAACCTAGACATTTGGAAGCGGTCTCTCTACCTAACAAGATAGAGGAAAGACTCGCCTACACCTACCCTCCCCAGACCCTGCTCTTGAGTGGGATATACTGGGTTTGTTTGTTTGTTTGTTTATTTAAATCATTTTTGTTTATTTAAGTGTTTCAAATATAATAATTATGTTATTTATCAATCTATGATAATTTAATATAAATTTGTAAAGCTTAATGTTAATTATGAGATTTTGAGTGTTAAGTTGAAATGAATAATTAAATGATAAGCTTTTCAATTTTATAAAATCTATAAGTTAATAAATTGTTAATTATTAAAAAGTAGGGTTAAAATGTAAACTTTGAAACTTAAATTAATGAGTTTTGCATAAAATAATAACGTTTCAAAGTTTAGGGAGTAATCTGTAATTTGTAAAATGTGATTTAAAAAGTTTAAACATAAAATAATAATATTACTAAACTATAGGGACCGAATTGCAAATTCTTTTATATCAAACCCATTTCCCCCTCCCTTTTCGGCAACCTATCTCCGTCCACACTCTTCAGCCAAGCTCCAGTGAGTGCCAAACAACATAATCTATTGATTTAAACCCAAGCAAACCACCCCATTCCTCTCGAAAGCATGATTCGAACTTGTAATAGAGTGAAAATTGAATCAATTGCCTATAATCTTTGACCAACTCAAAACCGAACCCCATATTCAAAATCCAATAAGTTTTGAACCTAATGTTGTGTAATTGATCGAACCAAATATTCTTAAATGGGTAGTCGAGATCCTTACTAACCTCATGATCGAATCAATTTGGTTGAAACGGTGAACTCAACATCAATTCGAACCGAAATCCCCAAATCAAGCATTGACACCATTTGACTCGAAATGGATCAAATTAGCATTATATAAGTGATGTGAAACCTCATAATCAACATGTTTACAACTCTTTGTGCATCCAATTTGACATCGAACGTGACGAAGATCGATTTAGACTATCGCACATTCATCAAAGTCACTGTTTAATCAAATAAATCCTCTAATTATTCTGGACTACAATTAATCAAAGTATAACAATGTCAACTCCTAAATATCAACGTCACCTTAGTCAAGACTAGTTCTGTTCTTACAATGTCACACACTCAAAATCAACGTGCGGGGGTTTTATCACGAGACGTATAAACAAACCAGGATCCAAGTCATTACTTACTTAGAATGACTCTATATGTAACATTTAAAAATAAACTCAGAGTTTAAAACTTTAGAGCATTGTGGAAGCGTTTAGTAAATATTTCAAACCCAAAGTGCTAAACGTAAAATTCACAAAACACACACCCAAACCATAGTTTAATGTATGTATAAAACCAAACGTAAAGATTGCAAGTTTAGAGAAAATATGCTCGACCCGTGCTGTGCTCCTAGGGAACCTTATATTAACGAACTGCGAATGATATAATAAAGTGTCAACACGATGGTTAGTGATTTCAAGAGTTTGTATTTATCATCAATAATAACAAATTTTAAAATATAAGTAACTGCATTGAAATATATAACTAATTTAATTTCACAAGTTGTTCGTTATTTGCCTTCCTTCACGACATACCAAGTCATGACTATGTTAGTTGTATAGCATAGCTAATTTAATTTCACTAGTAATAACACTTTTGGGTAATATTGCACCCGCTTGACCTCCAGTCGTACGGGTGGGGTTTGTCAGACCCAGTAGTACTAATCAAGATTTCCTGCTAGATTCCTTAATTAATGATTCGAAAGTGTAAGGGCGTTCAGTGGTATATTGCACTAGTTACACTACACACAACTTTTAATAGTAAAGTGTTTGAAAATGTAGGCATGCTTTCTCCCCCAAAAAGAGAGTGAATAAAAGTGGGGAATTGAACTCACATTGTGCACAAACAAACAAGATAAGCTAAGCTAAAGATGAGTAAAAAGACAACCCATCAAAGGTTACCTAGAACCCGTGAGTACATAAGTACGTGTAACCAAAGTATCTTAACAAACCCTATGTGCTCAAACAACACATTGACCCAAGTGATTTGGAAAACAATGACACATTTGACCTAATTGATCACCCATTTGACTCGTTGATGACATATTAATTGGAATTTTATTTGATCAAGTATACAAACTGTTTACTTAAGATTATCATGCAAACGATTCACGTATGTCACATTATGAACCATAAGTTCTAGCAAAATCATCATACTAACATAGCCTATTATACAACGCATGTAAACCTCAACAAACCATCATGATCAACATAACTAGAATTAAATCCCAACTGACAAATCATACATTAAGTTTAATCATGCACTACATGCCATGTGAAGAAACTCACTATTTTACATCCTAAACCCTGCCTATCCTACTAAGTAAGGGCCTCAGATTCACATGTGTGTATGATGTTCATCATCATATTACCAAATATGATTCATACAAACCAATCAATCATGTGTGTATGATGTTCATCATCATATTACCAAATATGATTCATATAAACCAATCAATCAAACTACATGATGATCAAATACTATAATCCATCACAAAACCATAATCTTGAGCACAAGCCATCATAATTGTATAATTTCTATCTAACTCAAGATTTTCCAAACAACCAACATAACATCCAAATAATCAACCAAGACCTTCTATCACCTTAAACCCTACCAATAAGCAACCTGAAATGATTTTACCACAATATACATGCCCAATTCACAAAATCAAACAATCAATCAACAAAATTTCCCTTTTGGAAAAGTAACATCCATCAACCAATCTTTCATCAAATTCAATCATGGACTTATAAATGTTATATCTAAACTAGTTCATAGGAACCATCTAAGCACACTAAACATTCACAATTTATGAAATTCCAAATTTTCATGAACTAAAGTTTCCTCTTATAGTAATGTATGAACGAGGTGTTAATTCTATGAAAGTCATGCATAAACCACGTAAACTAACATCAATACAATACAACTAACATTATAGCATCCTCAAACAACCATCAATTTTGAATTTTCAATGTAAATTGGACTAGGGCTTGTTCTAGAATCAAAACCATGAAAACTAATAAAAAATCTAACCTCTAATCGTGTAATGCTTAAGAATAACCCTTGCTAACGCGTTGGAATGATTGAAACTAAGCAAAAATCGATGGATTGAGAGTTGTTTAATCAAAATCGTAAGGATAAGGGTGTATGTCACACCCAGAAAATCACAGCGGAAAGTCACGTGACGTGGTGATAACGGAAGTTGGAATTATTCCAACTATTATAGTCAAATGTTAACAATCAAAACAGTTGACTACGAAGGATTAGACCTTTATATGTTTTTAAACATAACGTAATGAAATTCATGTACTAATTATAATCGTCTTGTTCAGTCAAACGACAACATTTATTTATTTCAGAATTTCCATTACAAGTAGTCAACTAACACGTTTGACCCTCTAAAGACTTATCTGTTAACTCTCAACAGAGCTTACCTACAACCCTGAAAAGCATGAGAAAATACTAGTCAACATAAAGTTGGTGAGTATTCGGGTTTTAAAACTTTATAAATAATCAGTTTTTCAAAACCATTATGATGTAGCGAGATAATATACCCAACATAAACTAGCTAGGTCCTATGATAACAATCAGGTCATAAGTCCATAATCAAGCTAAGAAACACGTCGTTGCCCCACAACAGTCCAATCATATAAACTCCCTCGCCACAAATCCTGACCAGCGCGACAGGTCGCGAGAGCGGGCCCTTCTAACCTAATAGATCTATCAATATAGTTTGCGACCTCATCCCCGAGGTTAATGATTATGGGGGGATTTAGTGCTCAATAGTCATACACTTTACTATTGACCAAAACTTATGCCATCATAAAGATATTATCCTCGTTTTACCCGTCATGTAAATAAAAACAGTTTACCATGCTTTTCTCCTAAAAACAGCTTAAATAAAACAATACTTAAAGAAAATGGGGTCGAAGAACTCACATTTGTACATGATCAATATCTGATCAAAACGTATTGCACCAATCTTATCAAGATCCTAAATGTTGAAGACTTTAATTAACATTTGAGAAAGCATGTTTATGAGAATGCTTATTTACCCAACTTATTTATTTAAAAATAAAAATGTTTTTATTATTGTTTTTAAAGAAAATTATTGATATTTGTAAACGTATATTACTTTTCCTAAGGAATTATGAGTTGCAACGTATCCTTCTTATAAACTTCCTATCTTAAAAACTAGGCATCTAATATCACTATTCTACTTGTAAATCCTACGTTTATTCCTTACATATCATTTTCTTAAACTAGATGACTTATAAAATGCACAATCATAATTTATATTTATTTTTATAGTTTGTGGTAATTTATTCAAAGATTTACCAATTACTTTGTAGATATTAAATTTTGTATTTTTATTAAAAAATCTATTTATTTTATAAAATAAGTTTCTAACGATGTCAAGATTATTAAAACATACATTCTTTTTGTAAAATAATATTGTTTTTAAATCTACGAATGTATTAGCTATCATTTTAAAGTCCCTTGACTTGAGCTTGTTTGTTTAAAATATATGTTTGTATATTTTCTTTTTATTTGATGTTATTTATCAAAATGTATATTTTATTTTCAGTTTTATATGGTTATATTTATAAAGTCTTAGAGTCTCAAACGTCATCTTAGTCAATAATATTCCATTCGTCTTGTACTCGGTTCTAACCGTGGTTTCTAGTCTTCCATTTATTTGTCAATCTAGGCTTCAAGTTTATGTAAAACCTGTCTATCGTGTTTTTGTATCGGTTTTGAAAACAATATTTCAACTTAATCAATTGTTTTATAAGATTATGCTTAACAATATTATCTAATGTTCCAACTTAGTCATCCTTTATGATATTATGTCAAACATTATTCATCCATATTTTACTTAATAATCATTCTATGACATTATTTTTAACAACATTCATTCATCCAACATTCCTATTTAATCATTCTTATAAACTATAATCAACCAATTTTCCCAACCTACACATATATACATACATACGCAACATATGCATACAACTATATACATTCTTTTGAACTAAAATCATACAATCATCATGATTTCATCAAACAATAACCATTTTATCATGCATTTTTCAGATTATAACTCATTTGAAAACCCATTTTTATCAAGATATCACTTTCATAAATCATCTAAGTGGGTGAACTAGGGTTAATCAAGATTCTCTTCTTGATCATCCATGCATGAAGTGATAAAGATAATCTAACCCAAATATGTATACCTTGAGACTAACCCAATGATCTCCAATGCTAGTAAATATATTTCTAACACCCGATTACTTCTCCAAGCTCCTAACAATATCTTAACTAGCAACCCTCTCGTTCTTGACTCGAATGAAGAAGATGAAGGTTTCTTATAGTGGTGATGGTGTGTTTGAGAGAAGGGAGGTATTGCGTACTCGGTGGCCGATGGGGGTGGGGGTTGGGGTGATCGAGAGTGGTGGTGGTGTCGGGTGGTGACGATGGTTGATGGTGAAGGTGGTCTCGGGTTGATGAAGATGATCGAAGGTGGTGAGGGTGATGGGTTGGTGATGGTGCTCGGTGGTGGTGCTTGGTGGTGAGGGTGACGGGTTGGTGATGGTGCTCGACGATGGTGGTGTTTGACGGCGTGATGGTGTTCGGCGGTGGTGGTGTTCGGCGGTGGTGTTCGGCGGTGGTGTTCGGCGGTGGTGTTCGGTGGTGGTGGTGTTCGGCGGTGGTGGTGTTCCGTGGTCACGGCGGTGGGGGTGGCGACCGGTGGTGGAGTGGGGGAGTGGAAGGGGTAGAGAGAATGTGGAGGGTTGTGTGTGTTTTGGTGTGTGTAAAGAGTGTGTGTACAGTGTGTATGATTATAAGAAGATTGAGTAGGGATTTTGATGGCTAGTTGTCATCCATGCAAGACTTATTATTATTATTATTATTATTATTATTATTATTATTATTATTATTATTATTATTATTATTATTATTACTATTATTATTATTTTTATTATTATTACTATTATTATTATTATTAATATTTGTATTATTATTATTAATATTGGTATTATTAAACGTAACCGTTAACTGTTTTTATGGTTCGTTAGAACCGTTATTTTAGGGTTTTTCTATTAGTCAGCCACAATAAATTATAAATAAAAGATTATTATTAAAATAGTCTCATATGAGTGTTGACCTGTTTTAACTGGGTGTCACAGTCTCCCCTTGTTTAAGAAATTTCGTTCCGAAATTTCATGTTGTTGGATCCATGCCATATCCTGTTTTGAACAAATGAGGATACTTTTGTTGCATCTGATCTTGACGTTCCAATGTGAACTCAGGTCCTCTCTTTGAATTCCAACTAACTTTAACCAACTTAATCTAGCTTCGTCTAAGCTTCTGAACTTTCCACTCTAGTATTTCTATAGGTTCTTCTACAAAATGAAGCTTATCGTCAATACAAACTTCGTCTGATGGGATAACTAGTGATTCATCTGACATACATTTTCTCAAATCGGATATGTGGAACACATTGTGCACATTTCCAAGTTCACTGGGTAGGTTAAGGCGGTATGCAACCTTCCCTACTAGCTTCATAATTTTAAATGGTCCAATGAATCGAGGATTCAGCTTCCCATGTTTACCGAATCTCACAACACCTTTCCAAGGAGATACTTTCAGGGATACCCTATCACCGACTTGGAATTCCAATGGTTTTCTTCAAGGATCTGCGTAACTCTTCTGTAAGCTATTGGCAGCTTCAAGCCTTTTCCTAATCTGAACAATTTTGTATGTCGTCCCCTGAATAATATATGGTCCTGTTAATCGTCTTTCGCCGATATCTGTCCAACACAAAGGCGAACGACATTTCCTTCTATATAGTACTTCAAACGGGGTAGCTTTAGTGCTAGTGTGATAACTATTATTATATGAGAACTCAGCTAACGGCAGGTGAGTGTACCAATTCCCTCCAAAATCAATCACACATGCTCTTAAGAAATCTTCCAATGTTTGAATGTTTCTTTCACTTTGGCCGTTCGTTTGTGGATGATATGCCGTACTCATATCTAACCGAGTACCAATGGCTACGTGTAAAGATTGCAAGAACCTTGAGGTGAACCAACTATCTCTGTCTGATATTATAGAGATTGGTACTTCGTGGCGAGATACCACCTCTTTGATATATAAATCGGCTAACTTATTCATGCTATACGTCTCTTTGATGGGTAGGAAATGCGCAGACTTTGTCAATCTATCAACTATACCCAAATTGTGTCATGACCACTTGATATTCGGGGTAGTTTTGTTATAAAATCCATAACAATGCATTCCCATTTCCATTTTGGAATCTCAGGTTGTTGTAAGATTCCAGATGATTTTTGGTATTCCGCCTTTACCTTGGAGCAAGTCATACATTTGTTTATGTATGATGCTATATCGCCCTTCATATTAGACCACCAGTAGAATTTCTTCACATCATGATACATCTTATCAGATCCTAGATGAATTGAGTACCATGACTTATGCGCTTCATCTAGTATTACTCTGTGTAAGTCTCCATACTTTGGAACCCATACTCGGTTTGCAAAATGCATCAAATTGTCGGAGTCAGGTGTTAACTCTTTGATCATTCCTCGCAGACCTTCTTTCTCCAAATTTTCATCCTTTAGCGCTTCAAATTGAGCGTCATGGATCTGAATAATATGATTGTAAAGTGTGGTTAGTTCTAAAGCTCATACTCACAGAGGTTTCTCTCTTTCTTTCCTACTGAGAGCGTCTGCAACAACGTTAGCTTTGCATGGGTGGTATCTGATGTCACAATCATAATCATTTAACTACTCTACCTAACGACGCTGTCTCATATTTAAATCCTTCTGATTAATATATGTTGTAGACTTTTGTGATCAGTGTATACGATGCATTTGGTCCCATAGAGATAATGTCTCCAGATTTTAAGAGCGAAGACTACAGCTCCTAATTCTAGATCATGGGTGGTGTATATCTTTTCATGCACTTTTAATTGTCTTGATGCGTATACAATAACTTTATCTTTTTGCATTAATACACATCCAAGACCTAATCGAGAGGCATCACAATACACCACGAATCCATCGATTCCATCAGGTAGAGACAATATACGTGCACTACACAACCTTTGCATTAGCATTTGAAATGCTTCTTCTTGATTAAGACCCCACTCATATTTTCATCCTTACGAGTCAATAGGGTTAATGGTTGTGCTATTTTTGAAAAGTTTTGAATGAATCTACGATAGTATCCGGCTAACCCTAGAAATTATCGCACTTCTGTTGGAGACTTGGGCGCTTCTCAATTCTTGATTGCTTCAATCTTGGCCGGATCTATGTGGATACCTCTTTCATTGATAACATGTCCGAGGAATCGGACTTCTCGAAGCCAAATCTCACACTTAGAGAATTTCGCGTATAGTTTTTCTTCCTTTAGAACACTCAGAATGAGTCTAAGCTGACGCTCATATTCCTCCTTGGACTGTGAGTATATTAGGATATCGTCAATAAATACTATCACAAATTTATCCAAGTATGGTTTGCAGTCCCTATTCATGAGGTCCATGAATACGACAGGTGCGTTAGTTAGACCAAATGGCATCACCAAAAACTCATAGTGACCATAACGTGTTCTAAATGTTTTCTTCAGAACGTCCTCTTCTGCTATCAGCAATTGATGATAACCGGATCGTAGATCAATCTTTAAGTAGTAGCTAGATCCTTGCAGCTGATCAAACAGATCATCTATTCATGGTAGTGGGTACCGATTCTTAATGGTAAGTTTACTTAATTCTCGGTAATCAATACACATTCTAAATGATCCGTCCTTCTTTTTAACAAATAAAACCGGTGCTCCCCAAGGAGAAAAACTTGGTCGGATAAACCCTTTGTCTAATAACTCTTGCAGTTGTTTTGACAATTCTTGCAAATCCGATGGTGCTAACCGATACAGCGATCTGGCCATAGGTGCCGCTCTCGGTACTAGATCAATTCGAAACTTGATCTGCCTTTGCATAGGTAAACCTGGTAAATCTTCAGGAAATATTTCTGGGTATTCTCGCACAACTGGGATGTCTTTAATTGTTCATTCCTCATTCTTAGTTTCAATAGCTTTTATTAGGAAAGCTGGGTGTCCTTCACTCAACTACTTGTAAGCTTTCATGACATTAACTATTTGTAATGAAGGTATTACCTTGTCTCCTTGAATGATTAAAACTTCACCGTTGGGGATTAGTAAGCGAATAATCTTTTCAAAGCATACAACTTCCGCGTGATTCCGAGAAAGCCAATCCATTCCAATGATGACATCGAAACTTCCAAGATTGACGGGAAACAGATCGATGCTAAAAAGACGATCATTAAGTTGTATGGTTCAATTTTTTATTACATCTCTAGATTCTATTTTCTTTCCGTTAACTAATTCTATAATATATTTCTTACTTAGCTTACAGGGTTTTGTATCCAGCAATGGTTCGAATTCTTTGGACACGAAACTTAAGTCTACGCTAGTTTCAAACAAAACGGTGGCATAACGATTATTAACAAGGAACGTACCGTTAACCACTGATGGTTCTTGACGTGCCTCTCTAGCATTTATTTCAAAAGCTCTCCCTCTGGCCTTTGATCCATTCAGCCTTGGAGAGTCCTTGAAATATCCTACAACACCGCATTCAAAGCATGCACGGTCATGCCTCGTTGTTCTATCCTCCGGCTTAGATTGGCAATTTTGACCTAGGTGTCCAAACTTATGACAACGGTTGCAAATTTTACATTCACCATTATGGAAATGTCCACACTTATTACATTTCCTCTGCAGTGCCTTGTTCATCCTGCTGTTGCCTGAAGTTGCAACATAAGCTCGCTCAGACCCTTGGCTGAAGCCCTTCTTGTTATTCACTTGCATCTTGGAATTTCCGAACCACTTTCTCTTTCCGTCAAATGACCTTCTCTCCATCCTAACAGTCTTCCTTTCAACTTCCATTGCTCCTCTTTCGAAGTTGTCTCTCTAAATCAGGATTCCACTACGTATTGCATCGTCGGTCAGGGAATGTACAATAGCCATAGCACTCTGAATAGTGGTAGGGTTTGAGGTTGTAACATTGCTTCTTATTTGAGGTGCTAATCCCCAAATATATCTCTCAATTCGAACATATTCCGGTGATACCATTCGAGGCACCAATCTGGCAAGATCGTTGAACCTAGATGCGTAGGCTCGGATCTCGGCACCTTTCATGGTGAGATTCCAGAATTTTGTTTTGATTTTCTGTAATTTGTTTTGAGGGCAATACTCTTGAAGAAACATTTCCTTCAGATATTCCCAAGAGAGCTCATAAGCATTTGCATCTCCCAAGAGTTGGCGTTGAGAGTTCCACCATGTCAAGGATGCATCTTAGAAAGAACAGGTTACGTACTTGACCTTCTGATCATCTAAACATTTACTTATGGCTATAACAGTCTCCATTTTCTCAATCCATTGAACGATGTCTAGTTGTCCTTCAGCACCAGTAAAAACCCTTGGATTGCATCCTTGGAATGTCTTGTACAAACATCCTTGGAAGTGTCCGCCTGATGAACTGCCTGGGTTTCCGTTCATACCAGAACCATTGTTTGCGCCAAAACCAGAGCCTATGTTTGAGCCGTTTCCCATTCCATTTCCAAGTCCATAACTTGCGGTTCCAAGTCCATTACTTATGGTTCACGTCTTCTTCCTGGTCCGGCGGCTATGTTAGCATCGTGTTGTTCCAGGGCTGATTTGACATGTTGGGCTATTAATTGGGCTAATTCTTCTACAGTAGTTGGTAAATTGATGTTTTCACTTGACGACGTATTTCACGTTCTAGGCGGCATGTTTTAATTCTGTTTTCGAAGGTAGGAAAAAGAGTTCCAAATCGATTAAAAATGCTCGAACAGTGAGTTAGATTGAGTTGCAGGTTCGCGGCAGTGGAGTTATTCGAATGGAATGTTTTCAATTGTTTTGAATGAATTTGGAGTCACAGGAGTGTTATAATAGATCTTTAAGTGTGTCATTTTAGTTTCAAAACATACAATATGTAAAGATGTGAGTGGTGGTGCAACTAAAAAATGACTAATTTAACGGTCACAAATATTTAGATAATGTACGACGTTCTTTTTATAATATAATCAATTAGTCCTTTTAATCTAAAAACACATACATAACAACATTTTCATAATTATGGTTTATAATACCATAATAGAAACCAGAACATCATGTTTTTACCACATAGTTCACACATTAGATCAACCATCAACAGACAATTAGTTTAACAGTCTACAAAAGTTAATGAGTTTCTATCTCAACCAAAACATTCAAGCGCTCCGGCTTGCATCTATCATCTACCCTAAGGATGGGGTTCCACTGCCAACGCGCATCAGGTGTGAAATCAGCATCATGCAAAAGGTGACCACTTCCATGGTGATCTCTACTCACTCTCCCATAACGATCGCATGTTGATGGGCCGTTACTATCGCTACCTCAGCTATATCAGCTCTCTGCTCTGCCAAGGTCAGTCGGTTTCTAGTTTCTGAGAGACTAGCCTCCAGATCTAACACTCGAAAGTGAATCTGGCTCAGAGCACTATCATCCAGCAATATCTCCTCCACGATCGTCATTATCCTCCCATCTAAAGCCTGAACTACTTCGTCCAGAACCCTCAGTTTCTTCCTCATTACCATTACCTCCTTCTCGTAACGAATGCATTGAGCTATTAAGGCAGCCATCACACGCTCAATGGACTCGTCACCAATAGTGATCCCATGAGGAGTGGTAGATAACTCTCCCACTACAAAGGTGGAAGGAATCCTATCTCTCGAGGCCTATCCACGCATAGCCTCCATGATCCAACCCCACTGCTCATCAAGCAGTCTGGCCCGTTTAGGCATAGGTGCTCCATCCATACTGGTATCGACATCAATCACTCTCTTGACTCTTTCCGCTTCCTCCGCTCATACACCAACCGAATCTTCGGTGGGTGCTGCAAGGGAGGGATATGGGCAACAGGGTCATCGCTGTCAGAATTTCATTCTCCTAAGCCATACCAACTGGCTCCATAGTATCTATCCTCTCATACTCTAACTAGTCATCACGCTGAGTCTTAACCCCAGCTCATCATCAGCCTGAGCCTCAGGAATCGGCTCTAGATAGCTGCTACTGGTGCAGGATCCTCATCGTCGGACTCAGATATCCAACCATTTCCCGAGTCCTCCATGCCCGGGTAAAAGGTAGCCGCAAATGAAGGCTGGCAAGGGTGATACTAGGGCATAATGGATACGGGTACAGATGGACCCTCAGTACTGCTGTTGATGTCCATCACCTCCTTTCTGTTCTCTCGATCAGACATCTACAGTAAAAAAGATATTTACATACGTACTTATCAATCTAACATAATATACTACCTTATTCTAAATCAACAGATAAATAAGGTCTTAGTCGTAATTACTCATCTCAACCCTACGCTTCTACCTAGCGTAAAGCTCAAGATACGGAACTTTCTTTGGAGTCATGAAAACTTTTAAGGGTTATAGTCTAAATTTTCTCAGTTTTAGAAATTTTTCTAGTTCTCTATCACCGATGGCTTTGATACCAACTTCTGTCACACCCTAAAAATCGCAGCAGGAAGTCACGTGACGTGGTGATAACGGAAGTTGGAATTATTCTAACTATTATAGTCAAATGTTAACAATCAAAATAGTTGACTACGAACGATTAGACCTTTGTACATTTTTAAACATAACATAGTGAAATTCATGTACTAACTACAATCGTATTGTTCAGTCAAACGATAACATTTATTTATTTTAGAATTTCCATTACAGGTAGTCAACTAACACGTTTGACCCTTCAAAGACTTATTCTGTTAACTCTTAACAGAGCTTACCTACAACCTTGAAAAGCATGAGAAAATACTAGTCAACATAAAGTTGGTGAGTATTCGGGTTTTAAAACTTTATAAATAATCAGTTTTTGAAAACCATTATGATGTAGCGAGATAATATACCCAACATAGACTAGTTAGGTCTTATGATAACAATCAGGTCATAAGTCCATAATCAAGCCAAGAAACACGTCGTTGCCCCACAACAGTCCAAACATATAAACTCCGTCGCCACATATCCTGACATCGTTTCAAAACCATGAAACTTTTAGAGAGCGAGCACTTCTAACCTGATAGATCTACCAATATAGTCTGCGGCCTTATCCCCGAGGTTAATGATTATGAGGGGATTTAGGACTCAATAGTCATACACTTTACTATTGACCAAAACTATGCCGTCATAAATATATTATCCTTGTTTAACCCATCATGTTAATAAAAACAGTTTACCACGCTTTACCCCCAAAACAATTTAAATAAAATGATATTTAAAGAAAATAGGGCCGAAGAACTCACCTTTGTACGTGATCAATATCCAATCAAAACGTCTTGCACCGATCTTATCAAGACCCTAAACGTTGAAGACTTTAATTAACATTTAAGAAATTATGTTTATGAGAATGCTTGTTCACCCAACTTATTCCTTTAAAAATAAAAATGTTTTTATTATAGTTTTTAAAGAAGATCATTGATATTTATAAACGTATATTACTTTTCTTAAGGAATTATGAGTTGCAACGTATACTTCTTATAAACTTCCTATCTTAAACGTATTTTTCTTAATTAAATAGGCACTAATATCACTATTCTACTTGTAAATCCTACGTTTATTCCTTAATTATCATTTTCTTAAAATAGATAACTTATAAAATCCACAATCTCAATTTATATTTATTTTTATAGTTTGTGGTAATTTATTCAAAGATTTACCAATTACTTTGTAGATTTAAATTTTGTATTTTTATTAAAAAATCTATTTCTTTTATAAAACAAGTTTCTAACGATGTCAAGATGTTAAAACATACATTCTTTTTGTAAAATAATATTATTTATAAATCTACGAATGTATTAGCTATACTTTTAAAATCTGTTAACTTAAGATTGTTTGTTTAAAATATATGTTTACATATTTTCTTTTTATTTGACGTTATTTATCAAAATGTATATTTTATTTTTCAGTTTTATATGGTTTTATATATAAAGTCTTGGAGTCTCAAATGTCATTTTAGTCAATAATATTTCATTCGTCTTGTACTCGGTTCTAATTGTGGTTTCTAGTCTTCCATTTATTTGTCATCTAGGCTTCTAGTTTATGTAAAACCTTTCTATCATGTTTTTGTATCAGTTTTTAAAACAATATTTCAACTTAATCAATGGTTTTATAAGATTATGCTTAACAATATTATCTAATATTTCAACTTAGTCATCCTTTATGATATTATGTCCAACATTATTCATTCATATTTTACTTAATAATCATTCTATGACATTATTTTTAACAACATTCATTCATCCAACATTCCTACTTAATCATTCTCATGAACTATAATCAACTAATTTTCCCAACCTACACATATATACATATAGACGCAACATATACATATAACTATATACATTCTTTTGAACTCAAATCATACAATCATCATGATTTCATCAAACAAGAACCATTTTATCATGTATTTTTCAGATTACAACTCATTTGAAAACCCATTTTTATCAAGATATCACTTTTATAAATCATCTATGCATGAAGTGATAAAGATAATCTAACCCAAATATGTATACCTTGAGCCTAACCCAATGATCTCTAATGCTAGTAAGAAAATTTCTAACACCCGATTACTTCTCCAAGCTCCTAACAATGTCTTAACTAGCAACCCTCTCGTTCTTGACTCGAATGAAGAAGATAAAGGTTTCTTATAGTGGTGATAGTGTGTTTAAGAGAAGGGGGTGTTATGTGCTCGGTAGCCGACGGGGGTGGGGGTTGGGGTGAGCGAGAATGGTGGTTGTGTCGGGTGGTGACGATGGTTGATGGTGAAGGTGGTTCCGGGTTGATAATGGTGGTGGTTTCGGGTTAATGAAGATGATCGGAGGTGGTGAGGGTGATCGGTTGGTGATGGTGCTCGCTGGTGGTGCTTGTGGTGAGGGTGACGGGTTGGTGATGGTGCTCAGCGATGGTGGTGTTCGGCGGTGTGATGGTGTTCGGCGGTGGTGGTATTCGACGGTGGTGGTGTTCGACGGTGGTGGTGTTTGGCTGTCGTGGTGTTTGGTGGTAACGGCGGTGGGGGTGGCGACCGGTGGTGGAGGCCGGCGGTGGTGATGGTCTCGGTGGTGGAGTGGGGGAGTGGAAGGGGTAGAGAGAATGTGGAGGGTTGTGTGTGTTTGGTGTGTGTGAAGAGTGTGTGTAGAGTGTGTATGATTATATGAAGATTGTGTAGGGATTTTGATGGCTAGTTATCATCCATTCAAGAATTATTATTATTATTATTATTATTATTATTATTATTATTATTATTATTCTTATTATTATTATTAATAATAGTATTTGTATTATTATTATTGATATTGGTATTATTAAATGTAACAGTTAACTGTTTTTAAGGTTCATTAGAACCGTTATTTTAGGGTTTTTCTATTAGTTAGACACAATAAATAATAAATAAAAGATTATTATTAATATAGTTTCATGCGAGTGTTGATATGTTTTGACCTTGTGTCAAGTGTGGGTGTGCTCTGCCGCGTATGGGTGTGGGGGGAGGCTAGGGTTTTTGATTTTGTTAATATTAAGTTTATCAATAATTTTCAAATAAACCCTTCTTGTTTAAACTTTATAAAATCTAATATTTTTTTACACTTTTTAAATAGTTTTAACAACACAACATACGAATTATCATCAACTAATAATAATCATATTCCAATTTGCAACAATACTCACGAATCATATATCCCAAGGCATCATGTTATAAAGCGAATTCATATATAATACTTATAATTCATGAATCACATAACCACATGTTAATAATCAACATTACTAATTAATTATTATTTGTTAACCAAAGTTAATTATTATTAGATCACCAACTTTTAACAATAACTAGTGTGTGCTCACATATAAACTAATGGACTTTTGGTAATAGAAAATGATCGGATGTCACATATAAACTATCAATTCGACTTGATCATGTAAATTAAATAGTTAGATACACTCGATTATACATGTGAATTCAAAGCCCTATATTTATTACAGCTAATATTATCGATTTGGTAATTAATTTGATTCAAATTAAAGTTAGGATTTATATGAAAATTGGGATTTTCTAATTTTGTGTTTTTAAACTTTTCAAATCGGTTTACATCTTTTCATGGGCTTTTTCCCGAGCGGTTAAAACATTCATATCTTACCAAAGAGAACAGGGTTCGACCCTGGGCACCCCCATATATTTTTGAATCAATTTTTTACCCTTTTAAAATTCTAGAAAATTATTAAAATGCTATTAGATTACTGTAAAAATCATTTAGTTAATTAATACTGATCCAAAATTATTTATTAATTGTTGAAACATTTCAAAAATTACAAATTTTATATTTTCTTTATTTTTTAAGATTACAAAGTGTTATAAAACTATTATTAATTCATTTATAAGTTTTAATTTCTATCAAAATATTGATTTACATCAAACATAAGTTATTTTAAACTAATATTTTGTAAATCATTTAAATAATTAATTATCAATTAATTATTTTAACCAAATTATTAAATAATTAATTATTAAATTAATTACTTTTTCATATTTAATATTCAAATGATATTATTATAAATTAAATATCGATTGTGTTTATAAGTCTATTTCATTAATTATTTGTTTTTAGTTTTAATTTTAATTAAATCAATTTGTGCTATTTTATATAATCAGATGTATAATATATTAGCTACATTATTTTAAATATATTTGTTTAAAACCCCATTTCCCAATTGGAACATTAATTCTATTCTATTTAATCTAAGATGTCGGTGGTGAACAGGATCACCACCTAACAACAAAACTCTAATCCCCTAATCCCAACCCCAAATTCACCACCAATTAGAAGAAGATGATGAGCGATTACAGGAGCTCAGTCACCAGCCGGTCACCACCACCACCAGGTTAAAAGTTTCAGGTGCTCTATTTGCTTCACCGGCGGCCACCGCCTTCACAGGTGCAAAGTTTCAGGTGACCCTCCCTTTCCACTCTCTCTGCTCTCTCTCACTACCACCGGTCATCGGTCACCACCACCGGTCGTCGGCCGGTCACCACCACCACCCGTACAAGACGCACCACCCACCAACGGTTCCGATTGCGAGACGAGCTTCGCTTCATCGCTCAACTTCGATTTCTCCAAGAGCGGAAGGAGGTTGGGGAAGGCTGATGCTCATGGAGGAGAACGAGAAACTGAAGGTGGCGGTAGAGGAGTTGATGAAAGCAGGGAATGAGCAGTTGGGCGTGATAAGGGAGCTGACAGGGAGGGTGAAGGATTTGGAGAAAAAGCTTTCCAAAAAGAAGAAGAAAATTAGAGTAAACAAGTGCAGGAGGTCACGTGGTTGTGTTGTTCCAAAGGATTGATGATGTGTTATCAACATTTGTTGTATGATGTTCACAAATAAATGTCTTTTTTCTCTTTTATGTGAATTTTATATCTGTGGTCTACTTTAATAAAAGTTATACTTTTCTTAATGAACGCTGCTGTTTCTGCTAGAAAGACTCGCGTGAATCTTTGGACAATTTGGGCCACCTGGGTTATGAGAAAGATGGGCATGTGGGTTCTGATCAAGTTCATGAAGATGGCAATTCATAACCTGTAAGTTAGTTTCCTTTGATAAGTGTTCAATTTCATGGGTTATTTTTTAGCAATCTCAATTCTCAAGAAAGGTGGTGGTGGTGGTAGGCTTCTACTCTGTGTCAAAAAAAATTTCCTAATGGATCATGGATGTCCACAGCCACATCTGGTTTAGCTAACTTTTGTAGTATATTATTATTTTGGCCTCTGTGCATTGATCATATTAATCTTTATGGCCCATATCTATTCACCTTCCTTAAAAATTGCTTATCTCAATGACAATTTCATTTAGGTGGTTGTGCCGCTGCAGCGGCTGCAGTGGCAGCCCTGTCGCAGCTGATAGGTGCTCCGATGATGTGAGGGCGTTGTTTGAGCTCACGTTGTTGGATCAGAGTGGCAAAGGGAAGCATAAAGTGCATAGTCATTTTGATCGGCCGTTGGAGAGTGGACCCTATACTTTGAAGTACAGTGGAAGCATGTGGTATGTGTGATTGCATATTGTTGTTTTGTTGTTCAGAATTTTGCTTTATTACTCGTGTTGAAATTGGTAGGGGATTAAGGGAAACAGGTATGTGTTTTATATTATTTTGTTTTATAGTATTGTGAATTTGATGAATCAGTGCTTGGTTTCTTGAGGGTGGTGGAAAGATTGTTTTTTTTTTGTTTCCTGAAGCTTGAAGGATAGAAGTATGAATTGGGTATAAAAGCTCATTAGGAGTTAGGATCATGTTGTTAGAAGAAATTATTATAATAATTATATCATTATTATGTTAGCTAGGCGGCCATCGGAGAAAGCGTCTTCTACTCTACTTTTCGCGTTTGGAAACGTCATCGTGTTCTCATTTTGTCGTTTCTCGGTGAACTCTGTCGATCTAATCATCGTTTGATACGTTCATAATAGTCTATTTCGGATTTCTATGAATTGTTCTGTTGCGAATTTTGACAATTTCTGTTGCAGGTTGTTAGGTTTATTACTTCAAAGTCTCTCTCATTCTCATAAAATTCGACGGCTGTTGCAGGTTATTACGCTTATTGAAACGTCATCATGTTCTTCACTAGCTTCTTCATTTCCCTGTTGAGCGTAGTACTTGCGTTCTAATCACTAAACATCGACAGATATGTTCATGACTGCCTATTTGTGATTTGTAGAAACTGATCTGGTTTCAATTTTGATACCTTTTTGTTGCAGGCTATTAAGTATCAAAATGTTATTCATGAATTCGATCCTTATTTGAGCTATTTCAATTACAGTAGAGTCACTCAGGTTTAGCTTTATATGTTTTGTAATTTGATTTAAAGGATAGTCCTTTCATAAATTGCAGTATATGTAGATCATTGTTGTTAGTATTATTATCATTGAACATTGTCTATGTAGACTTAATTAGGAAATCTCTAGAGAAGCTACTTGTAGATTTTTCTCTCATTGGAATAACAGTTTATATATGTGTTTCTTAATGCAGTAGTTGTATTTTGATACCTTTTTGTATTTTTTTCCTGAAACAGAGGATCATGCTATTCGTGCATAAAAACATTTGCTCATAAATGTTCATCTCTTGCTTCCATTTTGTTGTCAAAGTTTTTTCATTCCATGAACATCACTTAGTATTGTTATGCAGGTTGTCTTGGGAACATTATTGGCAGCCTTGGTTCCTGTTGTTGGTTCTAATGCAGTCATGACATCAGAACATTTTGCATCATTTGTGGTGAGCTCCAATGGTGAATGGTACCTACTCTTTTATTCTGCACATTATAATTTGTCCCTGATTACTACTCATTTGTTTACGATTGCTATTGTCGATTATTGTTTATAAGTCATCGATGATGTTGAACTGTTGTTCATCTGAGGCCTGCATTCGGGTGCATGATGTTGAGCGCATGCTCATAAAAGCCGTTTATTGTTGTTCATACAAGCCTTGTAGATCTTCTTACTAGAAAGGAGTTGCAGGTAACTTATATTATTCTTTCCTCACATATACTTACTTAATTTATACTCGTATAAATATACTTCATTCGTGATCTTAAATGCTATTAACACAACATGTTAAACGTCTATTAACAGGCTGTTTTGGCTCATGAGCTACGACACCTCAAGCGTGATCATGGTGTATGGCTAACATTAGCAAACATTCTTACTGTTGGAGCCTATACCATACCTGGTAGGTTTGGCCTAAAGTTAAAAAAATTAGTGAAGTTATAATCTCTAACAATTTATTCTATAGGTTCAGGGATTGGAGGCATGATAGCCCAGAATTTAGAAGAACAACTATTTCGTTGGCTTCGAGCTGAAGAGCTTACTTGTGATCGGCCTGCACTTCTTGTAGTTCAAGATCCTAAGGTATACAATCAACAAGTATATAATTTACTTCTATAGTTTTTCCCTTTTTAATCTTTTATGTATGTCGTACAAGAGGTGGTCGTTTCTGTTCTAATGAAACTTGCTGGAGGATGCCCATCTTTGGTTGATTAATTAAATGTGGACGCTTTCTTAGAACAAGGCCGATCTTATGACAAAGCATCTTCACGTCCAGTAGGATGGTATATAAGGTAATCTGAGCTTTGTAATGGACTTGAGGTGGCAAAATGGGCATTTTTAGTTACGGGTAAAAATGGATAGGATCAATCTGAATAAATTCTTCTACATATAATAATATCTCAAATCTTTTGCATAATTTGATTACGGGGTTTTATGCATCGCATAACCTTTCATCCTGTTTGACCTGTTATACCCATTTGGCCCATTTATAGATAAAACATAACCGGGTTTGAGGTTTGGGGGTGGCGTTTTTCTTGTGAGTTTTTGGTTTCTTGACACGTCTCTTTGATGCGTGTTTCGATTACGTTCATTTATAGCATTCGTTGGCGTTGTCTTTCTCCGGGTTCCTACTTTCTTTCTTTCGTTATCGATACGCTGTTAAGGTTTGGGTTTTCCTTTTGTTTGCTTTTTTTGGGGCTTTGATTTTCGTCAGTTTTTCTATATAGGACTGTGCCGCGCTTTGATTTTCGTCTATTTTGTTTATGGTGTTGGGCTTTGATTTAGTTTTGGGTTCTGAATGTTCTTGTGTGTTATGAATTTGGGGTTTTGGTGTGTTTTACTTTGTGTATTTTGCTGATTTATGGTTTCAAACCTTCATTTTGATTTTGATTTAGTGTTACACTAAAACTCGCATAGCCGCGGCAACGCGCGGGGCCTAAACCTAGTTCATATCTAATCCATAAATTCTATTACATTCTAATCTTAGGACACTATTTCTTAGATTGACCCGTGAGGATTTTGGTGTTTATTCTAGCTATTCACTATCACAATTTTATTTAATTATGAATGTGAGTATTCATAGTAAATTTTCATATGTTTTATATAGTGGAGAAATTAATTACTTTTTTGATATTTAATATTCAAATGATATTATTATAAATAAATATCGATTCTGTTTATAAGTCTATTTCATTAATTATTTGTTTTTAGTTTTAATTTTAATTAAATCAATTTGTGCTATTTTTATATAATCAAGATGTATAATATATTAGCTACATTATTTTAAATATATTTATTTAAAACCCCATTTCCCAATTGAAACATTAATTCATATCAAATCCATAAATCCTATTACATTCTAACCTTAGGACATTATTTCTTAGGTTGACCCGTGAGGATTCAATATTCAATCATTGTTATTCTATTTTTAAATTAAACTCAAAACATACAATGTAATTACCTGCAATTATGTGTTCATAGTTAGATAAACTATATGATAACACAATCATTAACTCATGCCACAACGGTAAAATGATAGATCTATTGGTTTAACAAGCTCAACCTATATGATTATTCGAGTGGTGATGATATATCTACTGGTTGGACAAACCCACCCCATATGAATATTCGAGTGATGATTGGAACCAGATTCACATATTCTATCACAAGGCTTTCTTTACGGATCAAGTCAATTCAATCATTCGGTATGATTGTGTTTGGCTTGTCTTTTATGTCACCCTATTGCATTACAAGTCTTGATATTGTTATGTGAATTGAATTGCTTCAATCATTTTAATCAATCTATATATGTAGAAAACCTATTTTTACTCACCGGCTAATTTTTTAGCTGACTCGTTTTTTTTTCACATGATTTCAGGAAATGCAGCTTAGTTGGATTACATGCAAGTTACATGAAGGAATCTGGACCTAGATTAATAAAAGACAATTGTCATGTTTATTTGATTATTGTTTGATTGTATGCATATTTTGTTTTGTATATATCAATGATAATCTGAATTTAATATTATTTCAATGTATTTATTACCGTGTGTTATAAGTAATCGATTCACATTCGTCCGCCTCAATGATTCCGCTATTGATTTATTACCATGTGATAGCTGAGAACTATTGTTCAATCCGAGAACTGAAATCAACCTATGATCTATCTTCTCTTGAGAACTCACAACCAACAATTTATACATGTGAACTCGAGTCCTGAGAACGTAGCCCATGAACTTAGTATCGAGGTCAAAAACTCGAAAACTTCACCCATGAACTCGTACACCAAGAACTATAGTGTTTTGAGAACTTCCTTTCCAACTTGAATACCAATATTTTAGGAATAAATCCCTAAAAATCCAAGATTTAAATTTGAGCAAATCTTATGAACATGAAGAACACGGTAGTACCATTCTTTTTTACCTGCAATAACTTTACCAATAAATCCACTAAAACTCACAATCAACCACGTATGCAACAAAAAATAAACTTAAATTTTAAGTAATATCCTGATCACATATATTGATCAGCCTGTAAAGAGCTTCAAAGCTCTAATACCAATTATAAAAGCCCCAACTCCATATAGTATCTCTTAATAATCAATACAAACTATAACACATAGAATATGCAGACTCAAGAATACGTGAGTGATTCAGGAACAAAGATGAATAAGATTAAATTCACTTCAAAACACTTATCTTTGTATAATACTTCAATACTTTATGCCTCCTTACAATGATAATCACTGAAGAACCATAACCTCGCAAAACTATTCTCATATATTGACCAACGTTTTTTATTCGGCCATCATAAAGTTACATGTTTTTCACATACCCTTGATGGTTAACTTATATATTCACTGATACCAATTTATATTCACCTATTCATGGTATACTCATCTATATTCTCCACTTCACCAACCTAAGGTTATTCACATTCATACTCACATACCCTTGTTGATTTCTAAATATATTCACTAACTCACGATGATTCATGTTTACGTTACACTTGTACACATGATGATTTACTACTTTATACACACTAACTCATGGTGATACATATTTTTAGTTAATAAATTTCAATATTATTAAGATTCAAGTTTTCTCCCGCTAGAATCACATACATCCTTTGAGTTCATGGTCACAATGATCCTACAAGTTTGAGTTCCTTATTTAATGGTTTCGTGTAGAATCTATGAGTGAAATTTGATCTATTTCCTCACCAAAGAGCGGTGTTTGACTGGCTAAGGGGGCTTAAGAATTCCTAACGGTCATCCCCATTGAAAGATTTGATCAACATATGTCGATCTTGGAGTACTAGGCTGTTTTTAAATGCCGACTATTGATCCATTTGTTTCCGGCTAATGAGCCATGTCCAGTTTATCGCAACGCTTGTTGGATTCTTTGAGCAAGAAAGTGCATCACTACAAAGAGCTGCATGGGTTTAAATATAGGCACGATTTGGTTAGGGATGTTCTATGTGATGTTCATAACAGGCAAGAACTTCTACTAAACAGGAGGCCCACGTGAATTTTCTAAAGGTCTGATTGAAAGGAGATATACTCATTAACCAGCTGATATCCATGTGTATGGATGGGCAAGAGGAAAACATACTTGTGTAGATCATATAGGAGTTCCCCCTCTTGTTTGCTTAGGGACAATGGTTTTGTTACACGTCTGGCTGCTGAGGGCAGAATCAGGCATAGTTGCCAAACACGAAAAAACTTGCTTAGAGAATCAATAGTGCTTATCCCTTTTGCTTTAGAATATGTTTGGTTTTCTCGCCCCTCAAACTGTGCACCTTCTTAACAGGGTCCAGCGGGTCGTGCATAGTAATTTATCAGCTTCTAAGTCTCAAGCTTTATTTTAATAGCATTAGTTTTGCTATCCAAAAGGGGTTTGCGACACAACTTCTTGCTCATTTACCTGTCACTTTATTGTAAATGTTTATTCGAAATAAAATTAATGAAAATCTAATACACAATTTCTCTCTCAAGTTACACTACAACAAATTACTTTATACTGACGACCCATGTAGCGACAACTGTCATCGCTATAGGGTGATTTTAAATTTTGACTTATCAAACCCTATACCGACGACTAATCGTGGGTATACACTTGGCGGGATGACTGAAAAAAGAGTGGGTTGAATGAACACATGCACCAACAACAAGTCGTCAGGTATAGATTAATTGAATTTTTTTAATTTTTTTTCTTCTCGATCATGTGTACTAAAGAACCCGGATATGCCCTACCCTATACTGACGACAAGTCGTCGATATAGGTAATTGATTTTGTTTTTAATTTTTCAATTAAATGGCTTGTGAAAAATCAACTTTTTACCAACTATATCATGTCTAGATAGATTAATTTTTTATATTTTAATATTAGTTTTTTTTTCTAATTTTTATCTATAGGGAATACATTTAAGACGCTGATGCAACGACACGTTGTCGACAAATGTCTAACTTCGCTTAAAATAGATCCAGACTTTATCTGCTCGCATTTTTCACCCCAAAACCTTATCTTCCGCCTCCTCTCAGTTTATTGTAACTTTATTTTATTTTGTTATAATTAGGATCTCATTGGAATGTCTTACGTATCTCTACATTGTGATTCATTAATAAGGTACGTATCTTGGCTTTTAAACTTTTATTTATGTAAACGTATATCTATGATTATGTTTTCTATATTTATTGTGAAATAAAGATAAACTTTTATATATGGTATCTGTGATTAGAGATACTTTTATTTATTTTATGTATGTACCCATGTATATATACATCTTTGTGTATATGTTAATTAATAAAGCTGTATTTTCATGTTTTATAAGACAATAGATATGACAATTTATAAAAATTTAATTAAATTATGAAATTGGAGTTCTTCGAACTTTGTATATGGTCTTCATAACTTTCTAGAAATTTCCAAGAAACATTTTGACGGTTTAGGAAAAGCATTTTGTCCATCTAACTATGTTGCAATGGATGTCGGCATGAAATGAAAATAATTTATGCCCATATATATGACAATGGGTTTCTATAATCATATAAGACATGGAATTATCACAGCAAGAAATATGTTGGTGTTTCATAAATAGAAGAATTTTTTGCTTCAAGAACATGCATTCCAGCAACAAATAATGAAATGTTTGTTGTAGTTGATGATGTTATGGCAGAGCAGAATGTAAACGAAGAAAATATAGATACAGATGGAACTAGGGTTGACCCGGAACTTGATGCATTATTTAACGAGATAACTATTGAGTTATACCCTCATAGAAGTTGGATGCCTTCCTTAAAATTCTTAGCAAAATTAATGTATATCAAGGTTATCAACAAATGAATGAATAGTTCATTAACCAACTTTTAGAGTTTTTAAGAATTGCATTCTTAAAACAAAATCAAATTCCAGCCTCACATTATGAAGCTAAGAAGAAATTGAGAAAAATTGAGTTAAGATATGAATCTATCCATGCTTGCGTTAATGTTTGTGCTTTGTTTTAGAAAGAAAACGAGTTGATGCAAAATTGTTCGGTTTATAACGAGAGTAGACGGTTTGACAAAAACACAAAGGGGAAGAAAGTACCTCAAAGTATCTAAAAACTGTTGCGCTACTTTCCTTTAACTTCCCGACTATAACGAAGGTATAGCCCAAGACTCATGGAAAAAGAAATGACATGGCATTATACTCGACGCTCAACGGATGGTACGATGCATCGTCCAATTGATGGGAGGTCATGGCAAGAATTTGATTAAAAATATCTTGATTTTACCAAAGAACCACGAAGCGCATGTTTGGGTTTAACTGCTAACGGTTTTAATCCATTCGATAGCATGAGTCATCTTACAGTATGTGGTCGGTAGTATTGATAACATAAAACATACCACCCTGGTTATGTATGGAAAAAGTTTTTTATGTTGACCTTATTAATTCCCGACCCTAAATCTCCTAGAAAGGATATTAATGTTTTTCTAGGCATTTAATAGATGAGTTGAAAATGTTATGATCGAAGGAGTTCAAATGAGAGATATATAAACCAAAACTGTATTCAAGATACATGCGGCTTTATTATGGACCATTAACGATTATCCTGCTTGTAGCTATATGTCTAGATGGAGTAGTGTGGTTATATGTCGTGCCCTACTTGTAACATAGACACAGTACCCCCATGCGATGTAACAAATAAAATAGCTTTTGTTAGTCGTATACTATTCTTGACTAAAAAACATAGTTAAAGGGACGATCTTTTGTTTATTGGCAAAAGAAAGACAAGAGATCCTCCAAGACGGTATAGTAATGCAAAAATATTAGAACAACTAAAAAACATGATGCGACCAAGTTGAATTGGACCAAACAGAGTATCTTCTTCGAGATGAAATATTGGTCTTCCCTTATTTTAAAACACAATCTTGATGGCATGCATGTATAGAAAAATATTTGTAAGAACTTGTTGGGTACTTTACTAATCGATGGCTATTAAAGAAAAACAATAAAGTCTACCAACCACATGCTTCTTTTTCTTTCACACCTGATGATCATGAATGTTTTTTTTTTGAATTCGTTAGAGGAGTGAGACTACCAGATGGTTTTGGATCGAACTTTAAAAACAAAGTGTTTTTCAAATTTTCAAATATAATCAGGTTAATATCCTACGACGACAGACACAAAAAATAGAAGTAATGTAGAAAATGCTTCAAGGTCAAATGTAAATGATGTGTTACTGTAAGCGGCAATGAATACCTGGTGTCATTAGCGTTTGTACTTATGTTGAATTTTTAATGAACTTGAACTATTTGTATTCATTTTCATTGATTTTGTATGAACTATATGTTTGTTAAACTTGAATTTGAATATTAATTGCGGTTTAATATTTATATTTAAATTTAGTATCATGGCAAAAAAAAATTACCTGTATCGACGACTAATTGTCGCTACAGATCAAAGACAAATTAGCGTTTTGGCCACCGTAAAGCAGAAGTAAATGACCATAGCCTACGGCTTATTCACCTGTAGCGACAACATGTCGTCCCTATAAACTATAACTTTTTTATAAATCAATAAATTTACTCTATAGGAATGACTTGTCTTCATGGAGAATGAGAAATATTAAAAATAATGATCTATCGCTAGGGATAAAAATTTAACTTCTTTTTAATTTTTTCGAGTCATGTTAGTTTCCTCGGTACCTCTATAAAAATTTAACTTTTTAAAATTTTTTTGAAGTCATGTTAGTTTCCTCGGTACCTATATAGACATTTCACATCCTTGTGTTAGCTCACACACTTGTATAGACATTTCACACACATGTCTTATACATCAACAATCGGTTACAAGTAGGATTCCATAAGGTATATACGTACGCTTTCATATTTGGGTTGTGTAGGCCTCAAGGACGTTCTATCATACAAGCTTTTTCTTCTAATCATTTACTTCCGAAAATACCATCTTTCTTTGTTAATACTAATTACTCGTCTTTTCTCCTAAACATCGAGCTTATTATAAAAATCCAAGACACACTATGTACATCCTATCCCATCACTTATACCCTCGTATACCAACCTCGTGGCTTATACGGTCATATATTTCATTTAAAGCCAATATGACCTAGTGACTTATACGTCCTTATATCCTATTTGAACAAACATATAATTCATCTACGCTCTTATATGGTTGAATACATGTATACACTCGTATATAGCCAATTCCATGTTTATATGGTTACATAAACCTGTACACACGTGCTATAGTCCTATATGACCATATACATTTATACACTTGTATACGCCATTATTCGAACATAAAACGCGCAAAACAAGCAAATTAGCTTTAACTCCATTTTTCTATGGTTAACCATTATTCGAACATAGAACGTTCTTGAATCCGAATGAAGTTTTCTTGTGACTTCTAATTCATTTCAAACATTTAATTGCACTAAAATTCATTTACCCATGATTCACCATAACCAATTATCAACACTAAATGATGAGTTATAGGGTAAAATTAATTACCAATCATTTCTTTTTTTTTTTTTCTAGATTCTCTTCTTCTCCATCAATTTTTTTTCTCTTCAACTGATCAAGAAACCTAAAATTTTCATGTTTTTAAAATTCAATCCCCAACACCCTATACTTAGTTTAAGTGTCTCTGTTACCTCATAATAACAAAATCAGCCTATTGAGTTGAAATCTTCAAACATTCTTAACAATAAAAACTTTGTTATTTCAATAAATATATTAGAGAATCAACCCAAAATAAATGTGACACCAAATGATCTAACTACATACATAATCATATACTAATAATTATTATGATGTAAAGATTTATTTATAATATTTCTCCAACGTAGGGCCCCCACATTGTAATGACCCCCAACCATTACAAAACCCAAGTGCAACATACCATCGATTCAGACAATATTTGTGACATCTATACTCTTATCAAACTCTATAACAATCAGTGATCACAAAAATATATACATTTTGATCGTAAAATTGCAGCTACGGTAGCGGAAAATGGCGGTGAGAGCGGTGGCGCCGCCCCATGCAGGAGCTATCTGGTGGGAGAGGCTAGGTTCCGCCTTCAGAACCGCGGTAGCATGCACCTTAATCGGCTGCACCGCCCTCTACGGACCAGATCCCGTCCGCCACCAGATTCAGTACCCTTCTGTGGCCTACGTGACCGCCATACTTATCGTCTCTGATGCAACTCTTGGGACCACGTTACGAGGCTCCTGGCACGCACTTTATGCCACCATATTAGTGGTTCCATCGACGGTGTTGTGTCTTTCTGTCGTGGGTCCATCAAGATTCACGGAGGCGGGTGCAGCATTCGCAGTGACTTTAAGCGCGTTTGTTGTGTCGCTGCCAGAGCGTCTTACGGTGCTAACCAAACGCATTGCATATGTACAAATGGTGATCATTTATGTTGGTGTGGTGGTTCGTGGCCCGCAGGCGGGGCCAGTGACCCATCCGGTTCATATCGCGGCATGCACCGTCCTCGGGGCGTCGGGTTCGGTCCTGGCTTTGATCCTGCCTTACCCTAGGCTGGCTGTAACGGAGGTATATTCTTTATTTAAATGGAATGTCACATTTAAGCCGATTGGCATTATTTAAATAAAAATCAAAGTATAAATATCGAAGTTAGTTTAACGTTAAATGGTTATAAAAATTACAAAAGAAAGCTATCGCCGTCTGAATTTAAAAATATTAATCTATACTATTATTTTTATTTTTTTTAATACTTTACTGAAACGAGATTACGAGGTTCTAATACCAAATAGGTTATTATAAGTCGAATCTGAGATGGAATATGCTTATTCAATGCTGGCAAAACAATTGGGTCGGGTTACGTGTCAAAATGGGTCCGGGTTACAGCTTAACATGGTACATATGTTTAAGTCAAATTTGGGTCGGGTCAAATTAGCCAAATAGGTTCACATATTAAGTTAGTCGCGTCATGAGTAGTGGCAATGACATGAATGGGGGCAATAACAGCCAAATTAACCCAAATTTTGACTGTCTAGATTCAGGTTGTAGAGTGTTATAACCAATATTTTCAAAACCGAATCGGACGTCGAACCGGACGCTTTACTGTTTTGGTGGTCGGATCGGTCGGACCGGATTTAAGAACCGGAGACGTCATAATTATATATATAGTTATATATATAATCAAATATAAGTAATTTATATATATATTTTATAGTTATATATAAATCTTAACTATATTTGTATATTTAACACACTAAATTATAGTTCAACACGTGCCCTGTTTTACTCATAAAAAAAAATCAAATTCCGGTCCGAACTAGTCCGGTTTCCCGGTCCGACCACCGGTTCGGGGAAACCGGCTGGTTCGACCAGTTCAAAATGAATCACACTAAACCGGACCGGCCACCTAGCCGATCCAATGTCGAACCCGTCGGACCGGCCGGTCCGATCCGTTCCTAACAACACTGGTAATAACAGCGTAAGTATGAATAAGATATCATCATTCATCAATAACACACGCCTCAAAAGCTACCAAAGTCAGGTGGGTCAACCAGACCAACCGATTTTACCGGTTTGGTTTTGACAGTTTGAATCGATTATGTATTTTTCCAAAACCATGAGTGTATCTTAAGAAAAAATTAACAAAGATTGTTCATAACTACAATACATATACAAAACTACATATTAAAGAACCGAGAAAATATATACAAGTTGGTTCCAAGGTTTCAAACTGAACAGGAAACGCATCAGTTTAGACGATTCGATCAGTTTCGAACACCTTTAACACCCGAATAAGTATGAGGTATTTAATTCAATATCTTAGGTAATATCAGTTATACATTTAGGTGAAGAAGCACTTCCAGTCATATACAGAAAATGCATCAGAAAGAGGCAAGCTCTACTTAAAAGCATTCTTAAGTGAAAACAAATCAACAGCAGATGATCTCATTTCTCAAGCTGAACCCATTGCTCAATCAGGGACCTACCTCCTTGACCACATCAACCGCATCCAGGTAATCGCAACCACCATCGCGCACCATGGTTCAGTACTTAAGTCACGCTTACTGCGACTCTTTGCAACCAATAAACCTCAAATTTTGTATCTTATCATCAACAGGAAGGCGTAAAGTGGGAAAGGCATCATGTTTGGGACTTCAAAAACAGTTACGTGAAAGCAGGACAAGGATTAAACATGGAAGCACCGATTACGGGAATGAAAATGGCGTTATGTGCCATTTCTTCCTTTCCAGTCGTGATCGATGAAGAGTTAAAAACCGTCTTGCAAAGTGCACGAGTAAAACAAATGCTAAAACTTGAGCACACTAAATGGGTCGTACCATTTGATGATGAGGTTATGGTTCACGAAAGAAAACACGAACTATTCGACAAATGCCTACACACTCTTGTTAACACAACACCAACACACAAAAACCTTCCTGTATTTTTCTTCTTATCATGCTTTGAGCTGCTTATAAACAACTCAGACATGAACCCTAAACCCGAATCACTCGACGGACAAGAGGTTAACATAGCTGAAGAATCAAGAGTCGAGAAAAATGTGGGTCAGTTATGTATCGAGCGGCTCGTGTTTGCTTTAAAGTGTTCCATTGCTTTAGGCCTAGCAGTGCTTCTAGGCATGTTCTTTGACAAAAAGAACGGTTATTGGTCGGGGCTCACCATAGCCATCAGTTTTGTGGAAGGAAGACAGCCGGTTTTCACAGTTGCCAGTAATCGAGTAAAAGGTACGGCATTCGGTTCAGTGTATGGTGTACTCGGCAGCTATCTTTTACACCAAGCTGCTGCACTAAGATTCTTCATTCTTCTACCTTGGATCGTTTTCACAAGCATGGTACAACATAGTCATATGTTTGGCGAAAGTGGTGGCATCGCGGCTGTGATCGGAGCACTTTGATTCTAGGCCGGGAGAACTATGGCCCGCCAAAGCAATTCGCCATTGCAAGAATAACAGAGGTTACAATTGGACTTTTTGCATGGTTTGTTGGAGATCATGCTTCAACCAGTTAGAGCTGCAACTCTAGTCAAACTTCAAGTGTCCCGATGTCTGGGAACGTTAAAAGAATGCTTAAATCAGATAGAAAGTGCAAAAGAAAACATCAGAAGGTTGAAATCCGATTTGAACTTATTGAAGAACTTGATTAGAGATGCAAAGTCTGAGCCTAGCTTCTGGTTTCTACCGTTTAAAGCTTCTTGCTATGATAACACGCGAGAAAGGTTATCAAAGATGGTTGATTGATGCAGATTATGACTTACAACATGGAGTTCATTTCAAGTTTGTCACAAAGCTCTGATGGTGGTTGGAAAGAGCTTCAAGAACACATCAACTGCAATTTGGAGATACTGAAAGAAACACAAGTCCACGTGTCAAATGCCTACAAATGATCACTTTGGTAAAGTCCAATGAGACCTTTGACCGTCATTTACAAGAGAGTGAAGGGTTCTTTGACTTGGAGTCAGGAAGTCAACCGACAGAAGCAGCCATAAAAGGTATGGATGCTTTTGTTCGTCGCTTAAAGGAACTCACAGATAAGATCAGGGTGAAGAAGAGTGTAAAAGAAAACTCAGTTTTCACTTGAATTCATTAGGGTTTTGCATCGGGAGACTTGTGGGAGAAACAATGGAGGTTGAAAAATGCATCAAAGAGATTATCCGATGTGAGAATGCTAAACCACAAGTGGAGTTTAATAAACTGTGATACAAGAATGACCTAGCAAATGCACCATGAACCTAGACACATGCATCTCTTAGTAACAGAAAGCAAAGGTATTGAATTTGAATGAACATCAAATTTAAGAGATTATGATCTGGTAGTAGTATTCAAATGTCAGGGCTCACCGGTTTTATATGATATGTAGAGATTAGCATATATAAAGGTATATATTATATATACTGCAAACATATCTATATATATATATATGCATACAAATGTAACTTGTAAGTGAACTATAAGCAACATAATTTTGATTTCAATAAAATCACTTTACAAGGAAACAAGATCAAATAAAGATTCTTGTAACAGAACTACACAAAATAAATAGTATGCTCCTAACAAGGTTCGTGAACTCTTGAATATAAAAATAAGCCTTTTTTTTCCTTTTTGAGAAGAAGGGGGTACCAAGATTATTCATCTTCTTGGCTGCGCAATCTTGCTAGCTTGTTAGTAACAACCACGCCCAATTGTGCTGCACGCTTTGACAATTCCTTCCTTTTGCCGGTAGATATGTTGTGTGTTATCTCTGCATAGTATGTCCTGTGAAAAATTCAAATAAATATTAATGTCAAGATGATTAGTGAGATGGTTGTGATCAAATTAGTAATAAAACTAGAAGTGCCGAAACAAACAGATTGAGTAACAGGAAAAAAAACGTACTTATTTTCAGGTATGATTTGGTTGATCTACCATCTTTTTAGAATCTTTGTAAATATTATTAATGTATTACATATGATAGCAAAAATATTAATAAAATAGTAAATACTTACTGTTAAATAAAACTATTTACGGCATTGCAAGCACTTAAAATACATGTCAATCGATTTCCATTTTTCGCCCATTTGACCTGTTTTGCTTTTAAGCTAATAAATTTCTAACACGAGAATCTATACCCTTCGGCCTGCGCCAGTTTTCCTGTCACACAACAAGCAAGGTCAACCTTGTACTCTACTGTTAAACAAATATTGTAAATGGACTAAATACATAATCATATGAACAATAAACCAGAACCATTATGACAAGAGATGACTAACCCTTGTGGCCTTGTGGCATTCACAATTTCAATAAAACATATATATGTCTTCAATTGCATATTTGCACACTCAAGACTTAACTGTTTGAACTTAGTAGGGGGTGACTCAACTGTAAGACCGCTGCAAGCTGTTTACCATAGCATTTTTTATAACAGCGAGCTCACACGCACTAAACTACTCCTAAATCTACGCGATATGTCCATAGGCGAAGCTTAGTGAGGGCTAGAGGCGGGCCCTGCCCCCTCTTTTTTTTATCGTTACTAGTGTTAATTTTCGGCCGGTAGTGTAAATCTCTTAATGTTTATAGAGTTCGCCCCGCCCCTATAGTGTGGTTCAAGCTCCCCGCTACAGATGTTCACAACCTGAACACTTGAGAGGGTCGCCATTAACACCTTGGTACCATCGGGCTACAACTGTTTAATATAGTTAAAACCAAAACACACAGTTAGGCTGAATTAAGAGGTGCATTCAGATTGAACTCCACACATACTGTTAACAGATTATGTCAGTAATATTGAAGAACAAACTTTTCAATTTGATCACAACCGAACGATAAACAAAAACCCTGATTTGATGAAGCTAAACGTACACAAACCACAAAATAGATGTACACAATTATGTGAAATGTTTGATTGATGAACACCAGAATGAAATAGAAGATTCAAACCTGTAAAC
Organism: Flaveria linearis; assembly: GCA_024085815.1. Lineage (NCBI taxonomy): Eukaryota > Viridiplantae > Streptophyta > Magnoliopsida > Asterales > Asteraceae > Flaveria > Flaveria linearis. Next base: position 83,142,537 of record CM044005.1, on the reverse strand, counting down.
TGAGAGGCAAAGAGACTACGTGCAAAAAAGAACCCTACTGCTGTTTATATAATGATTTCAGACAAATGATTCTAGCTTAATACCCATTACATGTAAATATTACAGTTGAACAAGTGAGTTTTTACCAATGTTGTTAGGACCGGATCGGACCGGCCGGTCCGACCGGTTCGACCGCGAATCGGTGGCTGGTCCGGTCCGGTCGAGGGTGGATCGTTTTTGGCCATTGAACCGGCCGGTCCGAACCGAACCGGCGGTTGGACCGGCGAACCGGACCGGTTTTGACCGGTTTCTATTTTTTTTTTTTTTTTTTTTTTTGCTTTTAGTGGGTAAAACGGGGTGTTAAACCATAAATTAGTGCGTAAGATAACAAATATAGTTAAGTTTTATATATAACTATAAAATATATGTATAAATCATATATAAATTACTTATATTTAATTACATATATAAATATAATTAAAATATAGTTAAATCGGTCCATCCGGTCCGACCGGTCCGACCGGTCCGACCACCAAACCAGTAAGGCGTCCGGTTCGACGTCGATCCGGTTCTGAGAACATTGGTTTTTACTTTAACGGGTTTTCTCCTGATAAAATTAAGGACGCGGTTCCGATTATTTAACGGATAGATTAATCTGATTAAAATAACACCTATGCTCTGAAATATGTTAGCACATTTTTCTTTCAATAAATTATATATATATATAATTATATATATATAGATATATATATATATATATATTATATATATATATATATATATATATATATATATATATATATATATATATATATATATCAAAACAAACAAACCCAGTATATCCCACTCGAGAGCAGGGTCTGGGAGGGGTAGGTGGTGGCAAGTCTTTCCTCTATCCAGATAGGTAGAGAGACCGCTTCCAAAGAGACCCCTGGCTCGCTACAAAAGATATATCGCTCGCGATTTAACATATAATCAAATAATCAACATATAATCAAACGTACGATTTATGATACATGGTATATGGTACAGCATACATCATATAAGAAGCATTCAAAGCATAAGATATCACCAAAAGGAAGTATAAAATGAACAAGCATGCATCAGGAAAGCGCAATATATATATATATATATATATATATATATATATATATATATATATATATATATATATATATATATATATATATATATATATATATATATATATATATATATATTATATATATATATATATATATATATATATATATATATATATATATATATATATATATATATATATATATATATATATATATATATATATATATATATATATATATATATACACGATTTCTGTGGACCCCGAAATTTGCAAACATTAAAATGCTGGGCCCATTTTTTTTTGTCTTAGTTTTATTGCAAATTGACAATATGACCCACTCAAGGTCATTTTATTAAGAAGTACAAGAAATAGTATTGCAAAAACCAAAGATGAAACAAACAAATTCAGGTTCAATGCCTAAACGGAATTTTAACTGGTGTCGACTGGATCCATATGTAACGGTCTCTCTACGTGATTGCAATAGACGGTTCCTGTCTTGTTTTGGCCTTTTGAACACGATAATCGTTTCTTATTGGTTTTTTTAACGGATCTCAAACCGGTAACATGTATTTGAAAGTTGGAAATATGTAGCTATATAGTAATGGATATATAACTGTTTAAAGTTGTCTTTTTGTATCATTTACTCTCATATGTTAATATAAACTAGTGGATATACCAAGCCTATAACAGTGTTTGCACGTATCACTAGTATTCGTTGGAAACGGTATGGAAAATAATCATTTTAAATGGCTGATTGTGGATTTACGTGTTTTGATTAATCAAGTGATTCCAATTAGTCGAGAGAATGAGGGGTATCAACCCTGATGGTACTACATAAATTAATCCTCGGCTCCAAGTGGAGTTAAATGGTTGTGTAGATAAATAAGATCTTTAAGTAATATAAGTCCAACCCAAGTTATAAACGTTACACTTAATTAGCATGTATACATAAAGCATAGTAAGCATATAGTTTGATAAAGCGGTAAATGTAGCATGTTTCTCCCCTGAAAACAGTTAATATAGTAAAAGGAGTTATGAGAGACTTATTGTGGATAGCGATATGATACCGATGTTCTGAGTATGGTAGTATGTTCAACCCATAATGTTTTCTACAATATTTGTGGATGCTATTAAGGTTTAATGATCCTAGATCAAGGATTAAACTAACATCAAGCTGTCTAATGGGATGTTACGTATTAAGAAGTAAGTTTATTTCATTCAAACCGTTCGGTTGTAAAGTAACTTCGACAATTTGCAGTTTAGTAGCTTATTAATGTTTTTAAGTTCTCAAAAGTTGAAAAACAACTTTTAAACTTTAGAATATTGTTGAAAAATTCGACCATCATTTTACTAACTTTTCATCACCGAAAATGGCAATTTACATAAGTGTCACATTTTATGAAGTATGTCTAGTTGTCTCAAAATAATTATTTTGTTTCAAAGATATGTATCGAAACCTTAACCATTGTAAGTGGGGTCACTTGGGTTTTAAAGCAAATATAAAATAATAACGTCTAGAGAAATTAACCAAGTCATTTGGGTAAAATTAAGAGAGTTATGTCCCCATAATTTTGAGCAAATATTTCTACCAGAATTCCAGTTTTGATCTTTTATTTTGTAACAATCGTTTAGAGTTCTTAAACTTACTAAAAAATAATGAAATCACTTGAGCTTGATAGATAATTCTTTTAACTTAGTATTAGGCTCAAGAATGGTCCAATTTGGTTATGTTTTGACTAAGTTATTCTCGATTAACGATGGGGTAATAGTTTTCGTCAGAATCTATTTTCTAAGACAACAATTTTCAAATCATATTTTAGCCAAGTTTCGAATCGTATGCACCTTAGATACTTGTTACATGTTGTTATAACACTCATTATTTGACAAATACCCGTATTATATTTAATGTGTTGCGAAAATTTGTTTTCCTTTATACATATAAGAACAGTAATATTTATTACATGTGATTCGAGTTACATTAGCGATACAAATAAACTGATAAGAATTTGGCTAAGGCACGTATTTTATACGCTTCCCTTAAAACAGATTTCGGGTCACACACACAGGAAACCCGTCTGTCTCCCAGGGTACAATAGCCGTAGCAGATTGCACTGCCGAAGTTAACCACAACCTGAAAATGATACCTGTATACAAGCTTAACGAAGAGATATAAGAGTAGAATTGATCAACAAGATGCAAAGATCAAAACCGAAGCAGGAGCAGGAGCAAGCTTTGAAGCAAATGTGCTGCTGTGCGTTTTTCTTGGTGTGTTTGAGGCTGCAAATGTGCAGCTATTTATAGCACAATTCTGGCCACCACCCTAGAATTGTATATTCATGCAGGCCCATGCATGAGTCAGCCAGCACCAAACCTGCTACACTTTGAGTCCCTACATGACTCATGTTGCACCCAACCTGCTGCACTCAGCCAGTTTCTGGAAGCCACACTACGTAGCTCATGTCAAAAACATAAAGGCGGCTCTCAAGCGGCTCGCGGCGATGCGAGCGTGCGAAGTGCAAAGTGCGCCATCAATACGCCACAAACGCCCACGCCCACGCCCACGCCCACGCCCACGCCACGGGCTCGGGCTCGGGCTCGGGCTCGGGCTCGGGCTCGGGCTCGGACGGCGAGGGCCATCCGAGCCTAGATAGATGTACTAGGAGGATACCTAAGTGTAGAAAATATTTGCTTATAAGGCACCTCATAGTTTACCATTCCACCAATGTGGGACAATCCAACTCATGGTTTATTACTTCACTTAAGTAAGACAATGCATCTCATGCTCCATCCCACCACCAATGTGGGACAATGGAACTTATGTTTTATCCCATCACCAATGTGGGATAATTCTTATAACTCTAAATTTTATATAACCATTGAGTTCTTCATTCACTTATAACTTTTATATATATAATATATATATATATAAAATTTCTAACAATTCCCCACATGAATGAAACTCAATATATATATATTTCAAATAACATTTTCAACAGTCAAGTATTGCAGGAATAGTAGGTGTGACCTTTGAACTTTCCTTTGTAAAGTGTACTTGGTCTCCTAGTAATTGGTAGATTCGGTGTCTTTGAACCAATTACCCTTTACGTAGACATTATTACACTTCACACAATACTTTCCCTAGTTTGGTTAACTTCTCATAGTTGTGTCCGTTATGGTCATGGAACACTAACCTGGTTCTGCGAGAGCTCTAAGAATTGCGCACCCAACAATTCTATTCGAAGCGACCCCACTTCTCTCTTCGCATAGGTGATTTTCACGAAATCATTAAAAACTATGAGCTTATCCTACTTTGTCACTATCTAATATAGGAATGGACTAGGAAGTATTCAACTCCCTTTAATAGTTTAGGGAATCCTCCCCATAGTGACCACAATTTGTATAATTAGGTTGTCCTATTGATCCTAGTTCATGGGATCTCCAATCAACTAGGATAGGTTTTCCTTCATACAATTATTCCATGGGCTTTAGTCCCATTCCTTTGGACGACTTATATACTAACTCTCTGCTTAAACCTTTCGTAAGCGGATCCGCAATGTTATCCTTTGACTTCACATAGTCAATTGTGATAACTCCTGTTGAGAGTAGTTGTCGTATCGTATTATGCCTGCGACGTATATGTCTTGATTTGCCATTATACATTGCACTTTGAGCTCTTCCAATTGCCGACTGGCAATCACAATGTATACAAATAGCTGTCACAGGCTTTGGCCATCTTGGAACATATTCCAAGAAATGACGCAGCCACTCAGCTTCTTCTCCAGCTTTGTCTAATGCTATGAATTCAGATTCCATAGTGGATCTAGCTATAACAGTTTGTTTAGATGACTTCCAAGATATAGCAGCCCCACCAAGGGTAAAAACATATCCACTCGTGGATTTTGAATCTTTAATATCGGATATCCAATTTGCATCACTGTATCCTTCAACAACAGCTGGATCATGGCCATAGTGCAATCCATAACTACGTGTGTATCTCACGTATCTTAACAACCGTGTCATGCTTTTCCAATGTTCAAAACTTGGATTGCTAGTATACCTACTTAATCTGCTTACAGCATAAGCTAAATCAGGTCTGGTACATGTCATCAGATACATTAGACTGCCAATGACCCTTGAGTACTCCAACTGATTAACCCCTTCACCTCGGTTCTTTGATAGATGGTGAGAAGTATCAATAGGAGTTTGGGAGACACTCGTGTCATCTTTACTAAACTTCTCAAGGATCTTGTCCACATAATGAGATTGACTTAAAACAAGACCAGTTTGAGTTCTAATGATTTTCATACCAAGAATTACATCAGCCAAACCCATGTCTTTCATGTCAAATCTCGCTTTCAACATGTCTTTTGTAGATCTTATCATCTTATCATTACTTCCAACAATAAGTATGTCATCTACATAAAGACATAAGATCACATAACCACTTTGTGTGTCTTTCACATAACAACACTTGTCACATTCATTAATTTTGAAGCCATTTTCAAGTATGACATTGTCAAACTTTTGGTGCCATTGTTTTGGAGCTTGCTTCAATCCATATAGAGATTTCACAAGTTTGCAAACTTTACCTTCCTGGCCAGGAATAGAGAAACCCTCAGGTTGCTCCATATAAATCTCTTCTTCTAAATCTCCATTTAGAAACGCGGTTTTTACATCCATTTGATGTACTTCTAAATTTCTCAATGCCGCTATTGCAAGCACCAACCTAACAGAGGTTATTCTTGTTACAGGCGAGTAAGTGTCAAAATAGTCTAGACCTTCTTTTTGTCTATACCCTTTGATCACTAACCTTGCCTTGTATTTGTCAATAGAGCCATCTGACTTCATTTTTCTCTTGAATATCCAGCGATATCCAAGTGGTTTACAACCTCGTGGAAGATCTACTAGTTCCCAAGTATGATTCTGCAGGATAGAATCAATTTCATTTTTAATAGCTTCTTTCCATTGAGGTCCTTCTGTAGAGGTGATAGCTTCTTGATATGTTTGGGGCTCACCCTCAATCATATAAGTAAGAAAATCAGGCCCAAAAGATTTCTCAATTCTTGGCCTTTTACTTCTTCTCAACTCAACCCATCATCATCTGATTGTTCCAGAACCTTATCTTGAACAATCTCATCAAATGGTGATGATCTTTTATGTTGTTTTTCCAAACATGGAAATACATCTTCAAAGAATGAAGCATTCCTTGATTCAATTATAGTATTCTTTTGTACTTCTGGATTCTCAGACTTGAAAACAAGAAACCGATAAGCACTACTATTCTGGGCATAACCTATGAATACACAATCCACAGTTTTTGGTCCTATTCTTTGAACCTTTGGTGGAGGTATTACCACTTTGGCTAAACATCCCCACACTTTCAAGTATTGTAAGACGGTGTTCTTCCCGTCCATAATTGATAAGGAGTTACGTTCTTTTTCTTAAAGGGTATCTTATTTAAAAGATAAGAAGCTGACAATACAGCTTCTCCCCACATTTCCTGTCCTAAGGCAGAACTTATCAGCATGGCGTTCATCATTCTTTTAATGTGCGGTTTTTCCGTTCAGCGATGCCATTTGATTGAGGAGAATAAGGAGCAGTATATTCGTGGATAATTCCACTTTTTGCACACATATCCGCAAATGGTGAAACATATTCACCTCCTCTATCACTCCTTAAAATTTTATCTTTTTATTTAGTTGATTCTCAACCTCATTTTTGTACAAGACAAACTTGTCTATTGCTTCATCCTTACTCTTAAGTAAGTATACATAGCAATATCTAGTACTGTCATCAATGAATGTGATAAAGTACTTGTTTCCACCTCTAGTAGGAACCGATTTTAAATCACACACATCAGTGTGAATTAAATCAAGAGGTTCGGTTTTCCTTTCAACCGATTTAAACGAAGATTTCGTTTGTTTGGCTTCAACACACGTGTTGCATTTTGATTTCAAGTCAATTTGGAATGTTGGAATGTGCTTTAATTTAATCAAACGACGAATTGAATTATAATTTACGTGACCTAATCTACTATGCCAAAAATTTGAATCATTATACTCAAGCATGTAAGTAGAAGTAGTTGCATTTTTATTCATGTTATTTTTAACAATAGACACAGACATTTTAAACATAGAATTATGGGCATAGCCCTTTCCAACAAACACACCCTTTTTGGTCAACACGACCATATCAGACTCAATCACAACACGAAACCCAAACTTATTAAGCAACCAACCCGAAATCAGATTCTTTCGTATCTCGGGAACATACAAAGTGTTGCTCAAAGTAAGTTCCTTCCCCGAAGTAAACTTCAAGATCACATCGCCTTCACCCTTGATGTCGGCTGTGGCTTCGTTTCCCATGTAAAGCTTACCCGTAGCTTCTTTGTAAGTACTAAACATGGTTTTGTCACCACATACATGACGAGTAGCCCGGTATCGACATACCATCCAGGGTTATCTCCGATCATATAGCTTCAGTGATAAAGGCAGAAAATTCTGTAATCATTGCCACTAAAGGCATGTTATTTTCTTCCACCACCTGCGCACGCTCACGCTTTGGTGCCTTACACTGATCAGCTCGATGACCATATTCACCACAGTTATAGCACTTACCTTTGAAGGTAGTCACCTTCTTTTTAATCCCACCTTTTGGACCAAGGTTTCCTCCCTTATTGTTCATCTTACCCTTTCCTTTCCCTTTATTGCCCTTGTTAAATTTATTTGGTTTAGAAGATTGACCGTGTTCAACCAAATTAGCCTTATTCAAGGCTTTAGTGAGGTCTTTCACTTGATTTTCAGAAATACTTCCATTTTGTGCAACCCGATTATCTTCTTCAATACGTAAACGAACTATGAAGTCTTCCATAGACATCTCCTTTCGTTTATGCTTTAGATAATTTTTGAAGTCCATCCAACTTGGAGGTAACTTCTCAATTATCGCAGCCACCTGAAATGTCTCACTAAGAGTCATTCCTTCAGATAGAAGATCGCTTATAATTACTTGTAACTCTTGGACTTGACTTATCACAGTCTTAGAGTCAACCATCTTGTAATCCAAAAATCGGGCCACAATAAATTTCTTTGTTCCAGCATCCTCAGTCTTATACTTGCGTTCCAAGGATTCCCACAATTCCTTGGCAGTTGGTATCTTGCAGTATACATTATACAACATATCCGCAAGGCCGTTTAACACATAGTTACGACACAAGTATTCAGAATGTTTCCATGCTTGAACAGCAGTAACAGTTTCGGTATTTGTCTCCTCCGTAGTAGGAGGTGACTCCGTCAAATACCTCGCAAGGTGAAGGGTAGTTAAATAGAACAACATCTTCTGTTGCCATCTTTAAAGTTCAAACCCGAGAACTTTTCAGGCTTCTCAGCATGATTAGCCATAGTTTGGGCTGACTGGGCACCAACCAATGGTCCCATTACAGAAGACGTAAGAGATCCAACAGTGGAACTTGAAACCATAGGTACAGTTGTCATCTTTCAACTATACCTGTATACAATTTTAAAGAAAGAAAATTAAGTCTTAAAGTTAGATAACAAACTCTACGTAAGAGTTTTAGTTACAAATATATTTTAGTTATACCAGACTGTAATATAACTCGAATATGCGAAATCTGTTTTAAGTTTGTTGCGAAAATTTGTTTCCTTTATACATATAAGAACAGTAATATTTATTACATGTGATTCGAGTTACATTAGCGATACAAATAAACTGATAAGAATTTGGCTAAGGCACGTATTTTATACGCTTCCCTTAAAACAGATTTCGGGTCACACACACAGGAAACCCGTCTGTCTCCCAGGGTACAATAGCCGTAGCAGATTGCACTGCCGAAGTTAACCACAACCTGAAAATGATACCTGTATACAAGCTTAACGAAGAGATATAAGAGTAGAATTGATCAACAAGATGCAAAGATCAAAACCGAAGCAGGAGCAGGAGCAAGCTTTGAAGCAAATGTGCTGCTGTGCGTTTTTCTTGGTGTGTTTTGAGGCTGCAAATGTGCAGCTATTTATAGCATAATTCTGGCCACCACCCTAGAATTGTATATTCATGCAGGCCCATGCATGAGTCAGCCAGCACCCAACCTGCTACACTATGAGTCCCTACATGACTCATGTTGCACCCAACCTGCTGCACTCAGCCAGTTTCTGGAAGCCACACTTTACCTGCTGCACTCAGCCAGTTTCTGGAAGCCACATTTTTTTAACCAGCTGTTTGACCCTTACGTAGCTCATGCCAAAAACATAAAGGCGGCTCTCAAGCGGCTCGCGGCGATGCGAGCGTGCGAAGTGCAAAGTGCGCCATCAATACGCCACAAACGCCCACGCCCACGCCCACGCCCACGGGCTCGGGCTCGGGCTCGGGCTCGGGCTCGGACGGCGAGGGCCATCCGAGCCTAGATAGATGTACTAGGAGGATACCTAAGTGTAGAAAATATTTGCTTATAAGGCACCTCATAGTTTACCATTCCACCAATGTGGGACAATCCAACTCATGGTTTATTACTTCACTTAAGTAAGACAATGCATCTCATGTTCCATCCCACCACCAATGTGGGACAATGGAACTTATGTTTTATCCCATCACCAATGTGGGATAATTCTTATAACTCTAAATTTTATATAACCATTGAGTTCTTCATTCACTTATAACTTTTATATATAATATATATATATATAAAATTTCTAACATAATGTTTCTTAAGTTTAAGATTTCTTGTGTTAAAATGTTGTAAACCAAGAGTATATATGTAGTGAAGTATATAAGATATTCCTTCCAAAATTCCATAAGTATTAATTCACAAAACATCCTAAAATGGATAAGGATGTTAAATCAGTTATTGGCTTAGACTTGAGTTTAGGTGTAGCATTAACTAGCATAAGTTTAAAAAAGGTAAAATAACTAAATAAAAACTTAGATGAAATATACATTAGAGAATGTACATAAATCAAAGTCTTGTATGCTTGATTTTAAAGTTGGATGAATGTATGTGTGTGTACTTCCTTGAATCGGTTTTTAGAGAGTGATAAGGAGAGAGAGAGAGAGGCTGAGATTTTGAAGGAAGAAGGGAGTGTTGTTGATGTGATTTTGATGTGTTAGTAGCTTGGTATTTATAAAGGAGGTTAAGGGTATTTTGGTAAGATAGCGTACGTAGGTAGTCATGGGATCCATAAAGCCATGATTTCTGTTAAAGATTAAGGTAAGGGGTGATTGTAGCTACTGTAATAAAGAAAGTAAGGTAGGTGACGCATGTTGTGGTCTTATTGATGTGTGTAAAGTTATTTATTTTTTTAGTAAGAATTCTTTACACAATTGAGTTTTAATTTAAGAAACGATTATCACTTTTAAACCAAATACACACAATAGGCAAGTGCACCTATCACATAGTAGTATAGTTTTAGACAAGAACCGAGTATCGATCCGTGGACACAATGGCTCCCAATACTGAATCATCATTACTTATTTAACTGATCAATTGAGTGTGGATTTGTGAATATTAAAATTGAGTAAAATAAGTAGCAAATTAAACTAGCAAAGCAAGAAAATGAAGATGAAGATACATAATTAATAAAAGATATCACTTGGATTTCGACTCCACTTAGCATAGAAATAACAACTAGCACAAACTAAAGGTGAGATCATTTCTTACACATAATATATGAAAGAGCTTAAACCCCTATCAATGGTATTTAAACATATAAATCTTCGGAAAACTAGAACGATAAACACACAATAGCCACCTAAATCATATGATGAGAAACGAATGATATAATTATGTTAATGTGAAAGGTGAATTAAACTCCCATCAGGGTTATCTAACTCCACAAATCTTTGGAAAGTTAACACGATAAATACATGATAACCACCTTAACTTGCGTAAAATATACAAAACTACGATTACTCTTCAACTCATAAACATCATACTATGATTACAAAACAATTAATAACCAATAACAAGAGAGATTCATGACATACACCATAGTTTTCTCAGACATAAGCATAAAATGCACATTTGACCTATTATACTAAACCTGCAACCTTCATTCACTATTCCTAGTCAAATGTCACAATATTACATATAGAAAATGCAATTATATGCATAAGTCTTTTAAGAACATGAGGTTTTCCAATATAACATGCTTACAACACCCACAAGGTTGAACATTTCATCAAACTAGAACAAATACACATAATCATTGAAGAATAATCAAGTTTCATCATATCATTAACATAAACTGTTAGATCTAGGAATAATAGGTCTAAATCAATTTGTATAGGCTTAGAACTTTAATCAATTCTTGTAATAAATGATTGTAACTGATTATCAATATATATCTATATATACGTATTAAGTATATAGATTAACCCATATATATATATGTGTTGCTTTTTGTATGATGACAGGCAAAAACATTATATTTGGTTGATTTTTGAAATCGGCCAAGTGTAAGAAACATATACGAATGAACATTTGTGTTCTTCCGTAGATATGTTTCTTACAATACCAAGCATCCAAAGATTGTCTATAGATGAACATGATTATTCACTATTGGAATCACCACTAGAAGATGAAGTGGACTCCTGCAGAAGAACTAGTTCCTGTGGAAGAGCAAAAGTTCCTACGGAAGACAAGGTTCCTGCATAAGAGCAAAAGTTCCTACGGAAGACAAAGTTCCTGCAGAAGACAAACACTTGGACTTGCAATATACAAGTGTTACAAGTCAACAAGTCAACAAGTCAATTTCGAATCCCAAGAGATCCGGTGTTTCCTTAACAAACTCATAATTGGCTATAAATATGAGTCCTAGGTTTCACATCGGGAACAAAATTAAGCAATATTACGGCTGTCAACCATCACATCATTGTGCAACCCTAGCCGCCGTCACATTAACAACAACATCAATTCGATTAAAGAAATCATTGTTCATAGTTTTTATAATTATTCTTTTGTAATCATTAGTCAAGATTAATGAAATACATTTGAATCAATTATTGTGTTCGTATTTACTGTGACTTGTGATCGTGTTCTTTAATTAACAAATAACACAATTAAACAGTAATTAATGATTATTCCACGATCATTAACTTGTTTCTGTTTTAATACTGATAATTTCTGAATTGAGATCCTTGAATTCACAGGTGGTATCAGAGTCAAGTGCTCATTGATTTAGATCAATTGATCTATCAGTATTAAAATTGTTTAATTGCCTTTTAAACAACTAATTCAGTGACATATCATTCAGCAAGCATTATCTCATTGCTTGATTGATTTAGATCTATATTCACATCAATTGAATACTAGATCTGAGTTTTTGATAGATTTGTACTAGATCAGAGTTCAATTCATAGTATTTATTAAAAAAATGAGTACTTTTGGTGGATCATATCAACCACCAAAGTTGGAAACAAAAGCTGATTTTAAATCCTGGAAAATTAAGTTCAGGAATCATGTGAACTACACTGATTCTGATTTATGGGAGTCCATCACTGAAGGTTCTTATATTCCACCCACTCTTGGGCCGGATTATAATGATAAGAATCAACCAATCAGCACCAAAGATCTATCACCCGATGATGTCAAAAAGGTCAAAGTTGATATTAAAGCATACAGTTTGCTAAGTATGGCTTTACCTGAAGAGATATTAATCAGGTGTGAAAACTACAAAACAACAAATTCCTTATGGAAGATTCTTCATACTCTCTGTGAAGGGAGTGATGAGATTAGAAGCATCAGAAAAGACACCCTTAGATCACAATATGAAACCTTTCATCATATTAAGGGTGAATCAATTCCTCAACAACTCCACAGATTCATGCAACTCGTTACTGAGATGAATATCATGGAGTTGAAGTATACTACTGAGGAACTAAACAAGAAGATGCTCCATACTTTGCCAGAAAGTTGAAAGCAGATTATGTCCATGTTCAAGAACACCTTAGATCTCAAGACAACTGGTCTAGACACACTTGTTGCCAAAGTAGAGGCTCTTGAAATGCATGAGAATTCAAGAAACAAGAGTGTGAGAAATCATGTCTCACCTTATCACTTCATAGAAACAAAAAAATGCTGGAATTGCATTTATTTCAAACAATGATAGTGATAACTCTTGTGCTTTTAGTGATGATGAAGAGGAAGTCAGTTTCTATACTTCTAAACCCTTAAAGAAGTCAACTCAAAGTAAAAATCAAAAGGAAAAAGGAAGACCTGCTGACAGAAGAGATACAACTACAGCCACAGCAAAATCTTCACAACAAAACAATCAGTCAGAACCAATAACTGTGATATTGAATTCTAAAGAACAAAAAGCAGCATTTACAGCTTTTAGTTCTAGTTTTCAAGCCTACCTGGGAAGCTTTCTAACTTCAGCAAATATCTGCCAGCAAGACTTGGAAGAACTACATCCTGATGTAGTGGAAGAGATGGATTTACAATGGCAGATAGCAATAATTTCTTACAGAGCTAAGCAATATCTTAGGAGAAACAAGAACCTGGCTGCAACAAGCAAAACATCAAAGATTGGTGTTGATAAGTCGAAGGTAAGATGCTTCAAGTGCAATCTCTATGGACATTTTTCTAGAGAATGCAATGAACAATCATACCCGGAGATGAGACAACATTAGCAGCATCAGCAACATCAGACTCAATCCCATCAGTAATCAAACTCTCAAAGATCTCTGCACAGACAACCTCAGCTTACCAATACCTCCCCACCAGCCATAAATGAATCAGCAAGACCTAGTAACTCAAAGGAGTCAGGGCTGATCATTCTTCAACATGGAACTTGTGACTGGAGTATGTATGAAAAGGAAGTCTTGGAAGAGAATCAAGCTTTGATGGCTCACATGAAAAACAAAGTTCCTCCAATGGCCAGAGAGGTAAGAGAAAGGTTGTGTTCATCATCATGTGTTGAGGAAGTCGAACGATATAGAGTATATGCTCAACAGTTGGCTGACAAAGTAAAAGAAAATATGATTTTAAATGAATCACATGTTAGAGAACATAAATTATATCAAATCAAAATTAATTCTTTGCATAAGGATTTAGAAAAATTTGTTTCTGAAAACTACAGCCTAAAAGCCCAAGTTGAGCATCTGACCACTTCCTTAACTAAATCCATGGCTGATCATGCATCAACTGAAGTGAAACTTCAGAAGTTTCAACTTTCATCTCAGTAATATGAGAAGCTGTTAAACTCTCATATTGAATCAAAGAATAGGTATGGGTTGGGTTATAATACTGTTGCACCACCAATAAATGATAATTACACAACTCTACTTGAAACAATGACAAACACATTGTCAAATCATTTTATGCCCAGCACCAAGATTGACATAAAAACAAATCAAATAAACATTAACAATGAAGCTGAGGTGAGTGAAACTAAGTCTTCTGAATTAGAATCATTAAAACATAATGACTCAGAATTTGATTATGATAAATGTGATGACTTGGATGATTCTGATGAACATGATGTTAATCAACTAAATATTGGTAAGAATGTTCATATTGAAACTGGTTTTCCAAAAGTCCTTGAAGAATCAAAGCTGCTATATCCTCCAAAGCAAAGAAACATGCTAAAGACAATATGTAAGAGGATTGCTGAACTAAATGAAGGACTTCAAGAATTGAATCTTCATAAAAGTTCATCATTAAAGGAAGTTGGCGACCATGGATCAAGTAAGGAAAAACCTTTATCTTATACAGATAAAGGTAAAAAGAAACAAGCATCAACGAAACATAAGAAAAACTCTTCAGTTAAAGATCTGCGGAAGGTAAAATGTGATGAATCCGTTGAACATCTGCGGAAGAGTAAAGCTAAATCTCCGGAAGAGAGCCCTCAAATAACTGGAAACAAACATGCGCAGAGAAAGTTGGATTTCAAAAAAAGGTCAGCTAAAGTTAAACAAGTGGATGGTTCTTCTAGCAAAAGCAAGGAGAAATCAAGTGATCCATCGGAAAAGGAGCTAAAGTCCCACAAGCTGAACAAGAAAAAGAAATCGGAGTCTGAAGACAATTCAAAAGAAAAATACTGCAAATAGTGTGATATGAAAAATCATAATACAGATGACTGCTACTTCAGCAGTTACTGTTCCATATGTAATATGAACAATCACATGACTTCTAATTGCTACTTCAACAAACATTATGCAATATACAACAAAAATAATCATGCAACTCAGGAATGTTATTTCAACAAGAAGAACAAGACAAAGAGCATAAAGAAGTCAAATGCTGAAATGTTTGAATCAGATTCTCAATCTTTTGAAAGTCACAAAGAATCAAAGTTCCAGAAAGACCGACAAAAATCAAAGCAAAAATAATCTGCTGCGGATAAGCCTTTGAAGAAAAGAGTATTAACTCAGTCAAAAACACCTCATAAAAAGGTGGATCTATCAGACAAGAAGTAAAGTGAATGATGATTTCTTTGATAATTTTGAAAAAGGAACTCCTGTGACTCAATCAAAATTGAAAGATGATGAAACTTTTAGATATTCAGGATCAACCTCAAAATCAAAATATCAACCAAAGAAAGATAAGATGAAGATAGAATCAGACAAGAAAGAAGACAACCAAAAATCTGCCACATCTTCAACAGAATCATCCTCACCACCATCAAATCAAAAAGAATCAATTAGGACTGAAATTAATACTAAAACTTCAAGATTAATTCATGAAGGAGTAACAATTGTAGACACTTCTGGCAAACCCAAGACAATCAAGGCTTGGGTTGTCAATTCTTATTGATTTCTTATTTTGTGCAGGAACAATCATGGAGAGCTGACAACAAGTGGTATCTTGACAATGGTTGTTCCAGGCACATGACAGGAAACTGTTCTCTTCTCCATGACTTCAAACATAAACATGCCTCATATGTGGCATTTGGTGGGGATAAGAAGGGAGGTAAAATAGTTGGTGAAGGAACAGTAACAAATGGTGTACTAACATTTGAAAAAGTGAATTACTGTGAAAATTTGCAGTACAATTTACTTAATGTATCTCAAATTTGTGATAAAAAATACACAACATTATTTGATGACACTAATTGTTATATCCTTAAGCCAGGTTTTTCAGTTCCAGAAGAATGGATTCTTCTTAAAGCATCAAGAAAAAGAAACACTTATGTTTTCGATATGAACAACACAACACTCACAAAACATGAAACATGTCTTTTATCCAAGTCCTCTGAAGATGAATCTCAATTGTGGCATAGAAGACTTGTTCATTCCAACTTGAAGAATATGAACAAATTAGTGAAAAATGACTTAGTCGTTGGTCTACCAAAGAAAGAATTTTATTGTTCAAATCACTGTTCTTCATGTTATAAGGGAAAACAACATAGAGTGTCTCAGAAAACCAAAACTGTCAACACTAACACTACACCACTCAAATTGCTTCACATGGATCTTTTTGGTCCAACCAATGTGATGAGCATTGGAAAAAGACAATATTGTTTAGTGATAGTAGATGATTTCACTAGATTTACCTGGGTCTTTTTCTTAAAACAAAAGAGTGAAACATCTGAAACATTTATTGACTTTGTGATCAAGATTGAGAATCAACTTTATCTAAAAGTTAAGATTTTCAGGAGTGACAATGGGACTGAATTGTTAATGCTGATCTAGATTCTTTTTGCAGGAATAAAGGTATTACAAGGCAATTTAGTGCACCAAGAACTCCACAACAAAATGGAGTTGCTGAAAGAAGGAATAGAACTCTTATAGAAGCAGTCAGAACAATGCTAGCTGACTCTCAGTTGCCCATCACATTCTGGGCAGAAGCTGTGAACACAGCATGCAATGTTCAAAATAGGACTTTAATTGTCAAAGAACATAATAAAACTCCTTATGAGCTCTTATTCAAAAGGAAGCCTTTTATAGGATATCTTAGAGCTTTTGGGTGTCATGTATCTGTGTTAAATACTAAAGAACAATTAGGAAAATTTTCTGAAAAAGCCTATGATGGTTTCTTTGTTGGATATTCATCCACATCTAAATCATATAGGGTTTACATTCAAGAACATAACATTATTGAAGAGACTCCTAATGTTTCTTTTGATGAATCAATTTTTACAACAATTGTAAAAGGATCATCTTGGTTATTTGATATAGATGCATTAACTGAGTCATTTAATGTTGGATACTTAATCATTGCAGGTTCTGTTGATATATGTTATCCATTTGTTCCTCCAAGTTTGAATGAAGTGTCACTTTCAGCTGATCCTCCAAGGCCACAACCTCCAAACATCCTGCAGCAAGGATCAAACAATCAGACAAGTCAGCAGCATGAAGATACATCCGGAGAAGCAAATCCTGCATCCGCAGTCAATGAACATACATCCGCAGATAATCATACTTCATCAGCTGATGTAAATAATGTTGCAACAGATGCTCCCAGGGGTGTAGAAGATGTTGTGAATCAATAAAACTTGTCAGCAGATCAACAACCTCAATCCATGGATGTTACTGTAACTCCTACGGAAGAACAAGATACATCCGTAGAAATTCCTATGGAACAATATCATGATGCTAATGATGCAGATGATGTTCAAGCTGACTATGTTGAACCTGAAGAACATTTTGACTACTTCATAGGCTCCTCATCACAGCTAAATTCTGCTGATCCAATGGATTTAACAAAGTTAGAATCGACCATCCCAGTTGATACTATTTCAACAACCAGAATTCATAAGTCTCATCCATCAGATAATATCATAGGAGACCTAAATGCAAGAACTACCTGACAGGATCTCAGCCTCTCGTGTTGATCAATTAGATTATGTTTGCAGCGGATTTAGCACATTAATTAGCAATTAAAGCAAGAACATAAAAGATATTGCAATTAAAGCATAAACATAGAGAGAGAAAAGTTCTGCGAAGCAATAAATGTTCTATTGGTCGCACGTTTCGGCAATTAAAACTGTATGGCTTGCCATCCTTATATAGGCGGCAAAAGCATGGTGGTGATGTCCTTTTCTGACATCACCGAATATTCAAATTACAGCTGTCAAAACATAAAACTACTGAAGATGTCAACAACTGACATCTCCTTACAAAAGTTTCCTAAGTACTGACAAAAGTAAACTACTGAAATCCTACAACGACTGAAGAACAAGCTCTTCAGTCGTTTATAACTACTGATACTATAACAACTGAAGAACATGCTCTTCAGTTGTACAACTACTGAAATGAAATAAACTACTGAAAAAGAAAAACCACCACAACAACTGAAGAAGACTTCTTCAGTTGTTGTGACAAACTCTGAGTCTTCAGTACTTGGTCTTCAGACTTGGCTTCAGATGATATAACAACTGATGACTTCAGTAGATATCATCAGTTGTTGTCTTCAGTCTTTGTCTTCAGACTTTGTGCTTCAGTAGAAGGTCTTCAGTTCTTTAGTTCTTTAGCTTTTGATTCTTCAGTACTTGTCTTCAGTACTTGAAGTCTTCAGTACTTGTAAGATCAGTACTTCAGACTTCAGTACTTGGTCTTCAGTACTTTGGAGTCTTCTTCAGCTGATATTCTTCAGTTCTTTGATCTTCATACTTTGTTCTTCAGACTTTGTCATAATAGCAGAAGGCTGGAGCTAAGATGCTCTCGAGTTTGACATTCAAGCAAGAGAACACAATAGCTGATGAGAGTCTTCAGATGTTCTCGAGTCTGACATTCAAGCAAGAGAACATTGTAACTGATGGGAGTCTTCAGCAGTTGTAGCAGTGGCATGTGGGACTTAGAGGTTTTCCTGATCTTGGCTCATTGGTTCTTTTGGTCCAACAAACTCCCCCTGAACCAATGCAGCCAAAACCTCTAATTATTGGATGTCCCACTTATTGATGGCATAAATATTGGTCTATTTCCTTCTAGATCAGATTAGAAGTTGACCCAGATAAGCACTGGCCAGAGAGGTAGTCTCAAGTGTTTGTTTGGCTAAGTATGGATGGGAGCTCTGTCTTGGGGAATTGGACACAGAGCTGTTGCCCCATCCATGAGATCTACCTCCCACGTACAAGCCGGTAGGATTCTCGACAGTAGGCCTGAAGAAAGATCATTTGTTCTTCTTTGGACATGTCTTCAGGCTCACCTTCGAACAATCCCTCCCGACCGTATAGCTCTGAGAGGAACTTGACCTGTCTTCCATTTTTGAGCTCAAGTGTTGTGATTTGCCTATATGCAAACTCATCAGGATGTTTACCCTCCAACAACAGATTGAGCTCATTCCTTTGGAAATTCTCAAGCTTCTTATAGACCAGACCCTTCCTAACCACCCTATTATCTAGCATTGAAAAGGGTGATTGGCCGGCTCTATAAGCTTTCTCGAATTCCTCTACTATTTCCCAGGGTGGTATTACAAGAGCCACAGAGATCTCTTCATCTACAATTCTCTTTAGTTGGCTCTTGTACCTCACAGGCATGTCCTTCTTGACTATCCTGTGAGCCACCCTTGGGTCAGGCCAAGTTCTCACCTTATCCTTTTCATATTGAAAAGTCTGTTTGAGGGTGAATAATCTCAGAGCTTCTCTCTGCATGTTTATTATAGAGGTGGTAGCAGTATAACATTTGTCAATGCTTTTCAGCATTTCCTCATCATGTTTCTTTTGCTGCTCCTCCTCTTCTAACTTAACCCTCACATTGTCCTGCTGTGAGGTGGGAGTGATGGTTTGTGGTTTGGCTTTGGGTAGAGGTATAACTGCTGAAAGTGGCAGGCTATCCTCCTCATCCTCCTCTTCATCTTGCAGCCTCAGCACCCTTCTCTTCTTCTTCAAGGGTGGATCATTGGCTGCGGGTTTTGGTGGTAAAGGAGTTGGTTTTGTGGGTTGTGGTTGGGTTGTTGGTGTGGGAATATTGGCAGGCACTGCTAGTAGCCTAGAGATAAGTGCTGGTTTGGTTAGCTTTACTAGCAGTGTCCTGTTCCCAGCACCGGCTTCAGATAGGGCCTCAGCGACCAGTCCCTTGGTAAAATCACCAGCCGAACAGATCTTGGTGGTTATTGCCAAGAGTCTGTCCCCGGTCCATGCCTTAACATCAAGGACTGGTCTGCCCAGATACTTCGAAGTGAACCTACTCGTAGCCTCAAGTTTTTGTCTTTCCTCTTGGCTATGAGTAGTCCATCGGTACTCAATCTCTCTCCTCTCCATATTCCTGATCTCTTGATCTAGCAAGGCAGTGTCCTTGTCAAAGCCTTGCCTGAACAGCTGTTCAATGACTTTGTTCATTGAACGGTTATGTTCGGCATCAGCCTCCTTGACAAGGGCTGCTAGATCAGGATCAGCCACCTTCTTTCCCTCTCCCTTATTCTTATCAGTGATACTGAAATCCTTTTGGATTTCAGCCACTTCTATATGCTCTACCTCCCTCACTTTCCTCTTCCCCTTCTCCCTCACCCTACTACTCTCCTCAGCCAACTCCCTCTCTACCACCACCTCTTTCTCTGCCTTTTTCTCCTCCTTTCCCCTCTTCCTCTTGTCTTGCACTGATGTCTCCCCCTTTTTGGTTGCATTGGTTGGGGTTTGACTATCAGTAAGAGCCTTAGATATGGCAACCTCCACCATGGGTTGTATATATGTGGGAAGCCTCTCATCCAGGGTCTGAATGACTATATCTTTAAGGATTGGTGTGATGAGAGGCAGGGATTTCTGGAGGATAGCATCCAGCTGCTCAGGGGGTTCTGACCCTGAGAGCTGGTGCCAGAAGCAGGGGCTGGTGGCTGAGTTTGTGGGAGTGGCTCAGTGTCTGTGAGACCTTCGGGTGAAGGTGCCATCTGTGGGGTAGTGGTGGCAGATGGACTTCTATCCTGAGTCATTTGAGCAAGCAGCTCTTTGAGTCTGCTTATCTCATCCTCAAGGATAGTGTTTTGAGCTACTACATCGTAGAAGAAGCTCAGGTCATCATCAGCATGAGCTGAATCACCTGACCTCCTGACATTGTCAGGATGAACATGTCCTGAGTGTGGCTCAGTAATGACATGTGCCCCTTGTTCATGGTACTGGGGACTTCTGGCCTCAGGATTGGATCCATCATCGGCCATTGCCTCTGGTGAGGTCTTAGTGATGTTACCAGCTTCACCCTGCTCAGATGTTGATGCAGGGGAAGTGGCAGCCTCACCAGATTGTTCTATCTCCCTAGCCACACTGGGAGATTGAACTGATTCTCTGTGCTGTGGGCTCCTATCAGCACTTGTGCCCACCCCCTCTTCGGTTGGAGTCTCCCTAGGTGTAATAGGTTTCTGGGGAGAGGGTGGAGTGCTCAGATCGGTCAGCACTTTGGCTATTACCAATGTTGGGCTTAGTGGGGCGGTCTCCTCAGTATGTGGGCTAGAAGCAGTATGCACATGGGGAGGACTGTGCTCTTCAATGGCAGTCTCCTCAAGTGAGAGAGACCCCAGTAATGTGGTTGCCCCAAAATTGGTTGCATCAGGCTCCTGTTGAGAGGAAGCCTGTGCGGTTGTGGTGGGTGGAGTCGTGGTACCTGCTGGGAGAATCGAACCAGCAGGCACATCCTGCCTTTGTGTGGCAGGGGCATCCTCAGGGGACTCATCTCCCTGAGTAGCCTTTGTGGGCTTCTTTTTGGCTTTTGGCTTGGTGGGGACTTTGGATTTGGAGGTGGAGGCTGTGGGTTCCAGCTACGTGGGTTTTCGCAGCCGGCCAGCCTGTTTCAGTGTTTGGTCAGTGTTGTGCCTGGAGTATACCTCGGCTTGAACAGCCATGGCAGGGACCCAGTGCCAACTAGTCCCTCAACCTGAAGCTGGTTTTCGATCATGGCCATTATGAACCGTGGATACAAGTTCCAACGGTTAGAAAAAGGTTTTGTGGCCTTGTCCTTGAGTTCCAAAAATAAAAGATCAGTAAAATTTAATGGTTGTTTCTCAAGGATAGAATACAATACCTGCTGCCACCTTGTGGACATCTGGTCCCACGAAGAGGTCTTGGGAGCCAGACAGACATTCACCATATGGAAGATCAAGCGTTGAGGGTCAGGAAAATGTTTCTTCAACAAGGTGGAGGCGGAGAGGTTACCCTGATAGTCATGAGATGTAAAGGAGAGATCCAGGGTACCTTTGGGGTAGGAAGTTAGGTGAGTGGCATCCTCCAGCTCTAGGGTTTGTCGTATGGTAGATGGGGTGATAACCACGGGTTTGCCGTTGACGGAGGACCGGAGGGAGACCTCGGCATTCTGCTCTCCGGTTTGGACGGTGACATTTGTCCAAAACTCCGTCAAGGAGTCAGTGTATAGAGTGGGGTTAAGAGAAAAGCCGTTTTGTATGGTGAGTCATGCATAAGATCGACGGCTTGGTGAAACTTGGGCCATAATGGCGATTTTGTAAGGTGGGCGACACAGTTGTGTCGAGGTTTCAGTTGCATGTTCGCCATTAATGGTGTATGGGAATTTCAGAGGTTTGTAAGGATTAGGTCAAGTGAGGAGTAAATGCTCTGACGATGGGGTATTTATAGGGTAGGGCAAAGGTTGAAAGAAAACTACTGAAGGTTTTGGTGTTAGTTATCAGGTGTTGTAACAGCTGATGACGTGGTTTTAACCTTCAGTGGTTGTAACATCTGAGGACTTGGTGTTAGCCTTCAGTAGTTGAAACTACTGAGACCTTGGTTTTGTCCTTCAGATGTTGTGAACGTCTGAAGAGTTACTGTCAGTCTTCAGTAGTTATGAACTACTGATGACTTAGTATTCTTCTTCAGACGTTGTAAACGTCTGAAGAGTTACTGTCAGTCTTCAGTAGTTATGAACTACTGATGACCTAGTATTCTTCTTCAGACGTTGTAACAACTGAAGACTTGGTGTTAGCCTTCAGTAGTTGTGAACTACTGAGATCAGTAGTTGTGAACTACTGAAGACATGTTATTGCTTCAGTTGTTGTAAACAACTGAGGACTTGGTGTTAGCCTTCAGTAGTTGTGAACTACTGATGTCAGTAGTTATGAACTACTGAAGACATGGTTTTGTCCTTCAGTTGTTTGTGTATGAAACAGCAGCTGTTGTTATCAGCTGATGTGAAATTACTCATCAGCTGTTTCCGTCAAATCAGTTGTTTCATACTAGCCTCGACATTTACTCATCAGCTCTTTGGCTGACTTTCAGATGTTTCATTGACCCTTTAGCTCTTGGGAATATGCCTTCAGCTCTTGTGATCAGATGTTCTCAAGTGCTGATGAAATTCTTCAGAGCTGGTGAACAAATTTTGTCTTCAGTATTTGTGTAAGATTACACATCATTACTTGTGAGCAAAATTTTTTCTTCAGTACTTATTTATTGAAAATCATACATCAGTAGTTGTAATCCACCTCACCACATCAGTTGTTTTCAATAAATAATGTACATCAGTACTTTGAGTTATTTTAGTCTTCAGTAGTTGTGAAAGAGCTGAAGACTAAATGACTCGTCAGTACTTGTATTTGACCTAATACTCATCAGTAGATGTGAGTTAAGAGCATCAGCATAGGTCAAATCATTCAAGCTGCAGCATACCAAGCCTTAGTACCAAATTTTGGAATGTGGCACTATCTAAAGGCTTAGTAAAGATGTCTGCAAGCTCATCAGCACTAGGTACAAACTTAGGATCAATCAGACCTTTCTCATAGCAATCCCTGATAAAATGATGTCTGATCTCAATATGTTGGTCCTTGAGTGCTGGACTGGATTCTTAACAATACAAAGAGCTGAAGCACTATCCATTAATAATGGAGTCTTAGTCTCAGTGATGCCATAATCCAGAAGTTGGTTCTGAAGCCAGAGTATTTGAGAGGTACAACTTGCAGCAGCAATATACTCAGCTTCAGCAGTGGATGTAGCAATTGATGTTTGTTTCTTACTCTGCCAAGAAACTAAACAATTACCTAGGAATTGACAACCACCAGAAGTGGATTTTCTGGTGACTTTGCATCCTGCATAGTCACTATCAGAGAAAGCAACTAATTTGCATGAATGCCCAGCTGAATACCAAAGTCCTAGTGATTGGGTACCTTGCAGATATCTAAAGATCCTCTTGACTGCAATCAAATGGGATTCTTTAGGTGCAGCCTGAAATCTAGCACAAGCACATGTTGAAAACATGATGTCTGGTCTAGAAGCTGTAAGGTACATCAAGGACCCAATCATACATCTGTAAAGGGTTTCATCAACCGCTTTACCTTTCTGATCAACATCTAGTTGTGTGATGCTGCTCATAGGAGTAGAACAGGGCTTACAGGTTTGTAAATCAAACTTATTCAACAAGTCTTTGGTATATTTGGACTGATGGATGAAGATTCCATCATCCTGTTGCTTGATTTGCAAACCTAGAAAGAACTGTAATTCTCCCATAGCACTCATTTCAAATCTTAGCTTCATAAGCTTTGTAAATTCATCACACAACTTTGGATCAGAGGATGCAAAGATGATATCATCAACATAAATCTGAACAAGGAGCTTATGTTGTCCCACAGTCTTGATGAATAAGGTTTTATCAATTGTGCCTCTAGTGAACTTATTCTCTAGAAGAAAGGTTGAGAGTGTCTCATACCAGGCTCTAGGTGCTTGCTTCAGCCCATAGAGAGCCTTATCAAGCTTGTACACCCAATCAGGATGTTTATTGTCCTCAAAGCCTGGTGGTTGACACACATAAACCTCTTCTTTGATTTTCCCATATAGGAAAGCACTTTTGACATCCATTTGATAAACCTTAAGACTGTGAAAGGCAGCATAAGCTAAGAACAGTCTAATTGCTTCTAGTCTGGCCACAGGTGCAAAGGTCTTATCATAATCGATGCCTTCCTCCTGTGCAAACCCTTGAACAACCAGTCTGGCCTTGTTCTTGACAATTTGGCCCTTCTCATCTGTTTTGTTCCTGAATACCCACTTGGTGCCTATAGCACACTTACCTTTGGGTAATGGAACAAGCTCCCACACTTGCTGTTTCTTGAATTGAAGTAGCTCAAGCTGCATAGCTTCCACCCATCCATTGTCTCTTAAAGTAATATGATAGTTCTTTGGTTCTTGCTGACTGATGAAGAGAGCATAGAAGCAGAAGTTGGACAATTGATTCCTGGTTGAAACTCCAGCATGAATATCATCAATGATTTGTGAAGTGGGGTGATTCTTGAGCTCTTGATAGACTATGATATCTGTGCAAGTGTGTGTAGACCCATCAGCAGCAACAGATGGTGATGGAGATTCCTGAAACCATGTAGAGGATGGCAGCTCAAACGAAGTAGAGCAAGCAGAAATCTCATCAGCATTTGTGGTGGATGGAGCTGCTGAGGCTACAGGAGCATCAGGTTCAGTGAACTTAGGCAGGTTGTCACTAAACCTGAAGAGGTGAGTACTGACTTCATCATCATCAGTACCACCAGGTGGAGATCTGCTGACAGGCTCAACAGATGGAGGTTGATAAGGAACATATTGCAGTATGTCCAGATCAAACAACTCCACAGGGTTTTGTGGAATCTTGTCCTTTGGAGATTCATTGAACTTAACATGCAGAGTTTCTTCAACCCCCTTGGTTCTACAGTTGAAGACTCTGTATGCTTTGCAAGTTGATGAATAACCAACAAAGTACCCTGCATCCACCTTACTAGCAAACTTATGGAGTGGGTTGCTAGTGTTGAGAATGAAACAAGGACACCCAAAGGCTCTAAAGAATGAAATAAGAGGGGCCAAATGATGAAGAACTTCATAGGGAGTCTTCATCAACCTCTTATTTACTAAGGCTCTATTCTGTACATAGCAAGCTGTATTGACAGCTTCAGCCCAAAGGTCAGTGGCAGCCCTGAGTCAGCCAACATTGACCTTGCTGCTTCAATGAGGGTCCTGTTCTTTCTCTCCACCACTCCATTCTGCTCAGGAGTTCTAGGAATGCTAAACTGCCTTCTAATTCCCTTGGACAGGTAGAAGTCATCAAGTGTGTGGTTTCTAAATTCTGTTCCATTGTCACTCCTCACACACTTGACCTGTAGGGAATACTGCTTTTCTACATGTAACACAAAGTTCATTATTGTCTTTGCTGCTTCATCCTTGGAGTGCAAGAAGAAAGTCCATACAAACCTGGAGTAATCATCCACAATTACCAGGCAGTATTTCTTCTTTGCCATGCTCATCACTCTCACAGGACCAAAGAGATCTATGTGCAGAAGTTGTAAGCAGGCAGTGGACTTTGGTTCTTCTATTGAAGGGAATGAAACTTTGTGTTGTTTTCCTTTCAAGCAAGCAGTGCAGTCATCTTCACACTTGAACTCCTTCAGAGGCAATCCTCTTACTAAACCATGGCTTATAAGCTGATTCATGTTCTTGAAATTTACATGACCCAGCCTTCTACGCCATAGTGTAGACTCTTGAGGAGATGCCTTGGAGAATAGGCAAGGATGGCCCTTTAGATCCATCTTTTTGGAAAGATCTAAGGCATACACTCTTCCTGTCCTGTTGGCCTTCAGGAGAGTGTGTTCATCCAATGCCTTGTCAATCAAACTCAGAACTTTGGATGACAGAATCCTACAGTTCTGGCTTGTGAAAAGGGCAACATGGCCTTTGTCACACATTTGACTGACACTCAAGAGGTTGTACTTGAGATTCTCCACATGGTTAACATCATCAAACCTTATTTCCCCGTTGGAAACAAAGCCTTTTCCGACGATGTAACCCTTTGCATCATTGCCAAAAGAAACAAATCCCTTCTTTCCTTGAGAGTAGTCATTAAGAAGGGAGCTGCTTCCAGTCATATGTATGGATCCTCCACTGTCTACATACCAGATGCTTCTTTGGCATGTTGAAGAACCCTGCAAACACAACCATGTGTTAGTTAGTCTTGGAGACCCAAACCTGCTTGGCTTTGGGTCTGTTCTCAGCTACAGGTGTAGCACTAACAGGTGTGTTAAGAGTGACAGCTTGAGGTGAAGAAGATGGTACAGAAGAGGAACCCTTTGGCTTGGACTTCCTTTTCTGTGGTTTCAACATAGGAGCATCTAAGTGGTTGACTCTTCCCACTAGTTGCTGAACCATCATCACCAACTGTGTCTGATTTTGTGATAAAGCCTTCAGCTCTTCAGACACATTGGAGTTTGCTGATGATGAGTTCCTATGTTGTACCATCTTTTTCTAAGCAACCTCAGCTGTTTCCTGAGTAATCCCTACCTTCTTAGATTTAACTTTGGGCCTAGGGATTTCAGGCTTGGATGTTGCCAGTACAAACTTGGTTTCAAACTCATTCTTCATTTTATTGATGCTCTCAGTAATTTTCTCCTTCTGTTTGAGTTTGGAGCCCCTTTTGTACCAACAATCATCAGTAAGATGATTGAACAAGCCACATATCTCACATGGCTTTTTCTTCATCTTATGCTGATCATCAGCTGAAGAGGATTTAACTGCTGAAGACTTGTTCTTCAGCTGTTTGTCATCAGTACTAGCAGTTTTCTTCCTAGTGCCTGCTTTCCTGGTATCCTCTTTAGCTGTCTTCAAACCTTTTCTACTGTTAGTTTTCTTCTCTTTAGTGCTAACAGTATTTGAGGTTTGAACTTCAGATGTTGTCACTTGCTCTCCAGTACCTTCAGTATTTCTAGTGACAACTTCTGAGTTGATCAGCCTTTTGGTCATGTGACTTTCTATCTCTGATGATGCTGATTTAGAGGATAGTAAGTCACATGATGAGAAGGATTGGTTATTGCTCTCCCCATCAGATTCAACTTCTGCTCTTGAAATGAAGTCTGTGGGAGGAGCAGTGTGATTATAACCAATGCCAAACTTCACATTGGAAGCTATTTGCTTGCTAAGAAGCATTTCAAAACCCTTGCATGATTGCACCCATCGATCACACTCAACTTGGGTGGTTGCAAGAGTTTCCTTGAGGTCTTTGTACTTCTCTAGAAGTACATCTTCCCTAGCTTTAGCATCTTTGATTTGGCATTTAAGCTTGTAAATCTCATCATTTTTATCTTTTAGAACAACCTC
The DNA here is from genome assembly GCA_024085815.1 of Flaveria linearis. Lineage (NCBI taxonomy): Eukaryota > Viridiplantae > Streptophyta > Magnoliopsida > Asterales > Asteraceae > Flaveria > Flaveria linearis. The sequence goes on along the minus strand of CM044005.1, from coordinate 83,114,532 downwards.
AAAATCAGCTTTTCTTTTGGAAATAGTGTGCTCAAGCTCAAGATTTTTATCTATTAAAGCTACATTTGCTTCTCTAATAGAAGCAAATGCTGCTATGCATGACTCTGAACAAAGCTTGGCTTTTGCCTCAGTGGATACCTAAGATGAGGCATTGGATGATGACCCTTCAGCAGAATCAAGGGCCATCAGAGCAAGATTTCCAAAAGGTTGATCACCACCATGTTGACCAGCACCTTGGAGTAGTGGTTCCTGACCAGATAGCTCTTCTGGTAGACTACTCCAGTCAACAGCAGTTGGGGTGAAAAAGCTTTGTTGTTGAGGTTGTGTGTGGTGATGAGATTGGGAAGAATGAGGCTCTGGAAGAGCATGAGGTGGTTGAGCCGGGGGTGCTTGAGTCTGACCAGGCTGAGGCATGTAGTAACAGGGGTAAGGATAAGGCATATGACCCTGTGGCACAAAATAAGCAGGTGGTGCTTGTGCTTGAGATGGATGGGGAGAACTGTAGGAAGGTTGCCCTTTGTGCTGTGAGCTATTGCTGGGAAAAGTCACAAAGGGTGCAGATGAGTTAGATCCAGATGATCTACACTCTCTTGCAAAGTGTCCAAGCCTTTGGCACTTGTGACACCTCAACTTGCTCTTGTCAAAACCAACTTTGGTTTTGCCAGAGAGTCCTGGGAATTTCCTACCAGTTCTTTTGTAGAACTTCTGAGAGCGGATATTTATCATTGCCATTTGGTTCAAAATATCCATCTCTTCCAGATCATCATCTGGAATGCCCTTCAAATCCTCCATCAGAAAACACAAATTGTCACCACCACCTCCTGAACTACTAACACCAACAAAAGCTTGTTCTGAGTTGGTAGAGAAATCGATATGCTCATCATAAGAACTTTCTGATGAAGCATATTCTGACTCATGACTTATCAAGGCAGCATTACCTTGGACAAAGTCATCAGCAAGCTTGCCAGAAGAGGACAGCTTCCTCTTTTGCTCTATCTCTCTTTCAAAAGTAAGCAACTTCCCATGAAGTTGTGTGAGAGATAGAGTTTCCAGATCAGCACTGGAGCGTAGGACAATGGTATATGTGTCCCACCTCTCAGGCAATGACCTGAGGAACCTGTTGTTCATCTGGCTTTTGGAGTACTCTTGTTTGACCATCTTTAGCTCAGAGATCAAACAAGAGAACCACTCATATTGCTGGGCCAGAGTCTCACCCTTTCTATATGAGAATGTCTCATATTGTTGGGCAAGGATTTCCCTATTGTTTGCTAAGACCGAATCAGTTCCTCCAAATTGTTCCTTTAGAGCAACCCATAGGTCATGAGCAGACTCATGATGCAAGAGCCCTGAATATATCTCGTTTGGAATGGCCATGGCTAAAATTCCATGGGCTCTAGCATCAATTTCAAACAGCTTTAGATCTTCGTCCGAATACTGTTCAGGTTTCTTCACAACCTGTTCATTAGATTCCGGGACGCTCACCATAGGCTTGTATGGCCCATGCACCACTGACTTCCAACAACCAGCACTGTTGACAGCCAAGTGGTGTAGCATACATCTTTGCCATATGTTATACTCGTTCCTAACCAGCATCGGAGGCTTGGTTGCGGAACCAGTATTGTGAGGATCATTGTTTGGTGTTGTCATCTCAGGGTTTGGTCAAAAACAAGTTTAAACACGACAATCGTAACTCAAAACCACCAAAAGACCTCAAGATTTTGGCCGGAAACAGCAGAAACTCACTCTCTATGGCTAACTTCTTGCAAATTGCTAATTCGATCAAACTGAGAGATCAAAAGAGCAGTTTCAAATGATCAATGGTAAGATCGATCAATGATTAACCTGCTCTGATACCATTTGACAGGATCTCAGCCTCTCGTGTTGATCAATTAGATTATGTTTGCAGCGGATTTGGCACATTAATTAGCAATTAAAGCAAGAACATAAAAGATATTGCAATTAAAGCATAAACATAGAGAGAGAAGAGTTCTGTGAAGCAATAAATGTTCTATTGGTCGCACGTTTCGGCAATTAAAACTGTATGGCTTGCCATCCTTATATAGGCGGCAAAAGCATGGTGGTGATGTCCTTTTCTGACATCACCGAATATTCAAATTACAGCGGTCAAAACATAAAACTACTGAAGATGTCAACAACTGACATCTCCTTACAAAAGTTTCCTAAGTACTGACAAAAGTAAACTACTGAAATCCTACAACGACTGAAGAACAAGCTCTTCAGTCGTTTATAACTACTGATACTATAACAACTGAAGAACATGCTCTTCAGTTGTACAACTACTGAAATGAAATAAACTACTGAAAAAGAAAAACCACCACAACAACTGAAGAAGACTTCTTCAGTTGTTGTGACAAACTCTGAGTCTTCAGTACTTGGTCTTCAAACTTGGCTTCAGATGATATAACAACTGATGACTTCAGTAGATATCATCAGTTGTTGTCTTCAGTCTTTGTCTTCAGACTTTGTGCTTCAGTAGAAGGTCTTCAGTTCTTTAGTTCTTCAGCTTTTGATTCTTCAGTACTTGTTTTCAGTACTTGAAGTCTTCAGTACTTGTAAGATCAGTACTTCAGACTTCAGTACTTGGTCTTCAGTACTTTGGAGTCTTCTTCAGCTGATATTCTTCAGTTCTTTGATCTTCATACTTTGTTCTTCAGACTTTGTCATAACAGCAGAAGGCTGGAGCTAAGATGCTCTCGAGTTTGACATTCAAGCAAGAGAACACAATAGCTGATGAGAGTCTTCAGATGTTCTCGAGTCTGACATTCAAGCAAGAGAACATTGTAACTGATGGGAGTTTTCAGCAGTTGTAGCAGTGGCATGTGGGACTTAGAGGTTTTCCTGATCTTGGCTCATTGGTTCTTTTGGTCCAACACTACCAGAAGCAAAGGGGGAGTGGCAAACATTTGCCTGTTCACTTGCTTCTTATCTTAGATTGTTCCTGCAAACATTACAGCTGCTCTAAAGGACAATAGCTGGATTGAAGCTATGCAAGAAGAACTACAACAATTCAGAAAACAAAAGGTCTGGAATCTTGTAGACTTGCCTCAAGGTCAGCATCCAATTGGAATAAGGTGGCTTTTCAAAAACAAGCTGGATAATAGAGGAATAATCATAAGAAACAAAGCCAGACTGATTGCTCAAGGATATACTCAAGAAGAAGGGATAGACTATGATGAAGTCTTTCCTCTAATTGCAAGAATTGAGGCAATCAGGGTCTTTCTAGCTTATGCTTCATTCAAGAAGTTCACTGTGTATCAAATGGATGTCAAGTGTGCTTTCCTTTATGGAAAAATTGATGAAGAAGTATATGTGGCTCAACCCCCTGAATTTGAGGATCCTGACTACCCACATAGAGTCTACAAGCTAGACAAAGCTTTGTATGGACTTCATCAGGCACCAAGGAAGTGGTATGAAACATTATCATCCTTCTTGCTGAAGCATGGCTACAAAAGAGGGACTATTGATTAGACTCTCTTTCTCAAACAAGAACATCAAGATCTTTTGGTGGTTCAAATATATGTAGATGACATAATATTTGGATCAACCGATAAGAAACTTTGTCAAAGTTTTGAAGAGTTAATGAAATCTGAGTTTTAGATGAGCTCAATGGGAGAATTGACCTTTTTCCTTGGCTTACAAGTTCATCAGAAAACAGATGGAATTTTCATCAATCAAGAAAAGTTTTTACATCAGATTTTGAAGAAGTACAATCTTACTGATACATCTTCATGCAAAACAACTGCTTCAGCAATAGACAAGATTGTGCCTGACCCTGCTGGAAAAACTGTAGATCAGAGATTGTATAGATCAATGATCGGGTCTTTTATGTATTTAACTGCCAGTAGGCCTGACATAATGTTTGCTGTGTGTGTGCCAGGTATCAATCAGATCCAAAGGAGTCTTATCTGAATGCTGTGAAGAGAATATTCAGATATCTGAAAGGAAAACCAGCTCTAGGACTGTGGTATCCAAAAGATGGAGATTTCAGTCTTTACTCATATTCGGATAGTGATTTTGCAGTATGCAACAACAACAGAAAATCCACAACTGGTGGATGTTAATTTTTGGGACCAAGACTTGTTTCATGGCAGTGCAAGAAGCAAACCAATGTGTCTGTGTCCATAGCTGAAACGGAGTACATAGCTGCTTCAGCTGGTTGTTCGTAAGTACTTTGGTTGCAAAACCAATTACTTGATTATGGTTACAATTTCCTTCAAACACCAATTCATATTGATAATTCAGCTGCTATGTTCAACACTGCTAACCCAGTTCAACATAGTAAAACAAAGCATATTGAAATCAGATATCATTTTCTAAGGGATTGCTCAGAAAAGGGTTTAATCAAGTTAATCAAAGTGGACACAACAAATGCTGATTTGTTCACTAAAGCCTTTAATTCTATTAGATTTAATTTTCTAATTGAATCTTTAGGTATGATTAACTTAGACTAAATCTTCAAAAGCATGTGACTGTTTTTGTGTATAGTAATCACTAATTAAAAAAACAATAAAAATAATAAAAATAATAATAAAAAATAAAAAATAAAAAAATGTAACCTTTCATTTCTGTGTTTATTTCTGCATGTCATATGTATGGGAAATGATAGTACATTATGCTTGGCTTACTTCATCAGCATCACTATACTTCAAATTGATTTACAATATTTTGATATGTGAGTAGGTTCAACTTGAGTGGAAACTACACTAAGAGCATGCCAAACATAATGAAAAAGGTGACTGTCTGTGGGAACTCCATTTTGAGGATCAGGCAAGTAAGTCATATCCTGATATGATCAAATCACTTACCCAAGCACACTATGTAAAACACTTTATAATGTTCTATCTTTGCAAAATTCATATTCCCTCTGTTTTGTGTGAACAAAGACCTGGGTATATGATTAAAGAGTATGATCTTCATTCTCCCTCTGTTTTGTGTAAACAAAGACCTGGGATAAGTACACCTCTGTTTTATGAAATTAAAGACCTGGTGACTTTATGAGGATCATATCTCAGCTCTCAAAAGAATCTCTTGTGATCAACTGTATATTATCTTAAAGAGCTTAAACATCAAAGCATTAATGAGACTGTAATTCAGTCTCAAGATAGAACTTATAACTTAATGTACATAGTTTCTAAGTGTGAAAAGTGATGATTTGACTCACCAATGGAAGACAAACTCTACTGAGAATTGACTGTGGAGCACATGATAGTTACTGATTAACAAACTTCAAAACATGATAAACAGCATGCCTAGTTGATACATCACTCATGTATGAATTTTAGTGGATCTATATACTTACAATCAAGTGTGCACTAGATCAAGTATTATTCAAACAATCAACATCAGCAGAAGCCTAGAGTCACAGTATGATCCATCTACATATATGCATGCTTGTATCGTTTGAGTCCTTCGTTTAATTTTCTTCTTAAATAATTACTTCTTCATCGGACTGTCATATGCCTTTCATGATTATTTCCAACATAAATTTATGATGAATGAAATAGTTTAACATTAATCACAAATTTAGGGGGAGTAGGTAATGCATGAAAACCAATAAAAAGCTGTTAATTCATTTTGAATGAATTAGAACTTGAGCACTAACTTGGATGCAGGATACAAGAAGCTTGCTTGTTTGTACTCAATTATCATACAAACTTAGTCAACAAGGTCCAACATCAAGAAATGATTCTACCACTTGATAGGATCATACATTTAAAATTTCAATAAAACTTTAATATCCGCAGAAGTTTCAGTCAAATTTCTGCATCCGCAGAAGTAACAGTGAAATTTTTGTATCAGCAGAACGAACAGTAAAAATGTAACTTTTTGCATAATCGTAGAATTCATAAACTAACGGATGTGCAAATGATTTTGAAAGTATAATTCATGTTCATAGAATGGTAATCTATAAATAAGATGTACTCATCGGTAATGTTGCATTTAATTTTTAATTAATTAAGGCATCCGCAGATGCTATGGCATCCACAGATGATCTGCGGAAGCGGTGATACATACGGAGTAAATGTTCACGGAAAGGGAAAAGGAAAGTGGACCCAACATAATAAATAAATGAAGTTAATATGTCTTCTTATAAATGAGGTTTTTGAATTTAAGAATTCATTAATCACTTTTCAGAGCATTTTTCACTTTTTGAGCTAGAAAAACGCACTCCCTTTTCCCTCTTCCACAAACATTCAAACCTCAAAACAAACACGTAATCTTGATCACAGACTACGGTTTTGAAGGTAAATCGTAGTATTCACATCAATGATGAACTGTTTGATTCATGATTATCATTAACACTGTTCATATTCATGTCTGTACCACTGATACTAACATGCTTACCATTGTTCTTATGTACAGATGACGAATAGGTTTGCGAAAGAGCACAATGTGTGCGCATTCCTAAACGCTGATGATCCTGCATCAGAAGGATGTCGAGATATCATCAGATATCTTCGACGATCCAGGCTTTTCTATGCCCTTACGGCAGAGCCTGTGATCCATCAGTCGCACATTATAGATTTCTGGAATTCAGCTCGAATAGAGCAAGATGGAGAAGAGGAGATTATAGTTTCTGAAATCCGAAAAGAAAGACTGCGGATAGATGAACAAGTTATCAGAAGATCACTTGAATGGGGAGATCGAGAAGAAGGGCACCCTGATGTGTTTGAGAATGAGTACATTGAGAAAGTGTTCAATCTGATGGGCTATGATGGAGATTTTGATAAAGGATAAATCAAGAAGGGAAGATTGTGCAAGCCTTACCGATTCCTATGCCACACTTATCTCAAGTGCATATCTAACCGAAAGTCCGAATTAGATAGATTTTCTAGGCACATATCTTCAGGCATCATAGGAATCTTTGAAGGGAGGACATATAACTATGCTAAATACATCTTTAATTGTTTGTGCGACCAAGTTAAAGTGCAAAGGTCAGACAAGATGTACATGTTTCCAAGGTTTCTGCAACTGATCATCAATGCTGAACTTCCGAGGATTGCAAGGGAAGGTGATGTGTTTGTACAAGCCCATCTGGGTAGGTCTGTACTGAACAAGATCAGTGGCAAGTATCAAGGTGAAGATATGCCCATGTTTGCTCATGTTGTGGATGCACAGGCTGACATACCACAAGAATTAGTATGGATAGATGAACAAGGAGAGACATCTGATGATTCTGATCAAGCATCACACTCACCTAGTCAAACACTCCCTCACCAATACCAATCACCAGCCAGCATAAACACTAAGCCCATCTCACCTATTCATCATCAATCTCCACAAAACTATCATTATCCACTAAAAACACCCAGCCTATCTCTCCTATACTTTAGGAATTACCAGTGATTTCACTCTCATCATCATAAAACACTCAGCCAGTCTCACCCTTCCAAACCATATCCCCTCTTCATTCACTCCCTGATACACCAAAACAATAGACATCTGAGAGTGCTAATACTGAGCCTATACACATCACTCAGCCTCAGAACTCAGTGTACTCTGGTGAGACCGAGTTAATGTCTCAAGCTAGCACAATACAACTCTCAGTCTCCAACTCCCAAAACACAGTCTTGTCAGATCACACTAAACCCATATCTCTAATTCTTGATACTCAGCAAAAGTCCCAACCTAAACATCAAGAGCCTGTTGATCAAACAGTTGAGCACTGCTCAAGTTCAGCAAGTGTTGCTTCTACTGAGAAGAATGATGATCAAACTGCTGGTGAACCAATAGAAGGAGAGCAAGACAATTTTGTGGATGTTGTTGCTTATAATGAGGATGATCTGAGTGATAAGGACATACCAGTGAGCAAAAGTTATCTGGTTGCTGAGTACAACAAACTGGTGGTCAAGTCCAATAAAAGGAAATAGAGAATCCAAGAGTTAAAAGGGGTGATCAAAGAAAAAGATGAAGAGCTGATAAAACAACAAGCTAGACTGAAAAGACTCAAAGAATATGCTCAAAGCAATAATAAAGTAATCGATGCATTGCTTCATCATGAAACAGAATTGGTTGAATCTGTAAAATTTGAGAAAAATGAGAAGGAAAAGATGGCTCTAAAGGTTGATCAAATCACTGATTCTCTATCTATAAAATCTGAGCTGATCAAGTTGAAAGATGAAGAAATTGAACAGCTAAAGATGAAGATATGTGCATTGAAATCAAATGATGCCCCATCTGTCAAACAATCAAAACAATCTTCTGAGGTTTCAAAGGACTTAATTCTGTATTCACGGAAGAGAAAGTACTTGGGTGCTACTAAAAAGAAGGTAATCATTGTAGAAGATTCTCCTGAGAAGTGAAAGCCCATATCTGCTGAACACACTCCTTTAGTAGACTTATCTACTGTGAAGTTGAAATCCAATCATGATAGTGACAGTGATGATGAATGGAATGAGCTGACAAAGATGGACTCACCAACTGACCATAAAGACTCAAAGGCTGATGATCTTCTAACAACTAAAGACATTATGGAAGAGAGGCCTGAGTCAACCATGTTTATGACACTCATAAACAATGGTTTCCCTTTTGACATGGTTGAAAGGCTAAACATGACTGAGATGAAGAATCTGCTGAAAGAGTTCGAGCTTGCAAGATTCATGATTCCAAACTGTGACTATGAAGCATTTAGCACCTTTCAATCAATTCAAAAGACAAAGAAAGAGTTGGGCCATTATGACATAGCTAAGCCAAGCAAATACAACATGACATGCTGGTTACAAGGTCACAACTACAAACCACATGAGTTAAAGGGAAGGTCAGTTGGAGAGCTTAAAAGAATGATGGAGCATGTAATAAAGGTTGAGCTTGATACAGGAGTCAGATTCAGAACTGAAGCTCCTAATCCTGCTGTTGAGCATCATAACAAAATATCTGCTGAACCAGTTGTGGTGGAAAGCAAAGATCAATACAAATCAAAGGATAAACTGATCAGAGAGCCCAGAGAAGTAATTCCAGGGAAAGTGTGGCCTATTGTGACTACTGTGAGGGAAATAACTGAACAAAAGTCCACCTTGATACAACTGATAGACCACCTCACAACTCCCAGCTCTGTTGAAGAGAACAGGATTATGGCCTGGAAATATGATCCAGAGTGGGATTGTGCAGTTATTAAAAGAATATCAGGAAGAGTTGAATACTTCCATGATGTATTGTCAGTGTTGTGCTTGCCTGAAAGTGATCTGAAAAACCCACAAATCCTCATCATTGCAAATTACCCAATACATCCAAAAGGAAGAGACTTCTCAACTATTGTGGATAAGCTGAAGACAAAATTCAAAGATGATGTGCTAATTGAGGCTAAGAGAGAGGATGATGAGCACAGAAGGAGAATTAAAGGGGTTAAAAGATACAAGTCCAATGCCTCAGAATCAGTAGATGATGAATTTTTGAAGAGGGTTGGATACAATAACAGGAAATCAACAGCAATCAAGTGCATTGAAGGGACTCAATACACATTCCCAATAACTGAATAGGGTTATGTTGAGAAAACAAAAGAGCTTGTGCTGCTGAGAAATGCAGAAAACAAAAGGGCTGATCGGATCAGGATTTTTGATCCTGTGGAAATCAAGCTACTTAGCTACACCTCTTACCTGCTTGACAAATTCTTTCCAAAGTTGGGTGATGAAAAAGCACAGCATGATTTGTTCCTGCATGTCCATGTCATTCAAGTAGTTGATAAGCTACATGCTAAAGAATACAAAAGAAGAAGACACAATGCTGGACTGCTGAAGGGAACATCTTTTGATGAAGTAACAGAACTCAGAATCTCAGAGCAAGATGAGCTAGAAGTGGTGAATAACAACAAAGTGTTAGACACACTCGCTACAAAGGAAGATGTTCTAGGACTAAGCTATGAAACTCTGAAGAAGATCAGTAAGATGAAGATCAATTACAAATATGATGATCAAAAGTCTGTTGTATCTTACTTTTACAACAAAATAATTGCCAAAGTCAAGGAGCTTTCAGTTTTGAAGGATTGATTCAAGGATCTAACCCTAAGGGGGAGTATTGTTAGATCTAGGAATAATAGGTCTAGATCAATTTGTATAGGCTTAGAACTTTAATCAAATCTTGTAATAAATGATTGTAACTGATTATCAGTATATATCTATATATATGTATTGAGTATATAGATTAACCCATATATATATATGTGTGTGTGTGTGTGTGTGTTGCTTATTGTATGATGACAGGCAAAAACATTATACTTGGTTGATTTTTGAAATTGGCCAAGTGTAAGAAACATCTACGGATGAACATTTGTGTTCTTCCGTAGATATGTTTCTTACAATACCAAGCATCCAAAGATTGTATACAGATGAACATGATTATTCACTGATGGAATCACCACTACAAGATGAAGTGGACTCCTGCGGAAGAACTAGTTCCTGCGAAAGAGCAAAAGTTCCTACGGAAGACAAAGTTCTTGCGGAAGACAAACACTTGGACTTGCAATATACAAGTGTTACAAGTCAACAAGTCAATTTCGAATCCCAAGAGATCCGGTGTTTCCTTAACAAACTCATAATTGGCTACAAATATGAGTCCTAGGTTTCACATCAAGGGAACAAAATTAAGCAATATTACGACTGTCAACCATCACATCATTATGCAACCCTGGCCACCGTCACATCAACAACAACATCAATTCGATTGAAGAAATCATTGTTCATAGTTTTTATAATTATTCTTTTGTAATCATTAGTCAATATTAATAAAATACATTTGAATCAATTATTGTGTTCGTATTTACTGTGACTTTGTGATCGTGTTCTTCAATTAACAAATAACACAATTAAACAGCAATTAATGATTATTCCGCGATCATTAACTTGTTTTTGTTTTAATACTGATAATTCCTGAATTGTGATCCTTGGATTCACATAAACAATACCAAGAATCATGTATAAGCTGTTAAATCATACTAAGTTTCATCTAATCCAAGTGATAATAAAAGTTTAGCTCATGAGCCTCACAAAAATCACACCCAAACTCAAAAATGAAAGAACTCATAGTAGATCTAGAGGAATTCAAACCAAATCAAGTGGAAATGGGTTGGATGATGTTAATCCCTTCTTGAAAGTGCTCGGTCTTCAATCTTAGCCTTGAATCTTTAAAGATTTACCCAAAATCACGTAAGAGGCTTGAGAGCACTAGGGGTTTATGTAAAAAGGTGAATATGTCTCAAATCGGGGAGAATTGGGTATAAATCACGACTTCAGCTCGAGCATGGCCATGTTCACAAGTATCATGGGCATATTCTGCATCAGGTCAACAAAAAATAAATTTTAGCTTTTTAACATGGGCATGTTGGTTTGAACATGGTCATATCAGAGTGTTTTTCTCCTTAAAGCTTCATCAAATCTTGAGTTTTTTCATAAAAATCATCAACCTCCCAAAGGGAACCTAAAACATTCAATATAAACATAAATAAGTGTCTAATTGAATGATTCATAAAAAAATGCACAAAATAGGGATGAATACACATTATTTTATATGTGTAATCATTAATATATCACTTATCATGAGGGTGTGATCATATCTTTAGGAGCATGAAAGAATCCTCCGCTCTGTTTTCACCTATTTAGAAAGAATCCTTCGCTTTTTTCCCTAGCTCAGGAAGACCATTCGTTTAGTTTTCCCCTACTCAGAAAGAATCATCTGCTTTATTTTCCTCCGCTGAAAAAATAATTTGCTTTGGTTTTCCCTGATCAGAAAGAATCCTCCGCTCTGTTTTTCCCTTCTAAAAAATAATCCATCGCTCTGTTTTGTCCTCCTTAGAAAGAATCCTATGCTCTTTATCTAAGACTCCATACCCAATAAAATGTTCACGATAAGTCATTTTTCATTGGTGATGGGGATGGTGTGTAAGATGGCAGGCGAAGGGGAGAGAGGGGAGAACATGTATTTAATATATGATGTTTTGGTAGTTATTTTGTTAGTAATTAATAGAATCTAGATTTACACATATGCAATGAAAATTTATGATAGACTTTGATTAATAATATTGGAGTTTAAACTTGTTAATGTTCACCTAACTAATAGTGGACCATGAAAGATTGTATTTAAAATACTTAGTATGTTAGTATAAGATAAAAGTGGTAGGAATTACTATTCCAATACAAAGGCGGTGAGTCGATATTTTTACATCTTTATTTTATGTTTATTTTAAACCATTATGTTGTGAGTAGTGTACTACATTTAGTAGTCTTGAGGCTTAACGTCGGTTTAATCACCGATGTTCGTTCATTGCTGGAATTGTTGTAAGGTTATAATTGAAGCGCTGATGCAACCAAAGCAAACAAAGAGTTTTCAGCATGCATGCATGATATACAGAGTAGAAGTTACTTCAGAAGTTTTACACTTTTCATAGAAAATATTCTAAGTGTAAAATCTTCCGAAGCCAAACACCAAATCTTCCAAAGCCAAAGACGAAGTCTTACGAAGCTTCAAGGTCAAAGTCTTACGAAGCCAAAGACTGAAAACTGATTTTTTCCGAAGACAGAGAAGACATGTTTTCTCTGATCAACTTTTTATAAAGCTGATCAACTTTTTGCTACCACTCTGAAGACTCACCAACTTGTAGAAGTTGGTGAAAATGTTCGTGCTTTAGTAAAATATAGATTACAGTTTAGAGTCTGTAACTTTCTACTTTGTACCTTTTATTCTTTTAGGATGTGACCTATGGCATGTCATAGTCACAAGTCACAAGTTAAAAGGCAATCTACCTTTTGACTGTACATTAATCTTGTTGTCGAGATTAGTGTTTCCAACTTGCTTTTAAAGTATAACTAGCTGTAGGATGTAGTATAAAGTATCTCAGGTTCTTGTATTTCTTTTTATGTTTTGTAACACTTGTAATATAACTTGAGAGCAATATACAATATTCTTGAAAACCATACTTATCGTGCTCTTGTTCTTTGTTCTGTCTCATTATTTGCTTGTGCTTTTAGTGTCTTTCATATAAACCCGGTTCCCTATTTGATCTGTTAAGTGCTCTAACACTGTCCTTATTGTGAGACTAATTGTATTGACCATATCTTAACCGGTTCTGCAATTGTTGTAAAATATAGTATGTTATAATGCATATAAATGCCAATCAAGTTATTACATATACACTTCACATAAATATTATGAAATGGTTTGAGTTGTGGTGATTCTAAATTTATTATTGTAATGCGGTAGGATTACTACCTAGCTAGTTATATTTAAAATTAAGTAAATTACGCATTCACATAAAATAATAAAATAGAGAGAATATCCCAAACTTTTAGGAATGTCACTAGTTGGTTTTAGTAAAGGGTGGCTCTTATGCATTGGAATCTAAGCCGTTGGCGTTGCTTAGGGCCCCCGCAGTTCATAGAGCCCTCATTTTTTACTGCTGGGTTGGCAAGAGAAACGGATGGAGAATGAATAAAGAGACAAAGAAGGGACTTCGCCATCAACTGTAAGAAATCATCAAAGAAGAGTAGAGGAGGTTTATTCGAAGTCCTGTAGACGACCAACCAAAAAACAAGAGATTGATTATCGTGTTCCATTGAAGTATCGAATAACATCTAGTTTTCATCAAACAATTATGACCTAACAACGTCTCCATTCCTTTCTAAGTTCACAAAAAATACCAGCTTCTTGATCAATAATTTGTAAGATGGAAGCACATAGAATAGGTTGATACGAGAAGCCCTTAGTCACTGATTTTCACATTCTTAACAAGTATCATTTTTTTCAGTCATTGATTTACCATTCTAGTAGAATTAATTTCCTTTATTGATAGCATGTGTTTGGTTACCAAAACTTGAATTCTATATTCCACCTTTACGAGGAAGTAAAGTGGTGCCCTACAAAAGGGGTTACTTTAGAGGGTTAGCCGCCTAGGTTAACTAAACCATGATATTAACTTAAGTTATATTTGTAAGAGTTAAATTCGATTTTGTTATATGAGGTTTGATGTAAATAATCATTTTCCCACAAAAGATTATAAATATCAATTTACCTCTAAAAGTTTCATAAATTGTTTCAATTCAGACAAAAAGTTGCATAAGTTGTTTCGATTTAAATTCAAAAAATAAAACTTTTAAACTAAAACTGAAACAAGTGATGAAACTTTTGGATTGAAATCGATGTTTTTAAACTTTCAGAGAAAAACTGTTACTTTTGTCGAACCTTAGGGAATAAAATTTAAATTAACTCTATTATTAAACTTCACAATGGCAGAAAACATTAAGAATGCTATCTTTATTGTACGGTTTCTACTTATTCACGTTATACATCGCTGTTGGTTGATTTTAGTGACTATTTTACCATTTACGAAAGACGTATTATTGTTTATGTTCAGCATAAGCGAGCTCGCTATTTGCGTACACACTAATTAGGACAAAATTGGTGTCCATATGCATAATGTTTAGTGTAGCAAGCAAATGGAATAAGTGAAGAGGAAATTGTATTTATAACATTACTATATGATCTCAGTCGGTATTTCTACTCTCATGGTCTTACTTTATGGCTCATTGTCCTCGTTGGTAGTTCTACTATCATGGTTTTAGTTTATGGTTCTTAGCTATTAAGTTTGCTACCTTGATGTTGTATGATTTGCCTAATCTTCCTTTATAGACGTGTTACTATTTATGTGACAGCGTTCTAAAATGGTTGGACCGTGCCTAAATGATTGGACCGTGCCTAAATGATTGGACCGTGCCTAAATGATTGGACCGTCCCTGTTGCTAGAAGAAGGAAAAACTAAACTAAAAGCTTGAACTTTTATTTCGATTAGGACCTCTAAAATGGTTGGATCGTCCTATTTTTAGTTTACACTTATGTTTTGCGCTTCTTAGTGTAAAATAAATCTTTATATTAATAAATAAAAATAAATCCAGACACTTGTCAATTTTTTAGGTCATCTAATAATTAGTTTTTGCACTTCTCTCTTTACTCTTAATTATGAATACTATAATAGCTATTTATTAACTAACTAGCTTTAGTAAACCCGTGTATTACACGGGTTGAATAAATAAAATATTAATATAATAATATTTATTAATTATAAAATGATATTTTAACATATAATAAAATAATAATATCAACTTTTTAAAATTTTGTTTTTAAACTTTTTTCTAAAAATAAATAAAACAAATCGTATAAAAATATTATTTTTAATAATTTTCCCATTATCACTCTCAAATTTGATAATTTTTTGTTTTTAAAAAGTGACTTTTTAAAAATACCAATTTTAAAAAAATTTGTATTTTAAAAAAAAATATGCTTTAGAAAAATATATTATTTTATAAAAAAATTATTTATTTAGAAATAATATTAGTAAATAGATTTATTTCTTAATTTATTAAATCTAAAAAGTTGTTAAGGAATATTATTAATAAATTAAGGTAATTATTTAATAGGAGAGAGAGGCGGGAAAAATTTGATGAGAATGATTGTGGTGCTGCTACGTGTCATCTTAAGATACCTTTTTATTAGAGTAGGTAGATTAATAACTATACATAATTAAAATTTCAAATATGTTAACTTTAAATTTTCAAATTTGTAATACACGAGTTTATTCAATCCATATAGTAAACAATAATTTCAGACATAACTTTTTATATTGTAAAAATGTAATAATAAATTTATTTAGCCGGTGCATTACACGGGATTGTAACCTAATAAAACAATAAAGTGGAACCAATTTTTCTATATATACTTGATTAATCCCTTATTGATTTATATCACCGACTATTAATAAGAGATAAATGCATGGCGTACAACAGGGAACTCAATATTCAACGTTCATTTTCCTTCACATGGAAGCCAAACTATCCATTACCCTCTTCCCATCTTTTATATATTGTGTTATCTTTAAAATAAATTAATTTTCAAACGTAGGCTCAAATTTAAGATTATGGATACAGATCTAAATAAAAAGACAAACCTAACAAACATGATGTACAACTCTCCTCTGTACCAAGCCAAGCCGAGCCAGCTTATTTATTTTTTTACGCCCAACAGAAATTACTTGTTTTTCGAGCCCCCTTTATAGATATAATAATGTTATTTTCTGCATATTTTGTATATATATAAACACTAGATAATATTTTCTTACATTTATTTATCGTAATTCGTTGAAACAATTATATAAAATTGCTATTTCAACTACTATAGTCATGTTTTATACTATTTTATTTAGTTTCCCATTAGAACATGTCAATAACCATATATGTATCACTACAACAAAATAGACCTATAGAGACGACAAAAGTCGTCTCTAAAACCCTGAAAAGTCGTCTCTAAAACCCTGAAAAGTCGTCTCTATAGGTTTTAGAGACGACATGTCGTCTTTATAGAGTTGTCTCAATAGCTCCGTCGCTATTGGTGTAAAATGTCGTCTCAAAAGACTCTAGTCGCTATAGGCGATCTATAGGGACGACATGTTGACTCTAAAAGTTAGTCTCAATAACTTTTTAAAAAAATAATAAAATAAATTTTTTATGACAACTTTTTGCAACGATAGGTTGTCACAATAGGTTGTTAATGGGATTTGCAGGGACTATCTATAGGGACGATATGTCCTCCCTATAGATTCTGCAAAAATTTTTTGCCTTTTTTCAATTTCTGCTGTTTTCCAGGTTCCTTTCCGGAACCCTCCCAAAACCTGTTGTTTTCAATTCTACATTTGATTAAATATAGCACGAATTTAAATATTGATATACATCTAAAAACTTAATAGTATTAGTATTGAAACATTACATAACACATCCTAATAATTAGCATAACTTCAATAGTATTATACAAATCAGACAAACGCCACTCTACTCATCATCACCGCCATCTTCCTCGCCATCTTCCTCATTTCCTGCTTGATTTTTCTTATGTTGAATAACTTCCTCACGCAATTTCTGTATTTCTTCTTCTAATCGAGTCACACGATCATCATTAGCGTAGGACGACCCGCTGCTCGCATGAGCGAAAGACGATGGTTGTTTAACTTGTCGCCCAACACCTCTTGTAAACCTGCGTCTTTGTCCCAATGCATTTCTATGGCATTGAATCTCATCTACTGGCTCTTCGCGTTCCTCGGCCCCGATTCTCATTTGGTTATGTTTTTCTTGTACTTGGTCCTTCAATAAACAAGAAAACAAAACATTAATATTTGAAGTGCATTCGGGCCAAGTTTAACCCATATAAACAAAAAGATTGATAAAAAACCATTATAGTTTGTTCAAGTCAAATAGACTTGATATATCGAGTTCTTTGTCCAAATAGGTCAAAACAAGCTGAACCAACTTAAATATACATAACACATATAACTTAATGTCTATTAAAGTTTTCTCGCGTCATTTGACCCATTTAAAGTATAAGTTGGATATTTCAAGTGTGTTAAGTGTGTTCGGGCCTATTTTGACCCATATAAATCAAAAGATTAATAAAAGGGACCATTATAGTTTGTACAAGTCAAATAGACTTGATATATCCAGTTTTTAGTTCAAATGGGTCAGAACAAGCCGAACCCACTTAAATATACATAACATATATAAGTTAATGTCTATTAAAGTCTCCTGGGTTATTTGACCCATTTAAAGTAAAAGTTGGATATTTCAAGTGTATTAAGTATGTTCGGGCCCATTTTGACCCATATAAACCAAAAGATTAATAAAAAAGGCCATTATAGTTTGTTCAAGTCAAAATATACTTGATATATCCAGTTTCTAGTCCAAATGGGTCAAAACAAACCGAACCCACTTAAATATACATAACACATAAAATAGTTTTTAGCGTACCCAATCCTCTCCAGCCTCCGGGTTGATCCAATCACCTTTTGTAGTATGCATTTTCGCCCAGTAGTCAATGTAGGTTGTTTCCTCGCCCTTGCAAACACCAAAAATATTATCATAAAATATCTGAAATAATTGTTAGTTACCATCTTCGGATATTTATGATGTTTTCTTACCTGTTGATTCCTCCCTTGCGCGTAAGAGCGACTCCCATGTAGACTTGGATATTTAAGCTTTGATCTATTTTTCTTATTGGCGGCTGAGCGCTTCATGTACTCCTTGGTACAAAAATCTTCAATCAATTTATCCAAGTCTTCCTGCTCCATCGATTTTGGGGAGTTTTGTCTTGTCACTTGTTCATTTTGATAACCCCTCATGTCGTCAAAATGTTTCTTCATTATATTTTTTCAGCCATTAAACCGACTTTTACAATCAGCCGTGATCCCCTGTACAATCCACGGCTAGTCGGAGCTATCTTTATGACTCTCAAGATCAAAATGCTCCTACAAATAAAGTAATAAGAAACCAATGAAGTTAAAATGCAAATAAAGCTTATTTAAGCAAATAAAGCATTAGATAATATACTCGCCTATAGAAAATGGAATAAATTTGCCTTATACTAGTTGGGAACTTTATCCCAACTCGCATAATGAAATCCACCAGCTCCAACATGACTCCCAATCACCCTGACTTATCGCTTTATATTGCTTCCTTGACTTATCAAAGCTGATAGGAAGCCAAGCTTGTAGTTCTCCTTTTTTTGTGAACAACTTTAGGTTTCTATTTTGTTCACGTGTTTTTCTACTTTTCGCTACACTGAAACATATAATTGAAAAGTTAGCAAACTCAACATACCAAAAGAAAGGCCTAATAGACTATATTTAAACATATTTAAATATAGTTTAGTCCATCATCACTAGGCCTAATCAAGTATAATCACACATGAGTGTTAATTTATTCCTAATTGACTATATTTGGGCCTATTTAATCGTTATCGGCCCAAATAAACCAAAGTAGGCATAACAGACTATAATTATGTTTGATTGACCATTATGAGGCCCAATCCATTTCATTTAAGCCTATTTGACCGTTATTGGAGCTAATCAATTATTGGTTAGACCCAATTGACCATCATTGGCCCTAATCGATTATTGTTGGGCCTATTTGACCATTATAGGTCGTAATTTTTATCGCCAGACCTACTCAACTGTAATTTTGGCTGATTGACCGTCATTGACCCTACTCGAATATAATTGGGACTGGTTGACCATAATTGGCTCAACTACAGTGTAATAGAGTATGACTGACCACCAGTAGCCCTGATCGACTATAATTGATCCCGATTGATCGACATTGGCCTAATCGTCTTAATTGAAGGTGCTCGAAAATATACGTCTATAATTGGACATAACTGGGTCTAATTGACCATTGCTTTGTCTCAATAACATTGATACATTTGTTGGCTAAGATCATTATATGTACAAACACTATATTCTTTCAAATATTAATAATAAAATAAAAAAACTAATAATAATAATTAGAAAAAAAATAATAATAATTAGAAAAAAAATAATAATAATAGTATTAAGAAAATAAAAAAATTAAGAGAAAAATTAAATTATTAAAAGAAGACTTTCTATAGAGAGGACATGTTAACCTATAGAGAGTACATGTCGTCCCAAAAAATTTTCATGCTTGACGGGAAACTTCCCTCCTTTTTGGTGTCGTCTCTATAGGCTATAGGGACGACATGTCGTCTCTATAAAATAACCTTATTAACGTTAATAAAAAAATAATTATAAAAGAAATTGGTTTTTACTTTAAGCGACGACATATATCAACTTATTGCGACGATTTCTTTTTGGTCTCTGAAAAGTCGAACTATAGCCACCATAGTTTTTAGAGACGACTTGTCGTCCTATAAGTGGTCTACAGAGACTAAATTTTGCGCTCCCTATAAATCTGGTCTCTAAACCTCGAGATTGTTGTAGTGGTATGATATATCTTAAATAATACGCCGTAATTTTGATTTATAAATATGAATAATAATTTAGGTTTTATTTCAAAAGAGCCAACGAGCCAACTAAGAAGCGAGCCACGAGCCGAGCTGGCCATGGCTCGGGCTTGGCCCGTTTACTAACCGAGCTGAGCCGGCTTTGCTAGTTAATTTATAAACGAGTCGATTTCGAATAAGCTATTTTCGAGCCTTATATATTTTAACGAGTTTCAAGCAAGCCGCAAACTTTTTGAACAACTCCATGCGAAAGAGGTTGTATTCACGAATTAAACTCGTAAGTCTAGACCAATCTTTCAAGTTACGCATCCGATACAGATTTTATATCCATGCATTTTATTTCATTATATATATATATACCTCCATGCCTAATTGTCTACTTATATTGCCACAACTATCAACCTTCTAAACCACCATAACATGGCCGTCGTCCTCCGCCCATCGCCGCCCTTCCTCCTCCTCCTCATCACCCTCCCATCTCTAATCCAACACGCATCCGTCGCCGCAGCGCCTTCACGCCACTGTCCACCCGAAAACTCCCCAACGAAAAAGCCATACACACACTGCACCAATCTACCCACCCTCAACTCAAACCTCCACTGGACATACACCCCACAAAACTCCTCCCTCTCACTCGCCTTCACCGCCCCACCCGAGACCCCTGAAGGCTGGATAGCATGGGCCATCAACCCAACCCGGGCCCGCATGGCGGGCTCCCAGGCCCTCATCGCCTTCAAGACCTCCCAAGGCTCCATGACAGTGAAAACCTATAATATTAGCTCCTACACGTCGATCAAAGAAGGGAAGATCGTGTTCGAGGTGACGCAGTTGAGTGCAGAGTCCTCCGGAGACGTGATGAAGATCTTTGCGACGGTGAGGTTGCCGGGGAAGGCTGCGAAGGTGAACCATGTGTGGCAAGTTGGGAGTACTGTGAGAAATGGGAGGCCGATGATGCATGAGGTTTTGAGGGAGAATAAGATGTCTGTGGGTGAATTGAAGCTGATAGGGGTGGATCAAGGTAATCGGACCACCGTCACCGGTGGTCGGAGTGGTAGTTTGGGTTCCATTGACGCCGGAGTTTGTAGGGTTTTGACTCTTGTTGGATGGTTGGTGGTGGTTTTATGATTGCATGAAAACGAGAAGAAGATGACAAGAATGCGTGATTTGATGTTAATTAGTTTTAACGTGGTTTTAAATAATTCTAGTACCGCATTAACTATTTAAATGTGTGTAATTAATCAAATATATGGAGTTTTGTGTAGTTAGTTGAATTTAATTTTTCGTATTCTAAATGTTTTGAAACTGGTTTAGGAATCCAAAGTAGTTTCAAATAAAACAGTTTGAGTTCCAGTTATATATATATATATATATATATATATATATATATATATATATATATATAGAGGTTCAACTAAGAATAATTAGTTGCCTAAGTTGCCTAAGAATAAATATTATGGTGACATGTGGCATTTTTAATTTTTAGTAATGGAGGGTATTTTTGGAAACAAGATATTATTCAAACTCTTCAAAATCTCTGTTCTTCAACAGAATTCACGATTTCAGCGTGGATCGACCTCAATTTCACACTCGAATTCACGATCAGTTCATGTAGTATAGAATTCAAATTGATTTCAATATCTAATCAGTATTGCAGCGGTCGAGACGAAATCATATTCTGATTCGAGACGATTTTGATCGAATCAAGTTGTCATCGTCATCAATTTCACGATTCAAATCCAGAGATCGTGAGTTTATATTATAATTTGCAATTCCAACCGATTTCAATACCACTATTGCAGCGTTCGATCGTTGAAACAATCATAAGGATCTTCAATTTCACGAAACCAAAGCCTCAGCTCGTGATTTTTATCAATTTTGGAGCGAGAATCAAGTTATTATTTTAATCTGTACTTACAATATCTTCCAATGTAGTCAATGAATGTTCCAATTATAATTTTAATATACTCAGTTTTGTTTAATTATGTACGTTGTTTTTATGAAATTGTGCTGTTTTCCTCTCTGTGCTGTTTTCGTTATATGTGCTGTTTTGAGTTAAATACCTTTCGATGTGTGCTGTATCTATATATGTGTTGTTTTGTGCTGTTTTAATTATGTTGTATCTATATATGTGTTGTTCTGTGCTGTTTTAAACAATTAATTATGTTGTAGATTATTATGTGTGTTGTTTTAATTATGTGTACTGTTTTATTATATTGTGCTGTTTTCCTCTCTGTGCTATTTTCGTTATATGTGTTGTTTTGAGTTAAATACCTTTCAATGTGTGCTGTATCTATATGTGTTGTTTTGTGCTGTTTTAATTATGTTGTATCTATATATGTGTTGTTATGTGCTGTTTTGAACAATTAATTATGTTGTAGATTATTATGTGTGCTGTTTTAATTATGTGTACTGTTTTCTTATATGTGATGTTTTAAATTAAAAATACATTATGTGAATCGGTGGTTTTTTCTATTGTGCGGTATCTATATATGTGTTTGCTGTATTTGTTTCGCTGTTATATATGTTTAGAATATAGTACATATCTGTTGAAATACAGCACATGTGCAAAATGTGATGTACAAGTACATAATGGTGTTCATGCATGTACATGTACAACCAATTTTATAATACCAAGAATACAGCACATTCATGACAAACCTATGTTCATACTTATAAAATTGTAAATCAAGTTTAGAATGCAGTACATATCTGTTGAAATACAGCACAACATGTGCGTATAGTGTACATATCTGTTGAAATACAGCACAACATGTGCTGTGAGATTTTAGAATATAGTACATATCTGTTGAAATACAGCATAAGATGTAATATCTCGAAACATAATAAGACAACCTCAATAAATATCAATGTTATAATGCATATAGTGCATATAACATGATATATGCATGAGATGTTTAGAATATAGTACATATCTGTTGAAATACAGCACAAAATGTGATGTACAAGTACATAATGGTTTTCATGCATGTACAGATACAACCAATTTTATAATACCAAGAATACAACACATTTATGATAAACCTATGTTCATACTTATAAAATTACAAATCAAGATTAGAATGCAGTACATATCTGTTGAAATACAGCACAACATGTGCGTATAGTGTACATATCTGTTGAAATTATAATGCAGTACATCAATGATAGAAAATCCATGTTCATACTTATAAAATTACAAATCAAGTTTAGAATACAGTACATATGTTAAAATCCATTTGAAATTTTAATGCAGTACATTAATGATAGATGCATCGACTTGGAAACATAATAACCCAATTTCAATATATTTTAATGTTATAATGAAGGATAAAATGCAGTACATCTATGAATATCACAACATATCCATTTGATTTCGTTTGAAAATACTATATTAATCAATTTGTAGAATACAGTACATATATGAAAATAGACTTTGTAACTAACCTAATAATCTTATATAAACAAACAATGCAACAATTCAAGTTTAGAATGCAGTACATATATGAACCTCGGTTTGAAATTTAGTATTCACTACACATATTAAACGAATTTGTAATTGAATTCAAGACACTTACCGCCGCTATGAATCGTCGATTTCTTCTTCATTTTAGGTCGTTTTGATTATGTTTTTCAACAAAAAAAACATAGAATCAGTACTATAACTTCAATAATTTAATGGATTTTGTAGAAGACTAATCAAGGCTCGGCAAAACATTTGAAGATTGAACGAAGACGAAGTCCGAAAACAGACTGCATGTGCGAAAGCTTCTGTCACGCGAGAAGCAGATCTCACGCGAAGAAGGTCTCCACGCGAGAGATTGTTGCCGCGCGAAAGCTTGTTCCACGCGAAAAGCGTGTCGCGCGAGAACTCAAGGTTTAGTATAAATAGCTTAGTTTCGTTTTGTAATTAAGCTTTTCGTTCATTTTATCATTCAGTACTGTGCGAAATTGCACAAGACCTTTCATAGGTTGTTTGATTCAATCAAAGAAGCATTTTGTGTTCAATTCATTTTTCTTTTCTATCCAATCATGTTTACATTCCGCATTCATGTGATTGAGATCGTGTGTTATTGATTTCTGGGAGATTTCAGAGGTTTTACAATTGGTATCAGAGCATTAGGCTCTAGAACCACGATTTGGAAGAGATTTGGATTGTGTTTTATTCGTATTTGAAGAAATTCATCATTGATCACTTTAGATTCTGATATGGAGATGTTATTCTACTCGATTTTGGAGGATTTGGACTGATTTGGACCGATTTGAACTGAATTAGTGGACTTTAAGTGAATTTTAATCAAAATTAAGCTTAAAATTGACCTAAATTCATTAAAATTGGAATTAAATGGGTTCAATCAGACATATTCATTGATTTGGAGGTGGTTCTCGCTTGAACTAACTGTTGGAGATTCGATTCTGCACGAAATTGACGATTTTCGCGTGGTCTGTAAGTTTTCGCGTGCGAAAAGGGGTGTTTTCGCTCAGACAGTTATATTACCTTTTTGTGCGATTTCACGTGAAAAGGTAACTTGGAAATTCGCACGCACTGCTATCTCGCGCGAAAAGTTGTGACGAGCGAGATCAATTTTCGCACGACTTCTTATTTCGCACGAAACCTGATTTTTGCCTTTCTGATCACTATGGCTTCAACAACACCGAATTTGAAGCATCTTACTGCTTCACTTCATCTAGACACGGAAATTGGTACTGGTAACAAGCCATCGAGGCTTCTATATGAAGATGATTATACTGATTGGGCTTTTCGATTTGAGAGATATGTTATTTACACGGAACCGAAGATGTGGAGATCAATCCAGTATGGTCCTTACATTCCGTTGTATAAAAATGATAAAGGAGAGATGGTTCAGAAACCTGAACACTTGTGGGATGAAGATGACATCAAGAGGTTGGAACTGGATGATAAAGCTTATGCTGCCATCACTATGGCATTGACTACTGAGATTTCACAAAAGTTTCAAGAGTTCAGGGGTGCTAAAGTTTTATGGGATGCTCTGGAGTCTCAGATTATGGGCAACAAAGACATGAGAGAGAGCAAAAAGGATATGTTGAATCAAGAATTCAACATGTTCAATCATATTGTTGGTGAAGAGTTGGAAGTTCAGATGGCCAGGTTTGTTAGACTGGTAACAAAAATGAAGAGTGCGGGTATCACTCTGGAACCCATCACTGTGAACAAGAAGTTGTTAAATTCACTTCCTTACAGTTGGAATAACAACTGTACTTTGATCAAGAGAACCAAAGACTTGTATACTCTTTAGTTGACTGATCTCATTTCAACTATCAAGTCTTATGCTATGGACGATAAGCAGCGAGCTGCTAATCATCTCAGTTCTCTGGGTGCTGAAGGAACTGCTCTCTATGCAAAAATGGCTAGTAATCTGAATTACTATGTCAGTTATACACAAATGTGTCAGCAACAACAATCTGGAAGTGCAACATCTTTTTATATGCAACCAGCAGTAAACCATCAAGTTCATGTTCCAGCTGCTCAACACTATTCCCCCATCATCCATCAACAAGTCTCTCAATCTCAAGATTCTCATAGTGGTCAACATGCTTATGTTACTACCACTAATCCATCAAAGCAAACTGTTCAGATTGCTAAGGAGCATCTTGCTCTTTTCACCACTTTTATGTCAAGTTATGAAGCTTTCATGGCCGGAAGACTTACTGCTCCAAATGTATTGGTTGATGATCTTCAACAAGTCAATCCTGATGATGTTGAAGAGAATAACATCAAATATCAAATGGCCATGGTAGTTTACAGGGCTAAGAATTTTGCCAGACGAACTGGGAGGAAAATGTTTGGCGTTAACAACTCTAGCAAAATCGGTTTCGACAAGACTAACCTGAGGTGTTACAACTGTGACAAACCAGGTCATTTCGCTAGAGAGTGTACTGAACCAAAGACTGGTCAAACTGAATGCCCCAAGAAGATGGTGACTGTGGAGATAGAGCCGAAGAAAGACAAAGCAAGTACTTCTAGTGGTACTAAAGCATTAGTTTCTCAAACCAATGCTGAATATGATTGGTCGGATCAAATGGAAGCCCTTGATCTACATTTGTCTACTGCATTTATTGCAAAGATTGTTCCAGAACCAGAAGAAGAAGAAAATCTGTTTGCTGAATTCGTGTCTGATGATTTGTTGGAGGGTTTGTTTGCTACAGTGGAAGAAGAGAGGGAGAAAGTTGAAGTAGAGAAAGTGAATACTGAACGAGAGGTTGAGAAAGTTGAAGAAAAGGAGACAGTTGAGAAGAAAGATCAGGTTGAGAAGGTTGCTGAAGAAAAGAGTGTGATTGAAGAGTACACTGTCGAGCCTCCAGTCAAAAGCCCATGTGTTGATCCAAAGACTGTTGATGTTGCTCCAGTGGAAGAACCAGCTGATGAATTGAAAGCATTCATGGTCAGGAAGGTAGAAGAGGCTGAAGGGGAAACTTCTGAACCCAAGGTATATGATGGTTTGTGCAAAAATTCATGTGTTGAGAAAGTTCAAAAATACAGAGCTCACAATGAGAGCCTGATAATGGAAGTTGAAAAACTTCAGTATCAAGCTTGCAAACACAAGTCAAATGAAAAGATTTTTAAAGAAAAACTTGAAGGTTTAAACAAAACAATATATAATTTAAAATTAAATCTTCATGATAAAGAATGTACCAATAATGACTTGACAAATAGAAATAATGAACTCGCTTTAGAAATTAATAGACTTAACAGTGAGTTAGCCACGGCTAAATTAACTGTTGAGAAATTTGAACTTTCATCAACAATGGTTGAAGGAATAATCAAGTCACAAATGACTCAGAAGATCAAAGGAGGAAAATGTGGTGTTGGGTTTTCTAACATTGCTCCTCCAATTAATCATGATTATTCATGTTTACCTTCATCTGATAACATTTGTGATTCTGATATGGTCTATGGGATTGGTTTCTCTCCATCTCAAGACTCAAAACCTTCAGTCAAAGTAAATTTATCTGTTGATCCTATCATAGTACACAAATCTAAACAATCAACTGAAAACTTTTATGCAGATAAATTGAAGGTGGATGGGTTGGTTGAAGAATGGGAGAGTGATAGTGAAGGAGAAAATGAGAGAGAAAATTTGAAAAATAAGAATGTAAAAGTTTTACAATCTGATTGTAAACAAACTTTGTATGGAAATGAAAAGTTGGTTAATTTGAATGAGATTAAATCTAATAGTAAATATAATTTGAATGCAAATCAAAGGGTAAATCAGAAAGAAAGAATTGAAAAGGATTTTAAAAGTAGATTTGTTTCAAAAGGTTTAATTGAAAATGAAGAACATATTTTTAAAGAAACGAATTCTCGATTCTTTAAAAATAAACTTCATTATAATGCTAACCTTGTGAATCAAGATGTTTGTAGCCCAGATTTGCAAGTGAATGATTCTTCTGCATTCAATCTGAAAATTCAAAAGCCTGGTCCTTCTCCAGCACCAATCCATATATCTAAGCCTGGTCCTCCTCCAGCAAATTCAAAGTCTGGTCCTACTCCAGTAGAATCAAAGACTATTCCTATTTCAACACCACCAATTCCAAAAGTCAAAACTGCCAAATCTCCAATCCAAAGTGGTCATAATTCATCGATTTCCTCGAATCCGCAAAAGATGAATCTGCAATTGTCAAACATGGCAAAGATTCGAGAGACTGTGGAGAAAGTTAAACCTAGTCAATCTGACTTTGGTTTTTATGACAATTTTCATAATTGTCATCCACAGTTTTTTTCCACACACAACAAAAGAGATGCTATCAGTGTGGAAACACAAATCATTTGGCAAACAATTGTCCTTTTCGACAAAAATCATTAAGTAAACAAAGATTTCATAATTCTATTTCTCATAATAGAAAACTGTTTTTCACTCGTGGAAAATTTTCAAATAATATGAAATCAAAGGTTGTTAATGATTTTAATGTCAAACGGGATAAGAATTTGACTAATGATGTAAAGGAAAATGTCAAGATTAAAAGCTTAAATGAAAAGAATGATGTGCAAACAAAATATAATAATATCAAATCATTTTGTCTTGCTGCAACACATAATGTGCTCAAGTCATGTTTGACTTGGGTACCAAAAACTAAGTAATTTTGTTACTTATGCAGGGACAACCGCAAAAGGCTACTGAAAGTCTATGGCATGTAGATAGCGGTTGTTCAAGACATATGACTGGTAATTTATCACTACTACAAGATGTTCAGTCTTACAACGGAGGGAGAGTGATCTTCGCGGGTGTCACATCCCGGCGGAAGCGTGAAACGATGTTCGGGTGTGACTAGCTTTTATCAGAGTGTATTAATTATAGCGGAATAACACGTAGAAATATCATTAAATAAAACAACAACTTATAACATGCTTTATTCATAATATTCGAGAAATTACATTTATTACATAAGTTTTCAAAATCTGATGTAATTCTAACTACTTTTAACTACAGCATGTCTTCTTAATCCACAAACACACTCCCGTCAATGATGTTGACGGTTATGGTCACACAGACTCTTTCCACAACTTCACCTTATCCGTTATGGACTTCGAAGCTTCAATCAAAACTATTACTCATTTTGTCCTGAAAAAGCATACTTAACAAAGTCAACAAAGATGTTGGTGAGAACATAGGTTTATATATAACAAAAGTTATTTTTTTGATGTATTTGTTACAACCAAACCTGCACAAACATAATCATACTGTCACGAAATAATTCACAAAATCAAGTAATATTGTATCCTAACCCTCATTCCGGTTAGATACAGGGAAATAGTAACAACCCTCATTCGGTTGATACTAATTCTCCTAAGTAGCGCTACTAACATTACCAGACGGTTCCTCATTCGAACTAATGGTTGTATCACAAATGACAGTAAGTTAACTCAAGTAAAAATAATACATCAATCACAATTTGTATGCTTTTTCCCCCAAAATGTTTACTGAATACCAAAACGGTTGGAAAATGGGCTATGAACTCACCGTATCCTTCACTTGAACCTAATAAAATAGTTCACAGTGTTAGATAATACTTTAATCTTTTTCTGGTTTTCATTGACTGTAAAGGTAAAGAAACATCTTCGGGCCTCCAAAATTTCCCTTTTAATTGTTTCTTGATAATAATGTAATTTACTTTATAAATTACAAAAATAACTCAAAATAACTTCTGACTTTTAAAATTCACCAAAATATTACAGAAACTTGTTTAATTTATTTAGAATCTTCTGTAATTTTTATAGAATTTATCTCTCAACAGATTATTTATTATAAAGTCTACAAAATCGTCAAAATTCATAAAAATTAGCTACTGCAGTAAATAAATTCTCATCTTTTTACAGCTAACTTCAAATATTATATGTAACAACATAAAATTAAATCACAGTCCCAAACTAGTCAGAATAATTTCTATAATTTCTCATAATAATCTCAATAGTCCTCAAAATATTCAATATTGTCCCATAAGTCCTCATAAGTCCATAGAATTTCGTCCAACATTCCAATAACAACATATAATTTTTATAGAACCTAACCATTAACAGATTATTTTCTGTGAATTTTATAAGGTTTCAATAAATAGTTAAAAATAGTTTCTGTTTATGAAAAATTCCAATATGTTTACAGAATACTTATTACATATAATCAAACAACATATATTTATTTCATAGTCCAAATCATACTATAATAGCTTCTGTAATTTCTTCAATAATTATAATATTTAACAAAAATAGTTATGTTACTCCATAATTCATGAAATTTATATATTATGTACTAGGTGTTTTATTATTTCATCTATGATTTTATCCAGATTTATTATGTCCTTTAAGTATTTATTACATTACAGTTTATTTATTGCAGAACATACAAAAATTCGTATTTAAATTATAATAAGGTATAAAATTCCAAAATAATTCCAGAGGCTATTATACCTTAAAATAATCATTCTGAGATTTTATCAGAATTTTATCGAATTTATTTATATTTTTGGCCTTTTTCACCTTTTTTCCATAAAATAATTTGTATAAATTAATTGGTTTATCAAAATTATACCAACTTCTCCAGTTTATTAATTCAGTATAAAAACAAGTATTTTACATGTTTATTTCCACAATCTCTTTCAATAAATATTTATTTGATTTTTCTTAGTTTTTGGTTAAAATTTATAAAAATTTAAGTATATATTTTTGTAAAACATAAGGTTCTGGATTTTAGAACCTTGTTACTCAAGTTTTGAGGTTTCAAGACTTTCAAGAAAGTTTTAGGTGATTACATCCATATACATACATATACACAT
This sequence comes from Flaveria linearis, assembly GCA_024085815.1. Classification (NCBI taxonomy): domain Eukaryota; kingdom Viridiplantae; phylum Streptophyta; class Magnoliopsida; order Asterales; family Asteraceae; genus Flaveria; species Flaveria linearis. Next base: position 83,084,424 of record CM044005.1, on the reverse strand, counting down.
CGGTATGTATGTGTATATATGTATATGTGTAACATATATGTAATCCACTTGTTTCAATTACCTTAGGTGAGTTGTGCTAGTGGTGTTCTTCACTTCTGGACTTCGAAAACAAGCTGTTGAGCTTTGCAGATGGTGTTGTTGCTTAGGTGGGGATCGGGTAGGATGATGGTGTGTGTGGTGAGGGTGTTGATGATGTTTGTGTGATAACCGAGAGGTGGTGGTGGTTGTAAGGTGGTGATGATGGTGCGTTTAGTAGGAGAAGGCAGAGGTTGGAGATGGTGATTGATGGTGATGGTATTGTTTTGCAAAGAAAAACCAAGAGAGAGAAGAGAGTAGAGGTTATAATTGTTTTGTGTGTAAATGGCTTCTTTATAGGGTGTGTAGAGTTGATGAGTTATCCTCCTATGTGTGGAGGTGGCATCATCTTGAAGCTAAGCACCCGAGGACATGCCACCTTGAATTCATTTGGTGATGTGGTGGCAGATCACTAGAGAATTTCTAGTGTGAAACCTAGGTTTCTAGGTCAACATATTCTCAAGGTGTAATGATGGAGGTCTCCATTGGTTTTTGGTGTGGACAAGGCAAAACAAAAACCGAGGGGTAAGGAGGTGGATTTTTGGGAGTGGTTTGGGGTGGTTTAACTAAGGTGGTTTGGTGGTTTTAATTTTTAGTTTTAGATTGATTTAGTTAGGTTTTGTTTTAGTTTATTTGTATATACATATAAATATGGTTCACGTATATGTACACGTAAAAGTTTGTATATACGTACACGTATGTATAATTTTCGGGCACATAACTCTTCATTTATATCTAAACTAGTAATATACATACTTGCATGTAACATGCATACGTAAAAATATACCTATATATGCACATAACCTTCTAATAATAATTATATAAAAAAAATTTTATGGTTGTTACATTCTCCCCCCGTTAAAAGAATTTCGTCCCGAAATTCTGTGGAGTATGTTTTTAGAAGTTTAACTAAATATTACCTTCAAATAGGTGAGGGTACTTTTTTTTCATCTTCTCTTTCCCAGGTGTATTCTGGTCCACTTTTTGCATTCCGCTTGACCTTTACTATAGGAATGTTTCTTCTCCTTAATTTCTTTATTTCTTTTCCCATAATGGCTATTGATTCTTCTATAAAATGCAGTTGTCTTATCTACCTGTATTTCTTGAATTGGTATCTCGAGGGTTTTGTTGGTTAGGCATTTCTTGAGGTTGGACACATGAAATGTGTTGTGTACTCCACTTAATTTCTGTGGTAATTCCAACTTATGTGCTACAAGACCAATTTTTCAATAACTTTAAATGGACCAATGTACCTAGGGTTCAACTTATTGGATTTCCTAAATCGAAAAATTCCTTTAGAGGGAAATATTTTCAGATAGGTTCTATCTCCAAAATTTTCAATGCAGGGAGCAGGAATTTAGTATTCACATGAGGGATTATGATCCAGAACATAATAGTATTAATAGACAAGAAATAACAGTGGCCAGGTGTTATTACTTATTTATTGCAATTATAATGTTCTAGCCATTATCCTCCATGATTCACCAAACCCATTATCCAATACCTATGCAATTAATCAAATTATCTGAATATTAGTTAACCCAAATGGTATTACAAGAAACTTGTAATGTCCGTACCTAGTCCTGAATGCAGTATTAGAAATATCATTTTCATGTACTCTTAATTGATGATATCCAGATCTTAAGTCTATTTTTGAGAAATAACTAGATCCTTATAGTTAATCAAACTGATCATCAATTCTAGGGAGTGGAGACCTTTTTCTTTATGGTAACCTTATTAAATTCCCTATAATCAATACATACTCTAAAGGTTCTATCCTTCTTTTTAACAAATAAGACTGGTGCTTTCCAAGGTGATACACTAAGACGTATAAACCTCTTTCTTTTCTAATAGTTCTTGCAACTGAGTCATAAGTTCTTTCATTTCAGTTGGTGCTAAACGATAAGGTGTTTTGGCAATAAGGGTTGTTCCTGGTATCAATTCTATTTTAAATTCTATCTGACGAGGGGGTGGTAGTCCAGGTAATTCATCAGGAAACACAGTAGCATATTTATTTATAACAGGAATACTTTCCAAATTTTCCTTATCAAGTTGTGTATCAACAATATGAGCCAAGAATGCTAAACAATTCTTGTTAAGATATTTTCGTACTTTTTCACAAGTAATCAGTTTCACAGTAGTACATGGCCTATCACCATAAATGCAGAGAATTTTATTTTCCTTAATCAAAGGAATCTTAATCATTTTCTTATCGCAATGATTTCAACATGATTTGCACTTAACCAATCCATTCCTACTACGATATCAAATCCTCCTAACTTAATAGGTATCAGATTTATATCAAAACAGTACTCATCTAAATTTAAGATGCAATTAGGAATGATTTCGTCAACTTTAATTATCTTATCATTAGCTAATTCTATCACATAATTATCACGTAATTTTTCAAATATTAGACTAATTGATGGTCCAATAGTATGTGAGACAAAACTGCGGGTTGCTCCGGTATCAAATAATACTTTAGCGTACCGGTTATTGATAAGGAACGTACCCGTAACTACTTCTGGTTCATAACGAGCTTCATCAGCTTGTATCACAAAAGCTCTTCCCCGAGGGTTGTTCTGGTTAGCTGGAGCCTTACCCTTTCGTTGTGGACATTCGTTCCGGATATGATTTTCACTTCCACATTGAAAGCAGACGGTTTTGTTGCTAGTAGGGTTTCTACAGTCTCGGGAAACGTGTCCCTTTCTTTTACAGTTGTAGCACACCACTGTCATACAGTTTCCTGTATGATATCTCTGACAGATATTGCACTGTGGTGGTTCTTCTAATTTCTTTTCTTGAGTTGTTCCCAAAAAGTTTCTTGGTGGAGATCGGGTTATTCTTTTCTGAGAACTTTCACCAAATCTCTTTCCAGAATGGTTTTCAGTCCATTTCCTCTTTTCTCCTACCTGTTGGTGACTTAATGATCCATTCCTGATCATTTCATCTGTCAGACTTCCTGACAAGATTACTGCTTCCTGAAAGGTTTTGGTTCTAGCTGATTTCACTAATCCTCTTATTTGTGGCACTAATCCCCAAATATACCATCCTATTCTTTTGGATTCCGGGGTTATCAGGTGTGGTACTAACCTGGATAGTTCATTATATCTATCGGTGTACTCCCGATGTGCTGCACCTTTCATTTCTAAGGCTAGGAATTCAACTTCTAGTTTTTCTATCTCATTATAGGGACAGTATTTTTCTATTACCAGTTTCCTGAATTCTTCCCAACTCATGTTATTCATAATATTCTTACCTTTAGTGAGCACTTCCATCTTCCACCAGGATTGGGCTTCTCCTTTTAAGGAATGTGAAGCAAACAGTGTTTTGAGATTTTCAGCACAGTTGCTAATTTCCAGAACTCCTTCCATGTCATCTAGCCATCTTAAAGCTTGTACTGCTCCGCCTTTGCCATCAAATTCCCTTGGTCTACAGGACATAAAGGTTTTGTAGGAGCATCCTTTTGACATTCCATTCAGGATTTCTTCTTCCTGTTGTTCTTCCATGTTTATATTTTCAGTCCTTGCTGGTGGGTTTGAGGTAGTTCCAACATTCAGGTTTTGCTGAAGTTGGTTAATTAGGGTAGGTAAGGTAGCCTCTAACTGTTGGGCTATCATCTAAGATATCCTATCATTCTCAGTGGTATCAGGGTTCACAGGGTTTACAGGTGTTTCTTCCCCAAGTCTGGTTCTAGGTCGCCCCACTCGAGCTGTTCTCCTGACAGGTTGAGTGTTTCTTTTTGGCGGCATGGTTTACTATAGTGAATTTCAGTGTTAGTATTGCAAATACATATCTTAACACAAAATTTATCTAACATAGATCAAATAAACATGTTAGCACAAAATACATATATCAGTTAAGTTCTAATTTCTCTTTATTCTAACAAGTTAACTATAACTATTAGTTTCTACTAAACCATTTCCAGATTCTGATGAAAATACTTTTCTTGGGTGTCTTAAGCTTCTTAATATCCTTTTGGATTTTCCATATTTCCAGCTGTATCTTCTTAAGTTTCTTAAGAGTCTGTCGGGCTGTTTTTACCTGATCCAACTCTGGTTTAATAACTTTACCTTTATTCAGGGGAGAAACAGGAGGTTGTGTCTCTATATCATCAGTTGGTATAGCTCTAAACCTGTTTCCACGTTTTACCTTTTTCCTAAGAGTTATAATTGTATATCCTCCCCTTTGCACTGATGCACGTCTAACATATAACCTTGAGGTATTCTCCATTCCAGTTGGAGAAACATTTATATCCTGTTGTGGTTCTGATTCAGGCACTATTTCTTTAGGGCTGCTATGGTATGGTTCTTCTGAAGGGTCGGTTTCATAATAAATACTATCTGGACTTATACTGCAAAATTTCTTAACAAGCTTTCACAAAAAGAGTTAGTCAAATAATCATTTAAAATTTTGTTAAAATCATAAAATCATGAAACTTCACATAATTCACATAACTCACATAAATTCACATAAAATCATAAAGTATATTTTGAGCTTATGGTTATAGTCTAGTTATTTACTTAAAATAACTAATTCCCTATAACCAATGGCTCTGATACCAACCTGTCACATCCCGGCGGAAGCGTGAAACGATGTTCGGGTGTGACTAGCTTTTATCAGAGTGTATTAATTATAGCGGAATAACACGTAGAAATATCATTAAATAAAACAACAACTTATAACATGCTTTATTCATAATATTCGAGAAATTACATTTATTACATAAGTTTTCAAAATCTGATGTAATTCTAACTACTTTTAACTACAGCATGTCTTCTTAATCCACAAACACACTCCCGTCAATGATGTTGACGGTTATGGTCACACAGACTCTTTCCACAACTTCACCTTATCCGTTATGGACTTCGAAGCTTCAATCAAAACTATTACTCATTTTGTCCTGAAAAAGCATACTTAACAAAGTCAACAAAGATGTTGGTGAGAACATAGGTTTATATATAACAAAAGTTATTTTTGTTGATATATTTGTTACAACCAAACCTGCACAAACATAATCATACTGTCACGAAATAATTCACAAAATCAAGTAATATTGTATCCTAACCCTCATTCCGGTTAGATACAGGGAAATAGTAACAACCCTCATTCGGTTGATACTAATTCTCCTAAGTAGCGCTACTAACATTACCAGACGGTTCCTCATTCGAACTAATGGTTGTATCACAAATGACAGTAAGTTAACTCAAGTAAAAATAATACATCAACCACAATTTGTATGCTTTTTCCCCCAAAATGTTTACTGAATACCAAAACGGTTGGAAAATGGGGCTATGAACTCACCGTATCCTTCACTTGAACCTAATAAAATAGTTCACAGTGTTAGATAATACTTCAATCTTTTTCTGGTTTTCATTGACTGTAAAGGTAAAGAAACATCTTCGGGCCTCCAAAATTTCCCTTTTAATTGTTTCTTGATAATAATGTAATTTACTTTATAAATTACAAAAATAACTCAAAATAACTTCTGACTTCTAAAATTCACCAAAATATTACAAAAACTTGCTTAATTTATTTAGAATCTTCTGTAATTTTTATAGAATTTATCTCTCAACAGATTATTTATTATAAAGTCTACAAAATCGTCAAAATTCATAAAAATTAGCTACTGCAGTAAATAAATTCTCATATTTTTACAGCTAACTTCAAATATTATATGTAACAACATAAAATTAAATCACAGTCCCAAACTAGTCAGAATAATTTATATAATTTCTCATAATAATCTCAATAGTCCTCAAAATATTCAATATTGTCCCATAAGTCCTCATAAGTCCATAGAATTTCGTCCAACAGTCCAATAACAACATATAATTTTTATAGAACCTAACCATTAACAGATTATTTTCTGTGAATTTTATAAGGTTTCAATAAATAGTTAAAAATAGTTTCTGTTTATGAAAAATTCCAATATGTTTACAGAATACTTATTACATATAATAAAACAACATATATTTATTTCATAGTCCAAATCATACTATAATAGCTTCTGTAATTTCTTCAATAATTATAATATTTAACAAAAATAGTTATATTACTCCATAATTCATGAAATTTATATATTATGTACTAGGTGTTTTATTATTTCATCTATGATTTTATCCAGATTTATTATGTCCTTTAAGTATTTATTACATTACAGTTTATTTATTGCAGAACATACAAAAATTCGTATTTAAATTATAATAAGGTATAAAATTCCGAAATAATTCCAGAGGCTATTATACCTTAAAATAATCATTCTGAGATTTTATCAGAATTTTATCGAATTTATTTATATTTTTGGCCTTTTTCACCTTTTTTCCATAAAATAATTGTATAAATTAATTGGTTTATCAAAATTATACCAACTTCTCCAGTTTATTAATTCAGTATAAAAACAAGTATTTTACATGTTTATTCCCACAATCGCTTTCAATAAATATTTATTTGATTTTTCTTAGTTTTAGGTTAAAATTTATAAAAATTTAAGTATATATTTTTGTAAAACATAAGGTTCTGGATTTTAGAACCTTGTTACTCAAGTTTTGAGGTTTCAAGACTTTCAAGAAAGTTTTAGGTGATTACATCCATATACATACATATACACATCGGTATGTATGTGTATATATGTATATGTGTAACATATATGTAATCCACTTGTTTCAATTACCTTAGGTGAGTTGTGCTAGTGGTGTTCTTCACTTCTGGACTTCGAAAACAAGCTGTTGAGCTTTGCAGATGGTGTTGTTGCTTAGGTGGGGATCGGGTAGGATGATGGTGTGTGTGGTGAGGGTGTTGATGATGTTTGTGTGATAACCGAGAGGTGGTGGTGGTTGTAAGGTGGTGATGATGCTGCATTTAGTAGGAGAAGGCAGAGGTTGGAGATGGTGATCGATGGTGATGGTATTGTTTTGCAAAGAAAAACCAAGAGAGAGAAGAGAGTAGAGGTTGTAATTGTTTTATGTGTAAATGGCTTCTTTATAGGGTGTGTAGAGTTGATGAGTTATCCTCCTATGTGTGGAGGTGGCATCATCTTGAAGCTAAGCACCCGAGGACATGCCACCTTGAATTCATTTGGTGATGTGGTGGCAGATCACTAGAGAATTTCTAGTGTGAAACCTAGGTTTCTAGGTCAACATATTCCCAAGGTGTAATGATGGAGGTCTCCATTGGTTTTTGGTGTGGACAAGGCAAAACAAAAACCGAGGGGTAAGGAGGTGGATTTTTGGGAGTGGTTTGGGGTGGTTTAACTAAGGTGGTTTGGTGGTTTTAATTTTTAGTTTTAGATTGATTTAGTTAGGTTTTGTTTTAGTTTATTTGTATATACATATAAATATGGTTCACGTATATGTACACGTAAAAGTTTGTATATACGTACACGTATGTATAATTTTCGGGCACATAACTCTTCATTTATATCTAAACTAGTAATATACGTACATGCATGTAACATGCATACGTAAAAATATACCTATATATGCACATAACCTTCTAATAATAATTATATAAAAAAAATTTTAAGGTTGTTACAGCGGGAGACAAAGGAGGACATATAACAAAACGTGGTACTGTTACAAACGACGTCCTTAGTTTTGAGAATGTTAATTTTGTTGAGGAATTAAAACATAACATGTTAAGTGTGTCTCAAATCTGTGACAAACAATATTCTACACACTTTACTAACAAAGAATGCTTAATCTTAAAACCAGGTTTTGTTGTTCCAGATGAATGGATTTTGATGAGGACTCCGAGAGACAATGACACATATCTTCTTGATATGCATTGTTCTAATTCTTTGGTAACAGCTTCTTGCTTACTATCCAAAGCCTCGGAGAATGATTCCATGTTATGGCATCATCGATTAGGACATGTCAATCTTAAAAACATGAATAAACTTGTACGTGGAAATCATGTTATTGGTTTACCTGAAAAAGAATTTCAATTAAATGAACATTGTTTGTCATGTTCAAAGGGTAAACAACATAAACTTCCTCACAAACCAGTTGCACACAACTCAGTCGAATCAATCTTACAACTCTTACACATGGATCTTTTTGGTCCAGTAAGTGTTTTAAGTTTGGGTCGAAGATCTTACTGTCTGGTTGTTACTGATGACTTTTCTAGATTTACTTGGGTGTTTTTCTTAGCATCTAAGGATGAAACTCCACATCTTTTGATCAATTTCATTACTTTGGTGGAGAATCAGACAGAGAAAAAGGTAAAATGCATCAGAAGTGACAATGGGACAGAGTTTTGCAATCAAACTCTGAATGAGTTTTGTGAATCCAAGGGAATTGCCAGACAATTCAGTGCTGCTGGCACTCCACAACAGAATGGAGTTGCAGAAAGAAGGAATAGAACATTGATTGAAGCTGCTAGAACGATGATATCTGCTGCCAAATTACCTTTGTTCTTTTGGGCTGAAGCAGTAAATACTGCATGTTATGTTCAGAATCGTGCTTTAATCAACAAAAGATTAAATAAGACTCCTTATGAAATATTTTATAAACACAAACCCAAAGTTAAATATTTTAAAGCCTTTGGTTGTTGTTGCACTTTGTTGCATACAACTGAATCTAGTTCAAAATTTTCTGAAAAGGCTGATGAATGTTACTTTGTGGGATATGCTGCCAATAAAGTTGCATATCGTGTTTATAATAAAAGAACTAGACAAATAATCGAGTCATTTAACATTGATTGGCACGAGCTTAACATAACTGATGCAGGTTCAGCTCCTTCATGGGTTTATGATTATGAATCTTTGTTCATAAATTTTAAAATTTCTAAACCTTCATCTGCAGATTCTACTTCTCAAGCAATCTCCTTTGAAAACAAAATAATTGAGGAACTTCCATCTTTAATATCTGATGATTCTGCTATTGCTTCATCATCCAAAGATATTCCTACAGCTTCTGTACCAGTATCTGCCTGTTCTGAGTCATTAGATGTTCCTTCAGAACAAATTCCTACTCAGGAGCTGGAAGAATCGTTGAGTTCTCCATTATCTTCATCTTCTTCAGAAACTATACATACACCGATAGAAATCATTCAAGTTCCATTTGAAGAATCTCCAAATATGTCTACTGCTTCTGAAATTCCTATTTCAGATGACACACTTGAAGAAACTATTGTGTATCAATCTCAACATTCTAAAGAGGTTATTGATAATGTTGAACATATTACCAATTTGGAAGATGGAATGGTTGCAGATGAGATTTCTCAATTAAGATTACATAAAACTCATCCAACTGAAGCAATCATTGGTCCGTTGCACGAAGGTGTAATTACCAGAAGTCGATCAGGGACAATCAACACATGTCTGTATGCTTGCTTTCTATCACAAATAGTGCCCAAAAATGTGGAAATGGCACTCAAAGAAAATAGCTGGATAGAAGCAATGCAAGATGAGTTGATGCAATTCAAGAAGCTCAATGTTTGGCATCTTGTTGAACTTCCAAAGGATAAGCTTCCGATTGGAACAAAGTGGATTTTTCGAAACAAGACGGATGAAAAAGGTGTTATAGTTCGGAATAAAGCACGTCTTGTGGTGCAGGGATTTTATCAAGTTGAAGGATTGGATTATAAAGAAGTGTATGCTCTAGTTGCAAGACTAGAAGCAATACACATATTCTTAGCCTTTGCTTCATACATGAACTTCAAGGTGTACCAGATGGATGTTAAGACTGCATTTTTATACGGAGAAATGAAGGAAGAAACCTATGTTTGTCAGCCTCCTGGATTTGAAGACCCAGATCATCCTGATTATGTATACAAGTTGGATAAGGCACTATATGGATTACATCAAGCTCCTCGTGCTTGGTATGCAACTCTGACTGAACATTTGCTTGCAAATGGTTATTCAAGAGGAGCAATTGATCAAACCTTATTCCTACGAAAATCAGGCGATGATATCATTTTGGTTCAAATCTATGTCGATGATATCATTTTTGGTTCTACAAATGAAAGTATGTGCACGGAGTTTGAAGCAGTGATGAAGAAGAAATTTGAGATGAGTTCCCTTGGAGAAATTTCCTTTTTCTTAGGTATTCAAGTTACTCAATCTGAGACTGGTATTCTCATCCATCAAGAAAAGTATGTTCAGACTATTCTTGAGAAATACAAGTTTCAAGGTTCCAAAGTAGCTCCAACTCCAATGGCTTCTCGTCCTACTCTTACTCCAGATCCATTAGAAGAATCAGTTGATCAACATCTTTACAGATCGATGATTGGTTCCCTTATGTATCTCACTGCAAGCAGGCCGGATGTCATGTTCCCTGTTTGTCAGTGTGCCCGCTATCAAAGTGATCCAAAGGAATCACACATGAAAGCTGTCAAGCGGATTTTCAAGTATCTCAAGGGTCAACTCAAACTTGGTCTTTGGTATCCTCAAAATTCCGATTTCAATTTATTTGCTTATACTGACAGTGATTATGGTGGTTGTAACTTAGACAGGAAATCGACCACAGGAGAATGTCAATTCTTGGGTAACCGACTCATTTCTTGGCAGTGTAAGAAGCAGAACACTGTATCCACATCCACTACCGAAACTGAATATGTGGCTGCTTCGAGCTGTTGTTCCCAGCTTGTCTGGATTCAGCAACAACTTCTCGATTATGGTCTCAACATTTATGACACACCAATTTGGTGTGATAACACGGCAGTTCTGAACATCGTGAAAAATCCCATTCAACACTCCAAAACTAAACACATTGACATCCGCATCCATTTTATCCGCGACTGTTTTGATCGTAAACTTATTCATCTAAAACAAGTGCCGTCAACTGAAAATATCGCGGATTTATTTACCAAGGTATTTGATCATTCTCGATTTGATTTCCTTGTGCAATCATTGGGAATGATTAACTTTGGATAAATTGGTTTAATGAATCTTCACATAAAGATTTTTCAATTTTTTAATAAAAAATAAAATTGCAATTGTTTCTTTTTCTTCAAAGGACAATCACAATTTTAGGGGGAGAAAATTAGAAAAACAAGTTCTGAAAAATATTTTTGGTCTTAAGGGGAGTTAAGATCAAAGGATTGCCAAAATCAAAAGAAGAAATTTTCATAATTACATGAGAAATGATATTACAAAGTTCTACAGAGTCTAAGTACTTTCAAAGGCTTAAATACGAATAGACTTGGATTATGTTTGATATGTTGATAGGCTTTGCTTTCAGAACTGAAAAGATCATAATTGAGTGATTACACTTGAATTAAAGAAATATGATTTAGTGGGGAACATATCAGGATTCTGTGCCAAAAATGTTCTAACACAGACTGAGAGATATAATCTTGTCATACTCAAGCCTGTATGTGATTGATTCAGTGATTATCATAACTATATATATATATATATAAAGGATAAAATACAAAAAGAAACAAAAAGAGAAAAACACAAAAAGAAAATAATTGAGCAAAAAGATGCCAACAAAGGCCATATAGGATATAAGATGCCAAGAAGCACAACAAATCAAAAGATATGTCTAAAAGACATACATACTATATGGTATATATTTTCTATTTTGAGAATAGTTTTTAACTTTGGAAGGCAAAATCGAAAGATGGGGCATGTAAGTCCGGATGGCTTGTAAGTCCTAAACATCTTGAGAGGGCAGACGTAAGTCCGGATGGCTGTCAGTAAGTCCTTAAACTTGTTAATATTCCGGGTTAAGAAATATTTCTCAGGCTAGTTATGCTCAAATAGTTATATTTAGGAATACAATAAATGGTATCACTGATCATCAATGCATGGTTTAAGTCAAATTGGGGTGACTTGAAAATCTCGATAGTGTCTTGAAGGATAATAATTACTTTACAGAAGTTCTGATTGTGGGATCCACTGACTTATATTAAATAAACACAAAACATGATATATATCACTCATTATGTTTCTGAGTAAAACTTGAAGTATAAGTTTAAAAGGACAAATTATATTGACAATCAACTTAACCAGTTATTTTAAATAAAGCCGGACAGAGTCTTAACTTGACAAAGAACTATATGATCTCATTATGAAAATTCTTATATAAAAACAAGCAAATCCGATCTTGATTCTTTAATTGTTTTCATTCTTTTGTTATTTTGTATGTAAGTGTTTGTTTTTATTTCATTTTTATAGTGTTTTATTTTTAGGACAAATAAATAACAAGAAAATTTTTGAAAATTGAAGATTCATTAAATTAATTGGTCACTTGGTAAATAACATTTTATGTTGACTTAATTCATTGAAAATAAAAGGATTGAAAGTTGTGTAAAAATAAGAAAGTTTTTAAAAGTTGAAAATTCTTGAAAAACACTGTATCTCGCGCGAAAGGGAAACCTCACGCGAAAAGGTAGGTCTTGCGAAAAGGATATTCGCGTGACTTGCCAGGGGTATAAATTTCACAGTGTTCAAGACGAAATCACTTTTCGCCTAAATCACACCCGAAAACCACTTTCGCATATCATCCACAAAGCCCTTTCGCTTGCACTCAAAACTTCAAATCAGAAATCATCTCACTCCTGCTTGTGATTTTGTTCCTTATTTCGTTCTTACTACTCTCATAGTGTGATTCAAAGGTATAACATGTTTGAGCCGGTTACTGTAGCTATGAAATGTTAAGTGGAACTTAACATCTTTAATATAAAATCTTAATAACAGGACTTAAAAGATGAAATTGATTAATGAAATCAACATAATAGTCTTAGGCGACAGCAATGATATGGATTTCATGGATTAAAAACATGTTTTGATATGTTAATTTGACATGTGTATTGTGCGAATCGCACAAAAGGAATGAACGGACGCGAAAAAAGGTTTTCGCGTGACACTGATTCTCGCTCGAGCATTGGTTTCGCGTGAAATACAATTTTTCGCATAAAACCAGTTTTTGCAAAGTCTTTCGCTTGGAAATCATTTTCGCTCGAAATTGATTGTCACATGAATATTTCGCATGATAACACTTTGTCACATGACTTAAACTTTTCGCACAGAAAGAACTGTCGCTTGACTTGAGATTCGCATGACAGGCAATTTTAATTGTTTTAAGTGTTGATGTTTTTGTCTCTAATGGACTTAATGCTTGCAACTTATGTTTGCATAATAAAATTTTTGTTGATAAAGTTTTACAACATTTAAAATGTACTAAGTGTTCAGACTTGTATGCATAATTAAGTTATATTAAAAGTGTTCTGATATTGAGTTTGTTTTACAATGCAGATGGCTAATATGATTTTCAAAGCTAGTCACAACTGTATAGCTTACTTAGATGAGGTTCCTGAAGGAAAAGAGCTGTTCAATTCTATGATTGAGGGGCTGAAGAACTCAAGGATTGTTTATGCTATTTCTGCTAATCCAGCCATCTATTCCGAGTTGATAGATTCTTTCTGGAGCACTGCTGCTCTAGAAAAGGACCAAGCTGGAAATCAAATTATCACAGCCACTGTAAAAGATAAAAGGGTGATAGTTTCTCAAGCCATACTAAACAGAGTTCTTCTGTTTAATGACCAAGAGGGAGCACCAACAAGACTGGATGATGATGTGGTTATGGATTGTCAATCTCGGATGGGATACGAATATAGATATCCAAGTTTGGAAAAGAAGTGGTTACCACCTTACTGGAAATATTTATTTCATGTGGTAATTCACTGTCTGAGTAATTTGAAGGCTGGCATGGATAGTCTAAGTGCTGTGTTTGGATCTTTATTAGTTTCTCTGGTGGATGATATTCCATTCAGTATTTCTGGTGTTATATTTCAAGAGATGCAGAAGAACGTTACAGCTAATCTAGGGAGAAAGTTTATTATGTTCCCGAGATTCGTGCAACTTGTCATCAATGATGCTTATCCAGAGTTTGCCACTTTGAAGTCTTCAAAGTATGTTGTTCAGGTCATCAAGAAAGACATCTTTACTCATCTAACTGGAGCCAGAGGCAACAAATGCTCTGGTGAAAGTTTTGCTAAGATTGGTCAATTTGCAGAAGTTGATGAGAATATTGGAGGTTTGGGAGGTGATGTACCTGTTGATGAGGCACAGACTGGTGCTTCTACTTCTACTGCTAGAGATAATTTGGATGAAGAGATTGAGAAATTGTTTGAAGATGAGCCTGTACATGAAGGGAGAATGGAAGATGAAGTGCACTCGGCTTCTAGTTTCGAGACTGATAGTGACCAAATTGGTAATGTTCCTTATGTTCTTCAAACAAATCGAGCTCCTACTACTCCAACATCTTCAAGACCGAATGATGAAGCCAGGGATACTGACTATGTTCCGGAAGAGTCTCCTAGTACATCCTCACGAAGAAAACGAATGGCAAGAAGGAGAGATTTTCCAGCTAGAAAGAGAGGTCGTGGTATTATACCCAAGAGACCACGAACACATGTGGTTGTCACTGAAACTGAGCAAGATCAGACAACCAATGTGACTTCTTCTGCTCCTGAGACAGAAACAGTTCCTGTTTCTGGAGCAGCCAATATTTCTGAATCTGACTTTTCTACACCTCCTAGGCAGGAAAACTTAGAATTTGATGTTGATTCATTTTTGAATACTCCTCCAGAGTTTCAAAGGAGAGAGGAATCATCTAGCACTCCTCATTCTATAACTCTAGAAGAAAGAGTTAAAAACCTGGAGAAGGAGAGTTTTGAAAACGTAAAGATGATTGCTGAGCTGAAGAAGGAAAATGAAGAAAAGTCGAATCAGATTACCATGATTCATCTGGATTTTGCAATCAAAGATACAAGAATAGCTTCTCTAGAACAACAGATGAAGAACATGTTTGATTATTCTTCAGGGCTGGAAAGACAACTGAATGAGCTAAGAGAATTCATTTCACAAACTTATTTTCATCAGCCACCAATCATAAGGTCTACAACTATGATTGGTGAATCTAGTAGGCGATCTCCAAGCCCTCCTCCCACTGAGAATGTTCCAGAAAAGGAAGTGGTCAACGAAGCTCATACCTCTACTGAACAGCCAAGTGTTAGCACTACTGAGGATGTTCCTATTTCATCTGAAGTACCTATCACCGAAGCTTACACATCTACAGCTTTCGTTGAGCCAGAGCACATGTTCACTTTACCTATTGTTCATGAACAGGAGGATGAAGAGTTGGTTGATTATGCTGATTCTGATGATGATGAGGATGAGGATGAAGATGATGATGAAAATAATGATGATGATGGTGGAGATGATGGTGGAAATGATAGTGATAATGATGATGGAGGAGATGATGGTGAAAATGATGGTGATAATAATGATGGAGGTAATGCTACATGTTTCTCTTCGAGTCCAACTGGAGATACTAACACTGATAATGTCGATCGACCAAGTGTTAGTGATCCAGAAGGATATGATCCACTTGACCCTGCCACGGAGAGTGTGTATGAAAAGGAACTGTATTCTTTTCAACAATCTTCATCTGGAGCTGTTGAAGAAGAACTTGATGTGTTTGATGATTTGGATGATCAGAATGAATATACTGACATTTTTGGGAACAACCTTCAAGAGTTATTTAAAGACATTAATCTTGAAGAAGGAGAAATCCCGACTGAGACTGTGAGTGGTGAAACTCCTGCTGTTGCTACAAAGAAAGACTCTACTGGTCAGATTGCTTTATTCACTAGAGGAGGATTGATGTTCAAAGCACCACCACCACCTACTGAAGCTCATTTTCTATTCATTTCTAAGCCTAAACAGAAGTATGGTGAAATGTCTCATGTCATTAGCTGGGGTTACGATGGTGAGAAAAGGCTGTATGTAATTAAAAGAAAGAATGGAGAAATTGATTATCTGAAAAGCACACAAGACTTCCATACTCTACGTGCTGCTGATCTCTACTCCATGGGCAAAGCTCCATTCTTTAATGAAAGCAATTACAGTGAAACTGAACTGATGAGATCTATGATACGAAGGGAGATGCGCACAAATTTCAAAGATTTTAAGACTGCCAAATCTAAGTTGATTGATGACTCAACAAGAATAGATGAAAATACTAAAGCTCCAATGAAAATACGAGTCTATCAACATCCTAAATTTATCAGGAAAGTCCCCGTGCATGCTCCAGTTCCTCCCAACTCTTTAAAGCAATTACTATCATGGAGATGTGAGAAGGATTCCGGTCACGCTGTGATCAGATGCACTGACAAGTCATTTCGAATCATTGATCCAGCAGACTTGATGAAGTTTGGCAAAGATGACTTACTCAAGCTTTTACACTGCCCTATTACAGCTGATGAGTCCGTATATTTTCTATCTTGCCAGTATGTGTGGATGACTGACCGAATCCTTAGGAATAAATGGTACGCATATACAGGAACGTACAAGAAAGCAAACGTTGATTTTGATTGATCATGTTTCACCGAGCCTAGGGGGAGATTGTAGAAGACTAATCAAGGCTCGGCAAAACATTTGAAGATTGAACGAAGACGAAGTCCGAAAACAGACTGCATGTGCGAAAGCTTCTGTCACGCGAGAAGCAGATCTCACGCGAAGAAGGTTTCCACGCGAGAGATTGTTGCCGCGCGAAAGCTTGTTCCACGCGAAAAGCGTGTCGCGCGAGAACTCAAGGTTTAGTATAAATAGCTTAGTTTCGTTTTGTAATTAAGCTTTTCGTTCATTTTATCATTCAGTACTGTGCGAAATTGCACAAGACCTTTCATAGGTTGTTTGATTCAATCAAAGAAGCATTTTGTGTTCAATTCATTCTTCTTTTCTATCCAATCATGTTTACATTCCGCATTCACGTGATTGAGATCGTGTGTTATTGATTTCTGGGAGATTTCAGAGGTTTTACAGATTTCACAAATAATTTGAAGAACTTACTTGATTTCGATTGTGGAATGACGATGCAGGAGAGGAATAGACAGAAGAAGATGGTTTCGAAACCGTATATTTATGTTTTTCTATTTTATATTGTCAAATTACCATAATGTCCTTTTATTCCTATATTTGATTTAATTACTAGGTATGCCCTTAACATGTAATTAGTGGCTGAAAATGTTTCTTAGATTTCTTAGGGAAAATATTATTCTTAGGGGAACTTTCCCATATATATATATATATATATATATATATATATATATATATATATATATATATATATATATATATATATATATATATATATATATATATATATATATATATATATATATATATATATATATATATAATTACCGCATTAACTATTTAAATGTGTGTAATTAATCAAATATATGGAGTTTTGTGCTGTTAGTTGAATTTAATTTTTCGTTTCTAAATGTTTTGAAACTGGTTTAGGAATCCAAAGTAGTTTCAAATAAAACTGTTTGAGTTCCAGTTATATATATATATATATATATATATATATATATATATATATATATATATATATATATATATATGTATATATACTAGTAGGGTGACCCGTGCTATGCACGGGATTGTAAATTTTAAAAATGCTAATTCTAATAATTTATACGTTAGTATTAACCAACTCTAAAAATTCACATGTGAAACGCTGATAAAAAATATAATGTTGTTAAAAAATGAACCCTCGAAATATAAGAAAAGAATAGCAAATATGTAAACGGTAATTTTGATGTGCTATATTGTATATTGGTTAAAAGAAAAATATAAGAAATTTCTTTAAGTTTACGAGATTAAGTGTAAATTTGACTTAACCTGAGAGTATAAGTTGCCTAGTATAATGGTCATAAATTGAACTATTTAAATAAAATAATATTTGATCAAAATTATATTTAGTTATAAAGGATATAAAAAGTAAACGTAGATTTAAATATTAATTTAAAATATAATAAATAAAATAATACTCAATGAATTAAATTAAATAATCTAACGTGTATTAAATAATGTATTAATAAATATAAGTTTATTAAATGGGGGTAAATTAGGAATTATTGCATTCAATACTTGTACTCTATCCTTAAAAATTTTTTAGATGTCTTACACTTCATGTAAAATTACAAATATATCAATCTAAAATGCTTTATATGTAGTATAAATATAGAATAGATATAGATAGATAATTTCATGTGTACAATATTAGGTTGCTGATTTGGTATGATATACAACATGCTCTGTTTACAACCATTAGTGTAATATGATAAACACTAGCTTTAGAAAACACGTGTAATACACGGGTTAAATAAATAAAATATTAATATAATAAAATTTATGGAAAATAAAATGATATTTCAATATATGATATGACTGAAGTTACGTATGAGTAAGTGTTATAAGTAATAAAACAGTGATATCAATCTTTTTTAACTTTATTTTTAATTTTTTAAAATAACATTTTGTTTTAAAACAAACTGTATAAAAATATCATTTTTAAAATATTTATTATCATAACTCCTAAATAAAATTATTTTTGGTTTTTAAATAATTTAAAATTATTTTAATCCAAAAAATGTTAAATAATATTATTGGTAATTAAGGTAATAATTTAATAGGAAAGAGAGATGGGAAAATTTTGATGAAAAGAATTGTGATGATAACAAATGTCATACCAAATTACTCTTTTATTATAATAGGTATATTATTTTAATCTAAAATATATTAAATAATGGTATTAGTAATTAAGGTAATAATTTAATAGGAGAGAGAGGCGGGAAACTTTGATGAGGAGAACTATTGTGATGACACATGTCATACCAAGTTACTCTTTTATTATAATACGTAGATATATATACATATATATATATATATGTATATATATACATATATATATATATATCTGTGTGTGTGTGTATATATATGTATATATATATGTATATATATACACATATATATATATACATATATATATATATACATATATATAGATATATATGTGTGTGTATATATATATATCTATATATACACACACATATATATATATATATGCATATATGTATATATATATACAGACATATATATATATATATATATATATATATATATATATATATATAATGACATTCAATTGAGAACCATAAATCTGTAAATAACCAGAAAGAACCACTTTAACTCTTATACTATTTATTAAATAAATATATCAAAATGTTTATAATTTTACTAGTTTTAAGATAAATTTTTAAAAATCACGATATCTATAGTGTTTTGATAATGTGCATCGATGCACACACATTGTATTGCATATATGAACATTTTAAAGTTTTTCTAAAAAATAAGGTGTTAAAATGAAAGAAAAGATTAAAAAATAGAATCAAACCATCATCTTTTAGTAGTATCAATTTTATCTAGGTGTTATGCCTATTGCTTATGTGGTTTTTAATAGTTCTTTACATATTTATGGTTCTCAATAGAAAGTTTTCCTATATATATATATATATGTATATATATATATGTATATATTGATTTCAGTTCAACTTTGATATCCATTATAGGTTGTATAATTAGTTTTAGTGGGTTGTATTCACATTTTGTCTTTTTAGGTAAACTTTTTGTTTGGTTTTATTATTTTATTATTTTATTATTTTTTTAATACAAGCTTTTTCGTTATCGTTGATCACTAGCGATGGTGTGCCATTGGTACTACTTAGCATGGTTTTACCCCTATCGTGTTGTGTGAGGGCTTTTTACTAGTTCAATTCTATTTACAAAAACATTTAAATGTTGACAGGCCTACTTGACTTTATCGGAGCCCTCAAATGAACTCGAAAAATTGGGTATTTTATAAATTTTTTGTCATCGACCCTACAAAATTTACGTGTTTCCATTGTAGAAGTTATCTATTTTGACCTATTGTTCACTTGAAAATAAAGCATCGGCCGGCCCTAAATGTCGAATGACCAAAGTTTAAACTATAACATTAAAAATACAAGCTTAAACTCATAAAATGTTTAAAAGAAAGCCACAAATTAAATCCAAAAGTTGAAAGTAGCAAATAATTACATACAAAACGTTCGAATTGGCAAGTGACAACATTCAAACCCAACTTCTTAGCAAGGTGATAAAAATATAATGAATCAACAACCAAGCACTTGTTAATTGTTAAAGTATTTGAAATATTAATTAAATAAGTATGTATATAAAATAAATAACTAATAACTAATAAAAAATAAATAAGTATATTATATCTATAAATAAGTAAAATTATATTTATATTTTTAATTCAAAAGTCTAATCAAATCGAATCTAAAAAAAAAAACTTCGAATCTAATCGAATCGGAGTTTTCCGAATGAAATCAAATTTAAAGTTTTCCGAACTAGATCCATATACTAAACACCTTTAGACTCTTGTCCCACTCCTCCCATCTAAATGTGGGGATGGTCTTCCCGCTCGTCCTACTTCTTTGTTCCGCATCTCTTATGCATTTCCTTGTATTTATCACTGATCGATATGGACATGCCGCATGGGATTTATTTTTTCATGACCTAGAGGTGGGGTGGTGTTCCTACCATACTGTCTTGCTGCCTCAACTAGCCAAGCTCTATCTCGATTCCCGCTTCCATTTTCCCATCTGATTTCGTGTATTTGTGGGTGTAAACATGTAGAATAATTATGTAATATCGCATCGTATCTGGAATTGAATCTAGTTTAAATGAGCGTGACCTCAAGGCTACAATTTAAGTAATTATAACAGTTAATATATGTAATGCCTGAATACTCGAATCTCTAAGCATCCACTTGTAGTACAATGTTCTTTGGATAGATTTGATGTGATATACATATATAATGCGTGAATATTCGAATCTCTATAGTCATATCATTACACTAAAAATGGTGGATGAAGCCTTATATATATATATATATATATATATATATACACACACACACATATATATGTATATATATGTATATATACATGTATATATGTATATGTATATATATATGTATATATATGTATAGGGTTAGGATCATTACAGAACCACTTTTTATTTTCAGAACTACAGAACCATTGATTTACATAAATGTATATTAAGTCTAGTAATACTTGACCTGTTTTACATATGTGTATATCAGACATGAACAATAAACTATAAAAAACAACTAAATATCACCAGGTTTAACTTACATCTATGTAAACCAATGGTTTATGATTTACATTTATGTAAGTCAATGGTTCTTTTGGTTCTGAAAATAAAAAATGGTTCTGTAATGATCCTGAATATATGTATATGTATATATATATGTATATATGTATATATGTATATGTATCTATATATATATATGTATATATATGTATATATATGTATCTATATATATGTATATATATGTGTATGTATATATGTATATATATATGTATATATATGTATATATATGTGTATATATATGTGTATATATATGTGTATATATATATGTATATATATGTATATATATGTATATATATACATATAGGGAAGCATTCTATTAAGAACCATAAATATATAAAGAACTACTAAAAACCACATAAGGAATGGACATAACACTTCGATAAAATTGGTAATACTAAAAGATGATGGTTTGATTCTATTTTTTAATCTTTTCTTACATTTTAACATCTCTCTCAATTTTTTGGAAAAACTTTAAAATGTTCATATATGCAATACAATGTGTGTGCATTGATGCACATTATCAAAAGACTATAGATATCGTGACTTCTAAAAATTTATTTTAAAGGTAGTAAAATTATGAACATTTAGATATATTTATTTAGTAAATAGTATAAGTGTAGAAGACAAATCAAGGCTCGGCAAAACATCATACGCGAAAGTTTGATCTGTGCGAAAAGCAGAAGCCATGCGAGTTGCAGTTCCCACGCGAGAAGCAGATCTCACGCGAGAACAACTTCCACGCGAGATGAAGACTCACGCGATAGACAAGGCCGCGCGAAAGGCATCTCGCGCGAGAACCGTGTGTTTAGTATAAATAGCTAGATTTCGTTTTGTAATTAAGCTTTTCATTCTGTATCATACTTATCTGTGCGAAATCGCACAAGACCTGTAATAGGTTGTCTGTTTTAATCAAAGAAGCATTTCTTGTTCAATCCATTCTTCTTTTCTACTCCAATCTTGTTTATATTCCGCGTTCACAAGATTGAGATCGTGTGTTACTGTTCTTGGGAGATTTTCAGAGGTTTTACAATAATTACTACTGGTCAGATTGCCTTATACACTAGAGGAGGTTTACAGTTCAAAGCACCACCACCACCTACTGAAGCTCACTTTCTGTTTATATCAAAGCCAAAACAAAAGTATGGTGAAATGTCTCACGTTATTAGCTGGGCTTATGATGGTGAGAAAAGGATGTATGTTATAAAGAGAAGAAATGGAGAGATTGATTATCTAAAGAGCACTCAAGACTTTCATACTTTACGTGCTGCTGATTTATACTCCATGGGCAAAGCTCCATTCTTCAACGAGAGTAATTACAGTGAAGCTGAGCTCATGAGATCCATGATAAGAAGGGAGATGCGCACAAATTTCAAAGACTTTAAGACTGCAAAATCGAAGTTGATAGATGACTCAACAAGAATTGATGAAAATACAAAAGCTCCTATGAAGATACGAGTCTATCAACATCCCAAATTTATCAGAAAAGTCCCTGTGCATGCTCCAGTTCCTCCCAACTCTTTGAAGCAACTTCTATCCTGGAGATGTGAAAAGGATTCCGGTCACGCTGTGATCAAATGTATAGACAGGTCTTATCGAATCATTGATCCAGCAGACTTAATGAAGTTTGGCAAAGATGACTTATCCAAGCTGTTACACTGCCCTATCTCAGCTGATGAGTCTGTTTATTTTCTATCTTGCCAGTACGTATGGATGATTGACTGGATCCTGAGAAACAAATGGTATGCTTATGCTGGCTCTTACAAAAAGGCAAATATTGACTTTGATTGATTATGTTTCACCGAGCCTAGGGGGAGATTGTAGAAGACAAATCAAGGCTCGGCAAAACATCATACGCGAAAGTTTGATCTGTGCGAAAAGCAGAAGCCATGCGAGTTGCAGTTCCCACGCGAGAAGCAGATCTCACGCGAGAACAACTTCCACGCGAGATGAAGACTCACGCGATAGACAAGGCCGCGCGAAAGGCATCTCGCGCGAGAACCATGTGTTTAGTATAAATAGCTAGATTTCGTTTTGTAATTAAGCTTTTCATTCTGTATCATACTTATCTGTGCGAAATCGCACAAGACCTGTAATAGGTTGTCTGTTTTAATCAAAGAATCATTTCTTGTTCAATCCATTCTTCTTTTCTACTCCAATCTTGTTTATATTCCGCGTTCACAAGATTGAGATCGTGTGTTACTGTTCTTGGGAGATTTTCAGAGGTTTTACAAGTTAAAGTGGTTCTTTCTGATTCTTTACAGATTTATGGTTCTCAATTGAATGTCATTATATATGTATATATATATGTATATATATGTATATATATGTATATATATATGTATATATATGTATGTATATATATGATAGCTTTATAATGTGCATTCTTATACATATGTTTTTGAAGAGAGCATTGTATTTTTTATGATCATGAAATATAATTAGTTATGTTTATCTACAGTTAACTTGCACAATGCTTGTTTATATAATTGTGATATGGCAGATGCCATAAGTTGAAGAAGTTAATAACTAGTACCTACTTTTAATCAACATGAGGTGGCTAATGTGTTTTTATGTTAGCTTCAATGTTTTTCAGAACCGGATCGGACGTCGAACCGGACGCTTTACTGGTTTGGTGGTCGGACCGGTCGGACCGGTCGGACCGGATGGACCGGATTTAACTATATTTTAATTATATTTATATATGTAATTAAATATAAGTAATTTATATATGATTTATACATATATTTTATAGTTATATATAAAACTTAACTATATTTGTAAATCCTACGTACTAATTTATGGTTTAACACCCCGTTTTTACCCACTAAAAAAAAATCAGAAAACCGGTCGGAACCGGGCCGGTTCGCCGGTCCAACCGCCGGTTCGGTTCGGACCGACCGGTTCAATTGATCAAAAACGAATCACCCTCGACCGGATCGGACCAGCCACTGATTCGCGGTCGAACCGGTCGGACCGGCCGGTCCGATCCGGTCTCAACAACAATGGTTAGCTTTCTAAACAATTGTTGAAAATTCTAAGGTTTGACTTTTCAGAGCCCCACACATGATGTTTGTTTGCAATTTGCAAATATAGATCTAGTTGGTTGGGGTAGGGGATCTTTATATCAATGTGTGATGTGTATCAATGTGTGATGTGTATCAATGTGTGATGTTTGGAGTTTTTATTATAAAACATTCTTTATAGTCTATTATATACTTTAACTTAAGCGAGATGAAAAGGCCATATATTAGGCATGCGTATTTTGTCATTCACATGTGATGTTTGAAAATTTTACTATATAGTATTACTTTATTACTCCATTTATACATTTTAACTTAAGTGAGATGAAAGTACTTTAACTTGTTCGATTAGGTTCCTAAACGTGTCTAAACTATTTATTTGGTTTTCGGTTTCACAAATCTTGCTTATTAAGATAACCGTGATGCATTCAACCGAATAATAATTGGTTAATCATATAACCAAACCAAATAAACTAAAATAATAGGTTTAAGTGGTTGAATTTAGTTTGGTTAGGCACATTTGTAATGCGGATGGGTTTGGATTTTGATTATGCCCAAAAACATTTTAAATTTGAATAAAACTAATATCCGAACAATGAGAACAT
The DNA here is from genome assembly GCA_024085815.1 of Flaveria linearis. NCBI lineage: Eukaryota > Viridiplantae > Streptophyta > Magnoliopsida > Asterales > Asteraceae > Flaveria > Flaveria linearis. The sequence goes on along the minus strand of CM044005.1, from coordinate 83,059,699 downwards.
CTAGTCCGAAGATTAATACAACCAAAAACTATCTCAAAACTAAATATGAACCAAAAGTTGTTGTTTTGTAACAATAAGATCACGAGTTCAAGCTATAAGAAACAACTTCTGCACAATGGTGTAGGATAAGGTCACGCATATCAGATCGCAAAAAATGCATGATCTGGCATGCTGGCCCCTCCTTTGATATTGCTTAAAGAGGAAGCCAAATCGAAAACTAGGCAAGTCCTTTTTATTTACCGTCACAATTCATAAATATTGTTCATGTGTGAAATAGCATGAGTTTGTTCACTTAGATTTGATGAATACTAGCTAACTTTGATAGGTGCATATGATTTTGATGATGATTATATTGATTACTTTAACATATCTAAAATTATTCAATGATTATATGTGTTCATTTGACTTTTTTATATGTTAAATCTTGTGGTTATTTTGACCATATTATGTTCGAAAATCGTATATGTTAGGGCATTTTTTCAGGAATATGTATATACATATGTGTAATTATGGTTTACTAGAGTAGACGAATAGTTCATATAGTCATGGTATGATATATTGATATTCATAAGTTAAAAGAACTTCATGATGTTGTTTTCATTATATAATTCGAGGTAGCTAGTATGTGTTTACCATATTAGTTCTTCAAATGATTCCTAAGAGTAATATGATTTGGTAGATTTGACGGGGGTGTAGTCTATTATGGTGTTAAACATGTATAGAATGATCTCATTATGAATTTATGCATATGTTACCAATTTTTGGCTAGGTGGATTCAAAGTCTACATGAGCATTACCTTTGGTTAATTATCTTCTAAATTTCTATCTATCTTTATTGATCTATGTTTATTTTACTTTAAAATACAATAAATACTCAACGACCTATATTTGTCGGCTAAATAATAACAAATGTTTACTATTAGTAGCTATTGTGTTCTTTGATTGATACTTGATTTTTGCCAAAGCTCTGCTACATATACGAAATGTATAATTGCCTATTTGTGTGTGGTTTAATTTAAAGGTAAAAATAATTTCTATAAATTTAAAATCAAAATAGTGTAGAAAACATTATAAAAATATATATAACTGCACAAATCAATATCATGACCGATTAAAAGAAATTGTAAGAACAAGAATACGTAGAAAAACAAAATCTTTGCCAAAAGGTGGCGGAAATAAAATTAAAATGAGCAGGAATAGCAAGGAGCCTATTTCATTTCCTTCGCCTTTTTAAGAAAAAAATGATCTCAAAACGTTTATGGAGCCACATGAGGGTTTACCCGAACCATACTTAAAACTTCAAATTAAACTTGAAATAGCAGCAAGATGGGATTGGGGCATGGATTGGCTGTGCTCAACAATCCTCACTCATGACGTCTATTAATAAACCGAATGAGGATTAATAAACCGAATGAGGATGAATGAGATTTGTCCATTTTCATTCTTTCAACTTTAGCCGAATAAACTAATGAACACGAACAATTAAACAAATCAGTTTTATTGTTTGTGTTCACTTATTAAGAAAATAAATTTATTAATGTCTGTTTATGGTCGTTTGTTAATATTCTAAACATACGGTTAAAAGAAAAAAACACATATGAATATAAACAAATACAAATGATGATTACGCATGCTCTCTAATCATAATACAGGGTGCCTAAACGTATAACACATAGCAAATTAGATTTAATAGAACTTTTATTAACCCTAAAACATGCTTAATAATATAGAAATGATAAATACAATCTATTGTAAAACATAATTAACTAGAGAATTTATTTAGTATATAACTGGTTTGACACGATTGTATTAAAAAAATAGTTGGGGCTTTAAGAAGCCTCTAATTTTCAAGGTTCAACTTCTTTAATTTTCAAGTTTCGATAATGAGAACAAATAATCAGTATACTTAGTGAGGTTTTTTCATTTAACTCACTTTGATAGCGTTTGGTACGTATGAATAAAGGACAGAATGGAATGAACCATTAAGGGTGAATGAATAAGACATGTTTGGTCGATAAAGGTAATAGGATGAACCATTACATAGTTGATTTCATTCTCTCAAATTCATTCCATCCATCCCTCCTCTTTTTTCATTTCATCATTTCTTCCATCATTAGTCACCAACACCACTTACTCACCCACCACAACAATCACCACCGACCACCAATATTGTTCGTCACCGGCAACCACCACAAGGCACGACCTCCACCACCATCGACCACCACCGACCACTTTCGTCGCTGCCAACCACCAGTGGCGCCGCCAACCACTGACCACCAACAGCGTCGCCATCCATCGCTCGTCACCAACAACCACCACCAGGCACCGCCCACTGCCATCGACTGCTGTTGCCGCCAACCACCGGCCACCGTCGCTACTAAAAACCACCACCGGTCGCCGCTGAAAACCACCGCCGGTCACCGCTGAAAACCACCGCCGCCCACCACCAACACCGGAAACCACCACCAGCCACCACCAACGCCAGAAACCACCACCGGCCACCACCGCCGCCGGAAACCTCCACCGGCCACCATCGCCGCTGGAAACCACCACCAACCAGTGGAAACCTCCCCCGGAAACCACCACCAGCCACCGGAAACCTCCCCCGGATACCACCACCGGTCACCGGAAACCTCCGCCAGAAACCACCACAGGCCACCAGAAACCTCCTCCGGAAACCACCACCGGCCACACCCTTGCAGGAAAACACCAGCGCCCACGTGAAACCGCCACCGCAAGAAACCACCACCGGAAACAGCCACCAGCCACCGAAAACCACCACTGGCCGCCGGAAACCACCACCACCACCGACACCGGAAACCGCCACCACCGGAAACCGCCACCACCAAAAACCACCACCAGCCACCAGAAACCACCAGCGGCCACCGGAAATGGCCACCGCCGAAACCACCATAGGCCACCGGAAACCGTCATTTCCGGAAACCACCACCAGCCACAGGAAACCACCACCGACCACCACCGTCGCTGGAAACCACCCGCCACCTGCAATGCAATGATTCATTCTTGAAGAGTAACCAAACAGGACAATGAAATGTAATGATTCATTCCATTATCTCATACATTCCATTCCATCATTCATTCCATTGCTTCGTTCATTCCATTACGGTATATATACCAAACAGACAACTTTGATGTGTTTGATTTATCGTTTTTAAGAAATAATATATAAAATTGTTTGCTATCATATTCCCGTATACAATCCTAAAGGAAGTTTTTATTTTTTAAATTTTTATGAAAAGAGTCTCAACTTTATCATCTTACTCCTATCGCGTGAGATAGATAAACTGTTCCCATATTGACCCCGACTTAAAAAACAAAAAGATCATACAAGAAAAAACAATAACATATACACACGCTACATAATAATCACGCACATATCTATAAATACTGGAGGATAACAAAACATGGTGACATATGCATCCTTAAGACTCACCTATAACTAAAGGCAAAGGTCCAGTGCCGAGAAATTAGTAGCCCGATGCGAGCTAGAGAAACGGACCAAACGAAAAATAATTATTTTATCGCTTTTTGTTATTTTATTTAAGAGGATTCTAAATTGTTTGTGCATGATTTCTAATTCAATAGGTTAAATGGTTTAATTCAAATCATATAAGGGTAAAAAATAATTTAAAGCGTATATGGGCTAATTTAAAGTGTATTATAGGTTAATTCTACAAAAAAAAATATATATAAATATATAATATAATATAAATTTTTTTAAAAAAATAGTAATTAGTATTATACAAGTAGAATCATGCATCGACAATTAGACATTGTGAGCGTTGATACGACTTGGTTTTGTACAATTTCATATCAGAATGTAGATGGTATATTAAAAAATTTTAGAACATTATATACCAAAAGTTATACAAGAAAAACATATCGTTAGTCGACTTAATCGTTAACAAAAATTATATTGACCTAGGGGAAAAACCAGTATGATCAGAATGGTAAAATAACTATTATATTCTCAAAGTTACAAAAAAAACTAAAAATTGACTCATCAAACATAAATAAAACAAGCATGTCACCATGGTTTATTCTGAATTTTTGTCAAAAAAATGTTTTAGCAGTTACAAGATAAAACTAGAAAATATTTAAATTAATTATAAAGATTATAATATAAAAAAATATGAAAATGATAGACGTGTGAGAAGACGTGTCTGATGTTAACACACTTTTCTCTCAAAAGACAAACCAACCGGTTTATGAGTCCCGTTCTGATTTCCCAACAGAAATTTTAGGCGCACCGTGCTTTTCCTGGAGAAAACCGACCCAAGCTGTCACGGTTAGGTCTCCCCGTGACCGCTAGGTCAGGTGTGAAATCTAGCTGTCACGGTTTACCCTAACCGTGACAGTTAGATCTGGGGTCAATGATTGGGTATGTAATTATGGGGGTATTGATTGGGTATGTAATTATGGGGTATTGATTGTGCGCAGGGGGGGCTATATGTCACGGTTTGGCCAAACCGTGACATATTGCTTTTATTTTTTTTTATTCTTTTAAGCATTAAATATTTATTTTTATTTCGTGTATCTTCCTTAAAGATTAAACATTTATTTTTATTTCCGTAATTTTATCACTGTAAACTTGAGAATGAAAAGGCGGGAAACACCGTTCGATCGGAGTTTGATTTCGTGTATCTTCCTTAAGCATTAAACATTTATTTTTATTTTCGTAATTTTATCACTGTAAACTTGAGAATGAAAAGGCGGGAAACACCGTTCGATCGGAGTTTGATTGATTATCGATTACTAGTTTCACCGTCACATCATTTCTATCTTTTCGTGAATATATAATATAACTATTATTCTTATTATCTGTATTATTTCGTTAGATATTTGAAGAAGCTAAGAAATTCTGCTATGAAACTGGTGTGAAAGTTGCTGTTGCATATGGTGGTGCACCGATTTATCCTCAGGTTTATATACTTTTAAAATCATTAACAAACACTATTTTATGGTTTTAATCATTAACAAACGTGCGATTCAGTTCATCTTTTTTTTTCTAATCTGCTTAATTAGTCTTTGTAATCTGTTATCTTTAATCTTGATTCAGAACGCGTTGACTTTAATCTTTGTGGAGACAAAACGCAGCGCAGATACAATTAACATTATCACATGGTTAACCTAATCTGCTGCAATTCATTGTCATATTACAAGTAATTTTAAACAAGTTGGTTGTTATTTTATCACATGGTTAACCTAATCGTAAAAATCAGTTGTTATCAAACATATACAATTAACATTATCAACATTGCAAATATAAAGCAAACAAACAAAGAAACACAACCAAACAAACACAACCAAATATACAAATCATCATAACTGAAACTGCACATATATATTTATACAACGAGTTTTTACATACAAAAAGAAATAAAATACAAACAAAATATCTATCTAATCCATAATCCCCGGATCACTGCCCTGACCAGACCCGCCCGCACCAGATGGGCCAGCACTGTCATGGTCTAACCGCCTCGGTGGCTGTGACAACAACGGCGTACCCGAGGCGGTATAGTCCGCGACCATGTGCTGGATGACCCAGTCCATCATATCATGCAGCCTCGCGGTCGTATCCTCCAGCCTCGCGGTGGTATCATGCAGCCTCGCGGTCGTATCATGCAGCCTCGCGGTCGTATCCTCCAGCCTCGCGACCCTGTCTCGTGTGTCCTGAATCATATCAAGAACATGAGCAGGCAATCGCACGGCGTGGTACACGCGCTGGGGATGCTGGGGCGGGTCCTGGTCGTGCGGCGGGGAATGGGCTGATCCTCCCCTCCGCCAAGGGCCTCGTGGGCGTCCTGAAGGTGGACCTCAGCCCCCGCCAGCTCGGGTGGGTCCACCAACGGCTCGGGCACCCATGGCACGAGCTCCTGGTATCTGGTGAGCAGGTGCCACGTGCCGTCGGGGAACCTCCGAACTATCCTCATCCCAGTGGCGGTGCTCCGGCCGGCCACGCGCACAGGAGTCGGAGGTAGCGGGAGCTGGGACATGGCCTGTGCGTACCCCAAGCCCCGAGCGATTCGGGAAACGATATTCCCGCCCACTAACGCCCCTCGCGACTGCCGATGATAATAACTAGCAAAATAATCAGTGAGGGCGTGCGCGAGGTGGCAGTGTCGGTGTGTGAGTACACGCCGAAGAAAAAAAAGGTTAGAGGTTAGAGGCCACAAAATTTAGGCCAAGAAGAGGTGATGTCCTAGTGGAGGTCATTGGTGATGTTTTACGGATTAGACAAGTTCACACCCACTTGATCAGCAATGCTATCAAGTTTGCCCACCAAGGAAAGGTTCAGAGTAATCTTTATGTAATAGCAAACCCATTATCTCACAACGTCGAGAAATTAACCTACATCTATTTCAATTATCCATGTACCATGGTATGACAATAAAACATCGATCGTTATTTCGAATGATTGATTCATCCTCTGTTTTAATAATATACATAACCATCGTCGTGAACTCATTCCAAGATCTTCGCATAGCGTATTGTTCTTAGACCGATGGTTGGTCAAAGGAGAAATACATACTCACAAGATATGCGTTAAGGTCGTTTCCTATGTTGACGTTGGGATTCTTAAATTCCGACGGATAACCTTTCTCATCATTGTTGGTCTCACCTTGATTTCTAGACATCACCTTACCACGAAATTATATTCTGTAAATTATGATTATAAGTCTAACACACCATGGTAACTTGTCATCGTGTTCTAACGTTCCATATTCCAAACCTCAAAGAGAGTCTCGCGATTCTCTGGAAGAGTTCAAATTGGCATACATTATTGCCAAGAATCTTGTAACAGATTCTATACAAATGAAACAAAGCCGGATACCTATTGTCAAAGTCCACTGGGAATCTAAACGTGGTCCAGAATTCACATGGGAACATGAAGATCAGATAAGACTCAAATATCCGCATCTATTCATGGACGACACTCTTGGTCCTAGCACCAGTTGAATTTCGGGACGAAATTCCCTCAACTGGGGGATACTGTGACACCTCACAATATCAAGCAAAGAATATTGTGAGTTACTGTCACGTTAGTGTGACAGTTCAGATGATACAGATGTAATTGATAAACAAAGTGCTAGAAACATTCAAGATATTCCCAAATCAGAAAGGAAACCTAAGATTCTTCTTGTTGAAGATCATGTGATGAATGTGATGGTGTGTGGCATTTGTCACCCATAGACCGTCGATCGACATTAAGCTAGTTAACTCACCGTGTGTGTATTAACGATCCTCACGTATGTTATAATTTATTTATCGTGTTAACCGAATTATATTCGTGTACATGTTCAATGTGAGAACTAACCTCACGTGTTTAATATTTATATATGTGTATATATATGCCATTTTAGTCGAATTTATCGTATACACGTTCATATTAGCAATAATCATAATAATAATAATAACAATAATAATAACAATAATAATAATAATACTAATAATACTAATACTAATGATAATAATAATGATAATAATAATAATAAGAATAATAATAATAATCATAAGAATAATAATAATAATAATAAATAAGTCCAGGGGGCTGTTGGTCATTTATCAAACTTCAACAGAAGTTTCAGCATGAAATATCAACAATCCAAAGTCGAGGGACCATTTCTGAAAAATTTCAAAAACTCGACCCCGCCCCCGTGTTTCCGGCCACCCTGTTCCGGCCGAAGTCCGGCGGCATTCCGGCGACCACCAAAACCGCGTAAAATCACGATTTAATAGCCCAATTTAATCCGAATCACTTCGTGGATAAGAATCGAACTCGACACACACATAAAACGCGTTCTAACGGTCGGTTAACGGCTCTAATCTTTTCACTTTATTTCCCGACCGTTTCTAACGGCAAATTCATCCACTCAACCTTACTTTAATCAAAATTGAACCGTTGAATCGAACCTTAACTCATTAACCATCGAATACTACTGACAATTCATCAAAACATACACAGATCGAACCAAATCGATCACTTCCCTTTCCGCGACCTGCAACTGATCGAACCGCACCCTCCGAGTCTTATAACTCTCAATTAACATGGAGCTATTAATCATTAACATCATTCAAAGCTTCCTGTGCAATTAATTTGATTTTAATTAAGTGTTGATCAACGTTCGATTTCAAGTTAACCGTGACTTGTTCTTCGCTGTTCTTGGCATCAAATCGACTCAAAACAGGTAATTTAACATACCTACACACTCGTTTAATCATGGGGAACAAAAGCCCCGTGAAATGGTTTATTATCATAATCGAATCGAAGGTCAATTTGACCAAAATCAAATTAGGGTTTATATCCAATTGGGGGAATGGGGAAAACCATGTTTAAAAAGAATTGAAACGGAATACCACCGCGGCTGAGGCCTTTGGTTTACTGGTTTGTGTGTGGGAGTGTGGGCTTGAGGTCACGGGTTCGAACCCGAGCCTCTGCAATTATTTTTAAAACACCTTTTTGAGCTTCTAAAAATTCTACAAAAATTCTTAAAAATTATAAAATAAATTTTATAAACTTCACTTATTTTAAATCTCACAAAATTATTTTCTGTAAAATTATTTTATTTTAAAACCTTAAAAATCTTTATAAAATATTATTTATAAATATTATAAATAATTATTTTTATAAAAATAGACGTTATATCGTATTTAATTGTGAAATAATTATAGAAAACCATAGAAATTATACAATATATAATTTTATAAATTATTTGTAAATATAATTATAGGTTATATCTTTATAGTTTAATTAATAAATTATTATTGAATTATACAAAGGATACGTACATAAACTTCTTTCGAATAAAATAAAAATACAAATAATTTCATTATTTGTTCGAAATCCCACAACTCAATTTAAATCCTAAAATCATTAGGTATAAAATCAAACTCAATATATATAATCGTGAACAACAACCGAAACAACCCGAATCCAACCACATCTATTTATTCACATTGAATATATTTTGAAGGCTTAGTTATAATCAATAATAGGTGTTGGTCGTATTTGATCGTGCATTGCTTGATTCTGTGAAGTCTTTGTGCATTACAACAATTCAAGGTGAGTTTCGTGACCCCTTTTTATGCTTATACAAGTTTCAATGTTTTCAATCAAATTGGGGGAAAAGTATGCTCACCCGTTTTCAATCCTGTACATTGTATATTCTGTTTTCACACTTGGAATCAATGTGATACTGTTTTGCATGCATACATGATGTTATTTCATGGAAAACTCAAACAACCATTAATTCCCGGGTTTGGGAACCAACGGTTAGGTATTGGTAGTACTACTGGGTTGACACCCCCACCCTCGACAGATCGGTTTAACTTGTGAGTTACCGACTACAGCTGCCAGCAAACAGGCCATGGGTGAATATATTCCGTCAGATTTATATGCATAACGTCATTAGGTTTGGTTGTCTTAAACACATGTTATGTGGTTTGTGCTTACAGTTTGATTCCATATCAAAAATCTACACAGCATCAGTTATATGTTTTAAATTTAAACCTGCGGAACTCACCAACATTATTGTTGATATTTTTGAGCATATCTTTTCAGGTGATCATAATTAAAGAGGATAGCTAGTGCTGATGCCTTAGTAGAGACCCTCAGGATTTCATTAGTTTTGCATTTGTAATGTATATCATTTGTATTCATTTGTGAACAATGTGTATTTTGGATTTTAGAATCAATAAGACTATGATAGTCGTGGAACTGACTAACCACGACACAAGTCTCCATTGTGTCGGGGGACGTCATGACAAGAGAAGTTTGCATGTATTATATCTCTGTATTTATACCAAGTGTTATGACGATCCCGTCCGTCGCATCCTCGTGTTTCCGCTTTAAGCGAGGGTGTGACAAACGTCGACGTAACGCCAATAACCTGAACAAACGGAATGTTGTACATGTTGGTCTTGTACGTCGTGTCTATCAACATCACGTGCGGGAATGCGCGCCACATTTTATACGAAGTAGGATGACAAAAGAAAACATCTTCCACCGCCTTAGTAGTTGCATTCGTTCGTGTTTCATACACGAACTCTTTAGATTGTAGCAGGTTTTCAAGTTCCTGCATTGGTATGATGCCTTCTCTCCCCTCAGCCCTAAACTTTGACGTCAGATTGTATATGTCTTGAACAACACAGACGCTGTGGGGAAACTGCTCCCTTACGGCTGAATGGATATGTCGTGGCCGCACGTGCTGCCTGTGTAATTTCTCGACAAGATCAATTTCTTCGGCGGTCATCTTTCTAAGATGCGCGTGTCCCTCCTCGTACACAACAGGATCGTGGTTGTGCGTCTCGTTTCTCACCTCTAACATCCAACTGTCACTCTTTCCTACGTACTTCCCTACGAGTTTAAAGGGACATCCTTTCTTTATGCTCCCAGTACGTCTACTTGTGCCAGTGAATTTAGGTTCACCACTACGATTGCATATTAGTTCCACATCCTTTTTTCGTGACCGACCCACCACAATGACGCACCCATGCTCGCGTCCTCTCGTTTTAGCCCACTTCTCCAAGTCCTCACGAGAATCAAAATACTGAAAAAATAATAAAGCTAGATATAAAAAAACAATATATAAAACAAATAAAAAATAAAATAAACAAAAGAATAAAAACTCTTCGTACTTGATTGGTTTTATAAGAAACCGTAGCCTTTCTTATCCGATCCTCATCCTCATCATGCTCCGCGGTGTCCCCATGGTTTTCTTTGAGGTGAACCGAACCGTCACTCTCATCTGTGTCATTCCCATTAAAAGTATCCGACACATGTGTAATTTCTAGTTCTGACTGGTACGGGGGATGTCCGTAATCCAGCTCAGTTTGCGAGTTGTACGTGTTCGGGGCATGCCCGTAAGAATTGCAAGGGGGATATCTGTACCCTTCACCGTAACCTGTCGGTCCAAATAAAGAGTTGTACGCCTCTTGAGCAAATGTGTTCGACGGGTTGGTTTCCTCCTCCCCCCCCACGGAGGGTGACTCCCGTATACGTAATATTCCTAAAAAAGATAATGGTTAGATATTTCAAATAATAAGTTATAATAAAACATATACTAGTTTAACCTGGTTTGAATCTTCGATATGTGGCACCTCATTCAAATCTGAAAGCTTCGGCTTTTGATAATGATCTCCCAAACCCGACATTGTTTTCGAATTTACGCGTTTTTGGAATGACGAAGGCTGAAAAATCTCGAGTGTGGATTACGAAATTGCGAATTTTTAGTTTGGATGCCGATTGTTCAAAGCTGAAATGTATTTAAGGTGAAATTCTGGGGCACAAACCGTCACGGTTTGGCCTCCACGTGACGGTTTGTGCCGGGAATCCCGGCCTTTCGTCAAAATCACGTCTACGTCGTACCTTAAACTGAGACAGTGTACCCTAGAGGTCACGGTTTGGCCTCCACGTGACGGTATGGTAACCAACTTTAACAGCCCATTTTGTCATTTTGTCGTTTTGTTGTCAGGAGGTCACGGGGACTACCACCCCGAACCTTGACAGCAAGACCATGCGGTCACGGGGACAAACACCCCAAACCGTGACAGCAAGCCCATGCGGTCACGGTTAGGTGCAAAATGTGACCGCAAGAGCTAACTGTGACACTTTGTTTACAAAACTACTGATGAGCAATCCTTCAGCTGTTTAAATAACTACTGATGAGCAATACCCCAAAAGGTCACGGTTAGCCCTAAGCGTGACGGTTGAGAAACCCTAACTGTCACGTATTGATCAAACCGTGACACTTTGTTTACAAAACTACTGATGAGCAATCCTTCAGCTGTTTATATTATTATTATTATTATTATTATTATTATTATTATTATTATTATTGTTATTATTATTATTATTATTATTAATAATAATAATAATAATAATAATAATAATAATAATAATAATAATAATAATAATTATTATTATTATTATTATTACTACTACTACTAATATTATTACTACTACTAAACATTTATTATTATTATTCGATCGGAGTTTGATTTCGTGTATCTTCCTTAAGCATTAAACATTTATTTTTATTTCCGTAATTTTATCACTGTAAACTTGAGAATGAAAAGGCGGGAAACACCGTTCGATCGGAGTTTGATTTCGTGTATCTTCCTTAAGCGTTAAACATTTATTTTTATTAGTCTGTACAAATGATGATTGATTATCGATTACTAGTTTCACCGTCACATCATTTCTATCTTTTCGTGAATATATAATATAACTATTGTTCTTATGAACTGTATTATTTCGTTAGATATTTGAAGAAGCTAAGAAATTCTGCTATGAAACTGGTGTGAAAGTTGCTGTTGCATATGGTGGTGCACCGATTTATCATCAGGTTTATATACTTTGAAAATCATTAACAAACACTATTTTATGGTTTTAATCATTAACAAACGTGCGATTCAGTTCATCTTTTTTTTTCTAATCTGCTTAATTAGTCTTTGTAATCTGTTATCTTTAATCTTGATTCAGAACGCGTTGACTTTAATCTTTGTGGAGACAAAACGCAGCGCAGATACAATTAACATTATCACATGGTTAACCTAATCTGCTGCAATTCATGGTCATATTATAAGTAATTTTAAACAAGTTGGTTGTTATTTTATCACATGGTTAACCTAATCGTAAAAATCAGTTGTTATCAAACATATACAATTAACATTATCAACATTGCAAATATAAAGCAAACAAACAAAGAAACACAACCAAACAAACACAACCAAATATACAAATCATCATAACTGAAACTGCACATATATATATATACAACGAGTTTTTACATACAAAAAGAAATAAAATACAAACAAAATATCTATCTAATCCATCATCCCCGGATCGCTGCCCTGACCAGACCCGCCCGCGCCAGATGGGCCAGCATTAAACATTTATTTTTATTTCCGTAATTTTATCACTGTAAACTTGAGAATGAAAAGGCGGGAAACACCGTTCGATCGGAGTTTCATTAACGTACTCACTGTAAGCTAAGTTTTGACGTTGATATATACGTACAGGCATGGTTTGAATGCCGGATATGCGTTTGTGAACTTTACAACATCTGAAGCAGCTTGGAAGTTTCATACGTCGGTTAAAGGAAAACATTGGGATTTGTTTCAAAGCAAAAAGATTGCGGATGTTAGTCGTGCTAGAATCCAGGTACTTTATTACTTTTAATTTGTTGTTGTTTTGTAGTCGGCGAACTAACGCTGGGTTCGCGTTTGTTAACTTTACAACACCTGAAGCGGCGTTGAGATTTCGAGACGCATTTAGTAGAAGTAGTGTGACAAGGATGGTTGGGGGGAGAGGTAGGGTTGTGGCACTAGGATCTTGCACCATGGTCCGGTGGTGTGAAGCCCGAGGCGAACTGCAACCCGGGCGAGTTTTTCACCACTAACATTGCGCGCACGGAGTTCAGAGAGTTTACCAGCGTCGATATCGGGTAAGTCAAGAAGAAAAAGCTTGAGATTGCGAGCCCAAGAGCAGAATCACCGAGGTCACGACATTCAAATCTGGAAGCTTCGGCTTTTGATAATGATCTCCCGAACCTGACATTGTTTTTGAATTAACGCGTTTTTGGAATGACGAAGGCTGAAAAATCTCGAGTGTGGATTATGAAATTGCGAATTTTTAGTTTGGAAATGGATATGCCGATTGTTCGAAGGTGAAATGTATATAAGGTGAAATTCTGGGGCACAAACCGTCACGGTTTGGCCTCCACGTGACGGTTTGTGCCGGGAATCCCGGCCTTTTGTCAAAATCACGTCTACGTCGTACCTTAAACTGAGACCGTGTACCCTAGAGGTCACGGTTTGGCCTCCATGTGACGGTTTGGTGACCGCTTTTCAACTTTAACAGCCCATTTTGTCATTTTGTCGTTTTGTTGTCAGGAGGTCACGGGGACTACCACCCCGAACCGTGAAAGCAAGACCATGCTGTCACGGGGACAAACACGCCAAACCGTGACGGCAAGTCCATGCGGTCACGGTTAGGTGCCAAAATGTGACCGCAAGACCTAACCGTGACCGTTTGAACCGGCCCACCCCCAAAAACCCATGCGGTGTCCCCATTAGGACCCTTTCCCAAACTTAAATCTTATGAGATTGTCAGAATATATTGACCTTTTTTATCAATAAATATACACTTTTACTTGTAAACCTAATCTATTATTGAAATCATAAAACCAACAATCATTATATTAAAATTATATGGATAATCCTCAAGAGATTTATTTAAGTAAACTAGTTTATTACCTGTAGCGTGTTGCGACGGTATCTATGCGCCGTGATAAAAGATAGCTGTAATTACCTAGCTCGTTTACAAGCTAAATTTATGACGAAACGTAGAGTAACTCGAATATATATTGTTAAATTAATATGTATTATATTTGACTCGACTATTTTTCAAACAAATTTATGTCGAAACGCAGACCGATTCAAAACATACATAAAATAACACGAGCAATGGCGCCGTATGTGCCGTGATAAAGTATAGATCACAATCACACCGACACATTTCCGAACTAAGTTTATTTCAAAAAGTAGAGTAACTTAAATTCATACCGTCAAATGAAAATATATTGTATAGGACTCGACGCGTTACCAAACAAAACTTAAGTCGAAACGTAGACAAACTCAAAGCGTATTATATTTGACCCGACTATTTCCGAATAAAATTTACATCAAAATGTAGACTATATGAAAGCATATATATATATGTATATGTATATATATATATATGTATATATATATGTGTGTGTGTATATATATGTATATATATATGTATATATATATGTGTGTGTGTATCTATACTATATATATATTCATTTGAGGAGGACAAAAGAGTCATTTTACACAAAATCTCTTAAAATTAAGAGTTGTACAACTCTTAAAGCTTAGTGTACCATATCTAAAGCATACTCAAAAGCAACTAGAAAGGTGGATTCAAAATTTAAAAGCATTCACTCAGATCCGGCTCTCAAAATTACCCCCGACGCTCTCTGCTCTCAAATCCGGCTCTCAAACCACCACCACCACCTCCGCCACCGTCGTCTCCGTATGTAATGCAAACCACCGCCGCCGCCGCGTCTACCGGCGACCGTCGATTTGCTTCTCTTGAACGCGATGTTCTTGTTTCGATCATGACCACCGTCGATCATAACGTTGAGATCTTTGTTCTTCTTCTTATTTTGCCCTAGAATCCAAGGGGTACGTTTCTTTGATTTTGTTTTAGCTAGATTAAACTTTAATTGTTTCAAATTACTCTATCTAGGTTTGAATGCCATTTCAACATAGTAATTTCCATTTAAATGGTATACCTTGTTGCAGAGTTGATGGTAGTGAATGCCATTTCAATATAGTAATTTCCATTTAAGTTCATTTGTTAGCAATTAGGCTGCAAGTGTTTGGTTTTACCTTCCTGCAGTTGCTTACAAACTTATTTTCTTGCAGACATATATGTTCAAGTATGACACTGTTCATGGCCAATGGAAGCATCATAAACTTAAGGTTAAGGACGAGAAAACCCTTCTCTTTGGTGAGAAGCCAGTCAGTGTTTTCGGCTCCAGGTAAAATCCGTTTGAGGACTTGTAGTATCTTTTAGGAATTCCTTTTGTTCTTGATATAATCTGAGCATTTGTTTCTTTTGTACAATTAGGAACCCAGAAGAGATCCCATGGGGTGCAGCTGGTGCCGACTTTGTTGTCGAGTCCACTGGATTCTTCACAGACAAGGACAATGCTGCTGCTCACTTGAAGGTCTGATTTCTGCTCTATATATTCATAATTTGATATTCATTTATGCTTCAGAAATCAGATATGTAACGGGTCAAAATGGCTGGTTCAGCCACAGTGTTTCTTGACCCGAATAACTTTTTGTCCACTTTTATTAAATCTTTAATTAGTATGTGGATAGAGTGTTTTGGGTCACCGCTTAAACCAAAATGCTTTTTACCCTGAAAATTATTATTCAATATGTTTTCTTTTTAGCGATTTTTATTTTAATTTTGCTTGTTAGAGATGAAGAAATATAAACAAGATCAAACCCATTCACAAGCAAATGGGCCAAAATTGTCACCTCTAATTTACCTGTTCATAGAGACTGCCTTTGTTTGGCAACAATTTAAGAACCAAAAATTTCTTTTAGTCGAGTGTTTGCTTATTTTACATATGGCTTTGTATGGTCAGGTTGGTGCCAAAAAGGTTATTATCTCTGCTCCTAGCAAGGATGCTCCCATGTTTGTTGTGGGTGTCAATGCGAATGAATACACATAACACACCTGATCTTAACATTGTTTCAAACGCTAGCTGCACAACTAACTGCCTTGCTCCTTTGGCCAAGGTATGATTATCCTGATTTAATGTTCATACATTCATATTTTCTCTATTGTCTGTTATATGGTATATTGTCAACTTACATTTCTGTTATGTTTTCAGGTGATTAATGATAGGTTTGGCATTGTTGAGGGTCTTATGACAACAGTCCATGCCATGACCGGTAAGTTGGTTAATTATTCAAACCAGTCATTATAAGACGGGTAAAAAATGTATATGTCTCATATTATTGTTAACACGTTTCAGCCACCCAAAAAACTATTGATGGTCCATCTATGAAGGACTGGAGAGGTGGAAGAGCTGCTTCTTTCAACATTATTCCCAGCAGCACTGGAGCCGCCAAGGTAATTCACTCACATAAAATGATATCAGCAAATCATAGATGCAAGACGGAGGGGTAGGGTAATGGGTTTGATTTGGTTCAAAGCAACAAACACTTCATATATAATCGATTTAGGTGTTCTATCATAATTCATAAAATACAACCCAAATGGGTTTGTTCAGTTTGATATGAAACACAACCTAAATGGGTTGAAACTGACACCATTACTTAGTTCGTGCTACTTTTCCCTTTAAAGTTCGAAATGTACAACTCTGGAAACATTAAGTTATACATTCTGTTCTTTGTAGGCTGTTGGCAAAGTTTTGCCAGCCCTTAATGGCAAATTAACCGGAATTCCTTCCGTGTACCAACCGTAGATGTCTCAGTTGTGGACTTAACTGTGAGACTTGAGAAGAAAGCTACTTATGAACAGGTCAAGGCTGCCATCAAGTAAGTATCGAGTAATTTATTAAATAATTAGCTATCATTGTTGTTAAAAGCTTAAAATTTGTAAAAATAACTACATGTCACACACCCTGATTATCACAATCTGCAATCATAAGGTAAGTTTTTTTGTGTAACCAATTGGTTTTCCTAACTGTTGCTCATCAGTCTGCCTGTATGTTGTTTATGGAAATACCATTTAGTTGTTTTTCCTTCCTAAAACAGAACATTGAGCTTACCATGATAATTTATTATTGAAAATCAAATTGTTATATGAAACAAAACATTCTGTGGAAGTGTGGAGATGACACCATTTTGGAGTTTGGACTCCCATGGGAACATGCATTGAAACTTTGAAATTGGTTTTTAACTGCTGTTTCATAATGCTTTTGTTGGTTTTGAGTTGTTTGTTATATAAATTTATTTGCATGATTTAGTTAAATAAATTAGGGTTTGGGTTATGCTCTGCACTTCTGCTTCAAATTTGTATGAATTCAGTGATTTTTTTTTGTTTGGAATTTGATAATTGCGTTAGATTTAGGGCAAATTATGTTTAGATTAGTGAAATAAACTTAAAGACTTCTGCTTTGAATTGAGCAAGATAATCTTTTGTTCAATTGGAGAGATGGGTTGAATGTAGAAGTTAGTATGTGATGATGAGATATTGGTGGTCAGTAGGTAGAAAAGTAATCACTGAATGAGAATATAATCTTAATTTAACAATTATGTAGAACTTCTTTTGACTTTATGATCAAATGAATATTTTTTTATATCCTAAGTTGAATGAAATAGTAATTATATATTGAAGAAAGCATGTTTGGGTTAAACGTGTGACCCGAGTAACATTATAGTAACAATAGCTAACAACTGAAAGAACAAGAACAATAAGATCATATGATGTAATGTGGTTCACTAGATCAGTAATCATCCTCGGCTCTCATAAGATCATATTAACATGGTCTGAAAGTTGAAAATAACGGTTTTCGTCTTTAAACTAACAGGATGATTTCAGCACCTTAAAGGCATTGGATGGGAAGACCGAGCTTAAGATGCGTTCTTTTCAAGCTCCAAAAATTAGGTTACTTCATGGTCTTTCTATCGAACAAAGTGATGGTATGTAGGTATATCTTTTAACTTTCTTAGTTAATAATTAGTTGCCATCTCATTAGACTTTATAATATAATCTTTACTTTCAATTACTTTATCCTAATCTTGGTTCTATAATCTGCTTACAGGTGCTAGATCTTGCTGTCTTCCCTGAAGCAGAATTTGACCTCCCGATATTTTGCGCCAACTTTTTCACCTCTGTCAACACAAATATCGTTGTATTGTAAGTCTGTTAAATAAAGTCATCGAAAATCGAATCACAATAGATGTTTAAGGTTATCTTTAAATTCAATTTCTATGACCCGATACAGGGACCTGAATCCTTTGCATGACATCATAAATGAAACGCACTACAAGCAAAAGTATTATAGAAGCTTGATTCCTCTTGGCCTGAAGTATGCTGAGGTGCGTTGACTGATGACTTTTTAACTTTCTTGAAATTTATCAGTTATAATTTGATGAATGCCTAAAATTCATGGTGTGCCAACTTAACAACAGATTGCATGCAGCTTTTACCTTGGGGTGGGAAACTCACAAGCGAGTCGTTGAAGTTCTTCTCGCCAATAGTCATATGGACCAGGTTTTCTTCAAGTCAAGAAAAGCACGATATTTTGTTTTCTGCATTCGCAGACTACTACAAGTCTACAAGGTATCCACTGTATATGTGTGTGGTCATCTTTGAGTTGTACAATATTGCCGATACTTTGAATAAGAAAACTAACTAGCGTAGAATATAATATTATTACAAAAGGGTTGATAAACTAACAGAAAATTAGTATCCCGTTATAAATTGTTGCCGCCGCCGCATCGCGCGGGTTTCTTACTAGTATATATATATGTGTGTGTGTGTGTGTGTATATCATAAGCACGAACATATTTTATATGACCCGACTCGTTTCCGAACAAAATTTACATATGTAAACGGACTCGAATTTATACTAATACGTACATATAAATACGAACATGAGAATTTAGTTTTACAAAGTAAAAAATTGTATATGGCTAACCTGAAACTTTACAAACTTAAAGAGATAAAAAAATGCCATTTTATAGAGTTTTTAAAAAAGTTAAAAGATGAAATTGTAAATATATAAAATTTTTGAGGGAAGTAAAGACCGATGGCAAATATGGTGATACAAAACGTGATAGTTGCCAACTTGGCTTAACTCGATTTCATAGTTACACTTAAACATAAGGGTGGTGGGGGTGCTCACGCCACATCTACCACACTACCACCACATGTACACCACCACACCACGCCACGCCACGCCACGCCACGCCACGCCACGCCACGCCACGCCACGCCACGCCACGCCACGCCACGCCACGCCACGCCACGCCACGCCACGCCACGCCACGCCACGCCACGCCACGCCACGCCACGCCACGCCACGCCACGCCACGCCACGCCACGCCACGCCACGCCACGCCACGCCACGCCACGCCACGCCACGCCACGCCACGCCACGCCACGCCACGCCACGCCACGCCACGCCACGCCACGCCACGCCACGCCACGCCACGCCACGCCACGCCACGCCACGCCACGCCACGCCACGCCACGCCACACCACCCCACACCACGCCACACCACGCCCAACCACTCCCAACCACGTATCTGGGAATTTGGGGTGAGCGTTTAAGAATGTTCTTCGACATCGGTTCGGGGACATCGTCATGCGATCGAAAAATTTATGAGCTTGGTTTGTGGGGGTGTGACACGATGCGCAAGCGTTGCGCTGCGCTTGCTTTTCACGATGTGGCGTACCGGCGACGGTGTTGCCACATGGTGTCGGCCCTGTTGTGACCATGTGGCGAGAGTACCCAATACCCTAAGTAGCGACTCCAACTCTCCAAGTATATAATGGCATAAAGTAAATGGGATCAGTGATTCCAAGTAAAGTTATTCGGAAAAAGAGCCCATCTCGATGAATGAATATAATGGGCTGTATTTGCTGCTAAAACTATAGCCCAATCATCTTTATTTGAAAGTTAATAAAAATCTAAATTATCACATTTACATTACTAAAATAATAACTTGTATATTACACAAATTAAATATATAAAATATTATTTATTTTATAATAACAATTAAAATTTTAGTGATAGTTTTAAATAAAATATAATTAACTTACGTATAATTAACTATTTCAAGTAAAAACAACACTAATAGGATTTTAAATTTTCGTTTTATAAGATTGTATTTCTTTAATTTTTTAAAAACATTTTGGTATTTTTTAAATTTTAATCTAAAAAAAATTATTCTTATAAAACTTAGAAAAAAATGGCATTGAAATAGTTGTAATTTTAAAAAGATTTTTGTTCATAAAATTTTTGTGACTTATACATTTTTAAGGTGTATTTTTTAATAAAAAAATCTTGTTTTCTATTTTTACAATATCTATTTTTTTAGTTTGAAATGTTTAAAATAATATAAATACGAGATATACCACTATCATTTATTAGAAGAGAGGAACGAGAAAATAAAAATAAAAAAGTCTTATATGTTGACATGTTACATTTTAAAAGATTCGTTTATTATAAATAGAAGATAATGGATTTATAATATGAGAAAGGGCAAGATAATTTTTTTATATTAATTTATAAAAGTCTAGAGGGGTAACATTGTTTTTTTAAAGAATTTAACTAACTTAATTATCTTTTACGTGTTAGTGATTACAATTGTTGAATTTTAAATTTCCCTAATATTTTTAATGACTATCATTTTTCGTACATCAATATTCTTCTAGAAAATTATAGCATGAAAATAAGTATTTTATTCTTTTTAATCTGAGTATGGTATTGATATAGTTCTTTTTAATAAGAAAAATCACATGTTGTGTTCTTTGTTACATCACACAATGTAAGACTCTGGTTTTAGGCAACCTTAAAGTTGGATTTAGACATCATAACACAAGTTCTTAAACTCCAATATCATCTTAAGTATAAGAAGCGGAATAAAACTTTGTCATAAACCAACTATTACATCAAGGTTAAGATAATTTTATCTAACTATAGCAAACTATACTAGGATGTTAGTTTTGATTATATGCCAAGTAGCTTTCGGATCCATGCTAATGCTCACCTATTATTCGTATAAAATACTTGTCAAACTAATATGCATACAAAAGTGAGTGTCGCTGAATGAGCTCTAGTTTTACATTAGCAAAATACTTTAACCAAACTTTATCTGTCACACCCTCAAATTCCGGGTCTGGAATTTATCACGGAGGGGTAGGCAAACAGGATCGACACATTAGTCACACATGAGATACAGTTATGTATATGATGAATTTTAGATAACCATTCCATTGATATTCAGAGTAATAAATATTATGCGTAGCGGAAATAAAAGATAGATTGTTTCTGAACAATACGTCTAATCATATCTCAAATAATAAGCAATATGTATCTTAAGCTCTTATATGATCCTACGTGTAAGTCCATAAGCTCCTAGTAGATACCTGAGATTACATGTAAAATCAAGTGTCAACACAGGGTTGGTGAGTTCATGGGTAAGGAAAACATAAATGATAAACCATTAATTATCATCAAAGTAGGATTTACTGTAAAAGTGTGAGTATAAACTACTCACTGGTATCACTTTGTATATGAATAGCCTGTCGGAACCCTTTTATAAGGTGAACCCGCTATCCCACATACTTACTAAGTACAAGCCAACAAATCCTTCACATAGGATTTACCCATGTATCATAGTTTATTTGTATATGAATAGTCTGTCGGAACCCTTTTATAAGGTGAACTCACCATCCCATATACTAACTAAGTACAAGCCAACAAAACCTTTAAATAGGAATTGCCCATGTAACATAGTTAATTTTCCATTTTCCTTTTTATGTGTATATTATGCTATTTATAATAATTCAAATCAGAGGGCGCGAATCCTCTCTTTACATTTATCCTCATATGGGTTGTAAATGGAACTATAATGGCAAACTTTATATAGTGCACATCTGCCTTCTCAACCCAGAACAGTCATCCCGAATGACAATAAGATCTTTGTACATCTTGGTAAGGACCACATGTCCAAACCTTTGTGGGGGTAAGTCACACCCCGATAGTACTATCCAAAAGATCCCTGCTTGTTTATAGTCCAGTATACAGAGAAAGATTTTCATTGTAACCATATGTAATCATAAATGTGATTCAATTATTATTTAACATAATACACAAAAATAATTTGTAATTTTAATTACAACATGTATCCTTCCCAAAATATTTAAATGATTAAAAAGGGGAATCGTTAAGTATGAACTCACCTCAGTTCTTGTGTGGTGTTGACAAGCTAGTAAATTCCTCCTAAGGAATTATAAATCACATAAGCAAATAGATACAAATCCATAACCTAAATAAGTTAGATCTTGAACCTGGTGTTCAATTGATCTAGGGTTTGGTTTTCTGGGATTTGTAATAACATATAATTAAATCATTTAATTATTTTTGTTAATTTTTTAATAACTAAAGATTTGTATTTCATTTGATTAATTTAATAATGATTTTAACATATCATTATGTTCTAAATAAATGTTAGACATTATTTAAATATGTAAGTTTGTATTTAATTTAGTGAGATTTTATAATTAAATTTATAAAATCTAATTTGTATTTATCTTAAATAGGTAATGTTTACTAGTTTTAATTTATTATTAATCTACACCTTTATATATTTTATAAGAAATATCCTGAAATAACGCTCGTAAATAATTTATGAAATTATAAAATCTTTATAATTTCCACAATTATCATGATTTATCCATAATAAAAATAACATAGTGCCCAATAATGAATTAATAATTTAAATTATTATTTAGAGTCTATTTTTATAAAAATGGCTATTTATAACATTTATAAATAATATTTTATAAATATTATTAAGGTGTTTTTAATAAATAAATTTATAGAAATTAACTAGGTAACCTTTAAAATAAACAAAGTTTATAAAAGTTGTTTTTATAATTTTTAGGAACTTTTGTATATTTTTAAAAAGCTTAAAAAGGCATTTAAAAAATAAATGTGGGTGCACGGGTTCGAACCCGTGACCCCAAGGATAGTAAGTGAACCGGGAACCAGTGAATCGAAGGCCTCAGCCGCGGTAACTCTTGGTTCTCTTTAATTTTAAACATAAACAATAGAACCCCAAAATCATATATGAACCCTAGTTCGATTAACTCAAAATCGAACCCCAATTTGATGTTGTTTCTGTCGATTATCATGGGGCTTTTATTCCCCATGATGAAACGATTACTTAGATATGTTTAATTACCTGATTGTGTTTGAATTGAATGTGAACACCACGACGAACAGGTCGCGGTCTGTCTTGAATCCAAACGATGGATAAACGTAGATGAAAATGGAATTAACTTCGTAGATAGCTTATAAGGATGATTATATGTAAAAGCCCTCTATCAATTTCTAATGAAATTGACCAGAAGGTGGTGCTCGACTAAGTTGCAGGTCGATGATGAAGATGGTGATCGAACAGTGTGTTTGTGTGTGGTTTATTTGCAATTGGAGTTTGTATTTGATTTACAGGCCGATAAAGTTCCTTTATTTAGATTATTATTTGAAGTTAGTGGTCGATTAAGTGGGTGGTCGGCCGAACTTTCGGTCGAAGTGGGTTTGGTATAGATAGCACTCAGATTTTTCAATTAATTGTGGGCCTCAGGTTCGAACCATCCACGCGATGCTGTCGGGAGCATTTGATTGAGTTGAAACCGCGTATTTTTGGTGTTTAGGAGTCGCCGGAGTGTTGGCCGCAGATCGGCCGGAGAAAGGGAGAGTCGACGGTGCGGGGGGGGGGGGGAATGGTTTTTAAAAATTTACACAAATGGTCCCTGTGGTTTAAAATTTATTATTTTATGTTATTAAATTTCTTTTGAAGTTTGATAAATGACAAAACTACCCCCTGGACTTCATTATTATTATTATTATTATTATATCAAATATATATATATATATATATATATATATATATATATATATATATATAGTTAACGAAATTTTTCCGGGTTGTCACATCATCCCCGTGTTAGAGGAATTTTCGTCCCGAAAATTAAGATGTTCTGACAACATTCTTAAACAGGTTAGGATACTTGTGCATCATTTCGTCCTCTCGTTCCTAAGTGAACTCAGGACCACGCTGGGAGTTCCACCGAACTCTGACAACCGGAATCTTGCTATGCTTTAGTTGTTTAACTTTTCTATCCATGATTTCAACTATTTCCTCAATAAATCACAGTTTCTCATCTGCTTGTAGTTCCTCTAAAGGCACAACCAGTGATTCATCAGATAAACACTTCCTTAGATTGGATATGTGAAAAACATTGTGCACACCACCAAGTTCAGCAGGTAGATTTAATTCATAGGCTACTGGGCCGATCCTTCTGACAATTTTCAAAAGGTCCCACGTAGCGAGGGTTCAATTTCCCTCGTTTCCCAAAGCGTATAACTCCCTTCCAGAGAGATACCTTTAGCAAAACTTTATCTCCTTCCTGAAATTCAAGTGGCTTGCGGTGTTTATCAGCGTAGCTTTTCTGGCGATCCCTGGCAGCAGCCATGCGTTCTCTTATCTGGACAATTTTCTCATGAGTTTCAAAGATCAATTCTGGGCCAGTAAGTTGACTATCTCCAACTTCTGCCCAGCAAAGCGGTGATCTACATTTACATCCATATAAGGCCTCGAATGGTGTCGCCTTGATGCTCGAATGATAGCTATTATTATATGAGAACTCTACTAAAGGTAGATGACCTTCAATAACACAAGCCCTAAGCATATCCTCAAGAGTCTGTATGGTTCTTTCATTTTGACCATCAGTCTGAGGGTGATAGGCTGTGTTCATATCTAGGCGAGTGCCTAGAGCTTTCTAAAGTTTATCCCAAAAGATAGATGTAAATCATGGGTAACGATCAGAGATGATAGACACTGCCAGGGGTGTTCATGGTTCGGTTTCAAACCGCGAAACCGTCCAAACCGGACTTCGGTTTGATTTCACGGTTGGTTTTTTTTCTAAACTTTCGGTTGGTTGGTTTCAAAATTTTCAAACCGTTGTGAACGGTTTGGTTTACGGTTTGTACAAAAAACCGGTCGTAAAAAACCGGACCGAACCGTATATCAATATATACACATATATGTATATATATGTATATTTATACATAACTATTAATTCAAGGTTAAAGACTTAAACCCTCATAAATGTTTATATTTTTAGTTTGGGCTTTCAGAGTTTAGGTTGCCATATTTTTATTTGACAAAATTGAAGCCAAAATAAATCTCTTGATTTTGAAAGCCTTGTAAGTCCTAAACACCAATTTGTAGTATTCATGCCCATATAGTTGGACAGTTTATTTTTAATTATTTTGGACAACTTGTTAGCTGCTTATTTTAGGCAGGTTAATGATTGCATTTTGGCAGTTTGTACACAGGTTTAGAGCTGCGTTTTGGCATGTTTTAGGACCTATTTAAGGCCACATTTTGGCAGGATTTTGGACCTGTTTAAGGCTGCATTTTGATTGCTTTTTGGGTTGTTTTTGACAGCTCAAAGACTTAGCTTAAATGAGCCTAAAAAAGCCCAAACCGTGAAACCAAACCGGAACCAAACCGGTTGCAATGGTTCGGTTTGGTTTGGTTTTTACTTTTGATTGGTTCGGTTTTGGTTTTAAGTGATAAAAAACCGTTAGTAACGGTTCGGTTACGGTTTGATCTAAAAACCGCGAAAACCGGACCGTGAACACCCCTAGACACTGGCACTCCGTGTCTAGAGATAATTTTAAGCAACTAGGGTTAATGCTAAGTTAAAGAATAATTCCAGAAGAATCAAAGCTATTATCAGCCCTGGTATCAAATAGATGTCTAGCTACCGATGATAAGGTACGTGCATGTAACAACATTTGGTCTTGTCGAATGGGGCTTGCTTCAGTCGTAAATGTATGACCGCGTGATGTATTACCTTGATTTATATGACCTTTATTTCCATAATTTAACTATTCTTACTTTCTAGTTATAGCCATTTCCTAATTCTGATTGTTTCTAACTTGTCCTGGGGTCCTAATCGACCTAGGGCACACTGATGGTAATGTTCGGAACTCCAACCTTCTTAATGTCCCCGTTTAACGCATGTTAGCTTAATCGTATCAACCAACATAGCTAGGTTCACAACATTGGTATTCTTGTCTACCTTACCGCTAGATTGCTTGTTCGACCCTCCAATTTCTTTCTACTACTCACTAGATTTTCCCAGTGTTCTTCTTAATTCTATTTGGTCTAATGTCATAAGGTATGACATCAGCTTTGTCAATTCATGGATTTTGTCAGTATAAAGAGCACGACCTAACCCTACCATTGCACAATTTTAGAATTACAATTCTAACTTTTGCATTTCATTCCTTAGGTAATAGTACTCAATCACCAAGGCTTTGAACTCATCTCAAAGTACTAATATGTGATATAATGCCCACAACGTTCTTAAATAAGTATACCATAGATAACTTGTAAGACAGGCTATGTAATCATAACCAATAATGCACTTAAAGTATTCACATGTATATTGTTGTACACATAATCCCATTATGCATACTACATGTGACTCTTCGAGGCGGCATCTTCTAATCATGGAAAGATGTAAACATGTGAACTTTAATAAACATGTAAACCTTGGTTGACCAAAACTTGTATTTCTTCAGGAGTCATCCCTCTTGGGACAGTTCCTCTACCGCGTCCTCTACCTCTGCCTCTGCCCGCTGATGTGTCCATCTATCATGAAATTGTTTGGTGATAATTCACACTTTGATATATTCAATAGATGCATTCTATATCAAA
Source organism: Flaveria linearis (assembly GCA_024085815.1). Taxonomy (NCBI): domain Eukaryota; kingdom Viridiplantae; phylum Streptophyta; class Magnoliopsida; order Asterales; family Asteraceae; genus Flaveria; species Flaveria linearis. The sequence continues at coordinate 83,032,630 of CM044005.1, read as the reverse complement.
TATTCAAAGTATGGACAATTTCTGTAAGATAGATGGGAATTTAAGAAAACTGGGTTTTTCAATTAAATTCAGCAAGGCACGAGTACTAGGGAAACAAGTCTCTCTTTAGGTTAGGACAAGCGTAGCTTAGATTACCAAATGGAACACGTCAAGGTAATTTGATCCATTTGCCTTACAGACTTGTGTATTGACCATAGTTTATCACTCATCCCAGAAATCCCCAGGTAAACATAACTGGTCTCGCAATGAGATTTATACGATATGCTTGCCTTAGCCCGAAGGCCTTTTGCCAGGAAATCTAGAATACAAGTGCCTATGTGTCACACAAGTTTATTTGGTTCATAGAATCAAAACCTCGATAAGATTTTTATAGATTAGACATAAAGTCTAAGGAATTGAACCCACAACGATAAGGGTAGATCCCACGTGGCGTTGAGAATAAGTTTAGGAAGTTCATTTATCGGGGAAAGTCAAAGAGGCAAAGTTAAGTTTAGGGAGACAAGTATCTAAGTTTAAGCATATAACTTCTTAATCCTAGTCGATCTCTAACTAAGGAAATTTACTTTGTGCAACTATTGTGTGTGGCTATAGGCTAGATGCAATTCCTAACTCATTATAACCAATGGCTCTGATACCAATCTATCACACCCTCAAATTCCGGGTCTGGAATTTATCACGGAGGGGTGAGCAAATAGGATCAAACATATTAGTCACACATAAGATGCAGTTATCTATATGATGAATTTTAGATAACCATTCCATTGATATTCAGAGTAATAAATATTATGCGTAGCGGAAATAAAAGATAGATTGTTTCTTAACAATACGTCTAATCATATCTAAAATAATAAGCAATATGTATCTTGAGCTCTTATATGATCCTACGTGTAAGTCCATAAGCTCCTAGTAGATACCTAAGAATACATGTAATATCAAGTGTCAACACAGGGTTGGTGAGTTCATAGGTAAGGAAAACATAAATGATAAACCATTAATTATCATCAAAGTATGATTTACTGTAAAAGTGTGAGTATAAACTACTCACTGGTATCACTTTGTATATGAATAGCCTGTCGGAACCCTTTTATAAGGTGAACCCGCTATCCCACATACTTACTAAGTACAAGCCAACAAATCCTTCACATAGGATTTTTGTTCATAAAATTTTTGTGACTTATACATTTTTAAGGTGTATTTTTTAATAAAAAAATCTTGTTTTCTATTTTTACAATATCTATTTTTTTAGTTTGAAATGTTTAAAATAATATAAATACGAGATATACCATTATCATTTATTAGAAGAGAGGAACGAGAAAATAAAAATAAAAAAGTCTTATATGTTGACATGTTACATTTTAAAAGATTCGTTTATTATAAATAGAAGATAATGGATTTATAATATGAGAAAGGGCAAGATAATTTTTTTATATTAATTTATAAAAGTCTAGAGGGGTAACATTGTTTTTTTAAAGAATTTAACTAACTTAATTATCTTTTACGTGTTAGTGATTACAATTGTTGAATTTTAAATTTCCCTAATATTTTTAATGACTATCATTTTTCGTACATCAATATTCTTCTAGAAAATTATAGCATGAAAATAAGTATTTTATTCTTTTTAATCTGAGTATGGTATTGATATAGTTCTTTTTAATAAGAAAAATCACATGTTGTGTTCTTTGTTACATCACACAATGTAAGACTCTGGTTTTAGGCAACCTTAAAGTTGGATTTAGACATCATAACACAAGTTCTTAAACTCCAATATCATCTTAAGTATAAGAAGCGGAATAAAACTTTGTCATAAACCAACTATTACATCAAGGTTAAGATAATTTTATCTAACTATAGCAAACTATACTAGGATGTTAGTTTTGATTATATGCCAAGTAGCTTTCGGATCCATGCTAATGCTCACCTATTATTCGTATAAAATACTTGTCAAACTAATATGCATACAAAAGTGAGTGTCGCTGAATGAGCTCTAGTTTTACATTAGCAAAATACTTTAACCAAACTTTATCTGTCACACCCTCAAATTCCGGGTCTGGAATTTATCACGGAGGGGTAGGCAAACAGGATCGACACATTAGTCACACATGAGATACAGTTATGTATATGATGAATTTTAGATAACCATTCCATTGATATTCAGAGTAATAAATATTATGCGTAGCGGAAATAAAAGATAGATTGTTTCTGAACAATACGTCTAATCATATCTCAAATAATAAGCAATATGTATCTTAAGCTCTTATATGATCCTACGTGTAAGTCCATAAGCTCCTAGTAGATACCTGAGATTACATGTAAAATCAAGTGTCAACACAGGGTTGGTGAGTTCATGGGTAAGGAAAACATAAATGATAAACCATTAATTATCATCAAAGTAGGATTTACTGTAAAAGTGTGAGTATAAACTACTCACTGGTATCACTTTGTATATGAATAGCCTGTCGGAACCCTTTTATAAGGTGAACCCGCTATCCCACATACTTACTAAGTACAAGCCAACAAATCCTTCACATAGGATTTACCCATGTATCATAGTTTATTTGTATATGAATAGTCTGTCGGAACCCTTTTATAAGGTGAACTCACCATCCCATATACTAACTAAGTACAAGCCAACAAAACCTTTAAATAGGAATTGCCCATGTAACATAGTTAATTTTCCATTTTCCTTTTTATGTGTATATTATGCTATTTATAATAATTCAAATCAGAGGGCGCGAATCCTCTCTTTACATTTATCCTCATATGGGTTGTAAATGGAACTATAATGGCAAACTTTATATAGTGCACATCTGCCTTCTCAACCCAGAACAGTCATCCCGAATGACAATAAGATCTTTGTACATCTTGGTAAGGACCACATGTCCAAACCTTTGTGGGGGTAAGTCACACCCCGATAGTACTATCCAAAAGATCCCTGCTTGTTTATAGTCCAGTATACAGAGAAAGATTTTCATTGTAACCATATGTAATCATAAATGTGATTCAATTATTATTTAACATAATACACAAAAATAATTTGTAATTTTAATTACAACATGTATCCTTCCCAAAATATTTAAATGATTAAAAAGGGGAATCGTTAAGTATGAACTCACCTCAGTTCTTGTGTGGTGTTGACAAGCTAGTAAATTCCTCCTAAGGAATTATAAATCACATAAGCAAATAGATACAAATCCATAACCTAAATAAGTTAGATCTTGAACCTGGTGTTCAATTGATCTAGGGTTTGGTTTTCTGGGATTTGTAATAACATATAATTAAATCATTTAATTATTTTTGTTAATTTTTTAATAACTAAAGATTTGTATTTCATTTGATTAATTTAATAATGATTTTAACATATCATTATGTTCTAAATAAATGTTAGACATTATTTAAATATGTAAGTTTGTATTTAATTTAGTGAGATTTTATAATTAAATTTATAAAATCTAATTTGTATTTATCTTAAATAGGTAATGTTTACTAGTTTTAATTTATTATTAATCTACACCTTTATATATTTTATAAGAAATATCCTGAAATAACGCTCGTAAATAATTTATGAAATTATAAAATCTTTATAATTTCCACAATTATCATGATTTATCCATAATCAAAAATAACATAGTGCCCAATAATGAATTAATAATTTAAATTATTATTTAGAGTCTATTTTTATAAAAATGGCTATTTATAACATTTATAAATAATATTTTATAAATATTATTAAGGTGTTTTTAATAAATAAATTTATAGAAATTAACTAGGTAACCTTTAAAATAAACAAAGTTTATAAAAGTTGTTTTTATAATTTTTAGGAACTTTTGTATATTTTTAAAAAGCTTAAAAAGGCATTTAAAAAATAAATGTGGGTGCACGGGTTCGAACCCGTGACCCCAAGGATAGTAAGTGAACCGGGAACCAGTGAATCGAAGGCCTCAGCCGCGGTAACTCTTGGTTCTCTTTAATTTTAAACATAAACAATAGAACCCCAAAATCATATATGAACCCTAGTTCGATTAACTCAAAATCGAACCCCAATTTGATGTTGTTTCTGTCGATTATCATGGGGCTTTTATTCCCCATGATGAAACGATTACTTAGATATGTTTAATTACCTGATTGTGTTTGAATTGAATGTGAACACCACGACGAACAGGTCGCGGTCTGTCTTGAATCCAAACGATGGATAAACGTAGATGAAAATGGAATTAACTTCGTAGATAGCTTATAAGGATGATTATATGTAAAAGCCCTCTATCAATTTCTAATGAAATTGACCAGAAGGTGGTGCTCGACTAAGTTGCAGGTCGATGATGAAGATGGTGATCGAACAGTGTGTTTGTGTGTGGTTTATTTGCAATTGGAGTTTGTATTTGATTTACAGGCCGATAAAGTTCCTTTATTTAGATTATTATTTGAAGTTAGTGGTCGATTAAGTGGGTGGTCGGCCGAACTTTCGGTCGAAGTGGGTTTGGTATAGATAGCACTCAGATTTTTCAATTAATTGTGGGCCTCAGGTTCGAACCATCCACGCGATGCTGTCGGGAGCATTTGATTGAGTTGAAACCGCGTATTTTTGGTGTTTAGGAGTCGCCGGAGTGTTGGCCGCAGATCGGCCGGAGAAAGGGAGAGTCGACGGTGCGGGGGGGGGGGGGAATGGTTTTTAAAAATTTACACAAATGGTCCCTGTGGTTTAAAATTTATTATTTTATGTTATTAAATTTCTTTTGAAGTTTGATAAATGACAAAACTACCCCCTGGACTTCATTATTATTATTATTATTATATCAAATATATATATATATATATATATATATATATATATATATATATATATATATATATAGTTAACGAAATTTTTCCGGGTTGTCACATCATCCCCGTGTTAGAGGAATTTTCGTCCCGAAAATTAAGATGTTCTGACAACATTCTTAAACAGGTTAGGATACTTGTGCATCATTTCGTCCTCTCGTTCCTAAGTGAACTCAGGACCACGCTGGGAGTTCCACCGAACTCTGACAACCGGAATCTTGCTATGCTTTAGTTGTTTAACTTTTCTATCCATGATTTCAACTATTTCCTCAATAAATCACAGTTTCTCATCTGCTTGTAGTTCCTCTAAAGGCACAACCAGTGATTCATCAGATAAACACTTCCTTAGATTGGATATGTGAAAAACATTGTGCACACCACCAAGTTCAGCAGGTAGATTTAATTCATAGGCTACTGGGCCGATCCTTCTGACAATTTTCAAAAGGTCCCACGTAGCGAGGGTTCAATTTCCCTCGTTTCCCAAAGCGTATAACTCCCTTCCAGAGAGATACCTTTAGCAAAACTTTATCTCCTTCCTGAAATTCAAGTGGCTTGCGGTGTTTATCAGCGTAGCTTTTCTGGCGATCCCTGGCAGCAGCCATGCGTTCTCTTATCTGGACAATTTTCTCATGAGTTTCAAAGATCAATTCTGGGCCAGTAAGTTGACTATCTCCAACTTCTGCCCAGCAAAGCGGTGATCTACATTTACATCCATATAAGGCCTCGAATGGTGTCGCCTTGATGCTCGAATGATAGCTATTATTATATGAGAACTCTACTAAAGGTAGATGACCTTCAATAACACAAGCCCTAAGCATATCCTCAAGAGTCTGTATGGTTCTTTCATTTTGACCATCAGTCTGAGGGTGATAGGCTGTGTTCATATCTAGGCGAGTGCCTAGAGCTTTCTAAAGTTTATCCCAAAAGATAGATGTAAATCATGGGTAACGATCAGAGATGATAGACACTGCCAGGGGTGTTCATGGTTCGGTTTCAAACCGCGAAACCGTCCAAACCGGACTTCGGTTTGATTTCACGGTTGGTTTTTTTTCTAAACTTTCGGTTGGTTGGTTTCAAAATTTTCAAACCGTTGTGAACGGTTTGGTTTACGGTTTGTACAAAAAACCGGTCGTAAAAAACCGGACCGAACCGTATATCAATATATACACATATATGTATATATATGTATATTTATACATAACTATTAATTCAAGGTTAAAGACTTAAACCCTCATAAATGTTTATATTTTTAGTTTGGGCTTTCAGAGTTTAGGTTGCCATATTTTTATTTGACAAAATTGAAGCCAAAATAAATCTCTTGATTTTGAAAGCCTTGTAAGTCCTAAACACCAATTTGTAGTATTCATGCCCATATAGTTGGACAGTTTATTTTTAATTATTTTGGACAACTTGTTAGCTGCTTATTTTAGGCAGGTTAATGATTGCATTTTGGCAGTTTGTACACAGGTTTAGAGCTGCGTTTTGGCATGTTTTAGGACCTATTTAAGGCCACATTTTGGCAGGATTTTGGACCTGTTTAAGGCTGCATTTTGATTGCTTTTTGGGTTGTTTTTGACAGCTCAAAGACTTAGCTTAAATGAGCCTAAAAAAGCCCAAACCGTGAAACCAAACCGGAACCAAACCGGTTGCAATGGTTCGGTTTGGTTTGGTTTTTACTTTTGATTGGTTCGGTTTTGGTTTTAAGTGATAAAAAACCGTTAGTAACGGTTCGGTTACGGTTTGATCTAAAAACCGCGAAAACCGGACCGTGAACACCCCTAGACACTGGCACTCCGTGTCTAGAGATAATTTTAAGCAACTAGGGTTAATGCTAAGTTAAAGAATAATTCCAGAAGAATCAAAGCTATTATCAGCCCTGGTATCAAATAGATGTCTAGCTACCGATGATAAGGTACGTGCATGTAACAACATTTGGTCTTGTCGAATGGGGCTTGCTTCAGTCGTAAATGTATGACCGCGTGATGTATTACCTTGATTTATATGACCTTTATTTCCATAATTTAACTATTCATACTTTCTAGTTATAGCCATTTCCTAATTCTGATTGTTTCTAACTTGTCCTGGGGTCCTAATCGACCTAGGGCACACTGATGGTAATGTTCGGAACTCCAACCTTCTTAATGTCCCCGTTTAACGCATGTTAGCTTAATCGTATCAACCAACATAGCTAGGTTCACAACATTGGTATTCTTGTCTACCTTACCGCTAGATTGCTTGTTCGACCCTCCAATTTCTTTCTACTACTCACTAGATTTTCCCAGTGTTCTTCTTAATTCTATTTGGTCTAATGTCATAAGGTATGACATCAGCTTTGTCAATTCATGGATTTTGTCAGTATAAAGAGCACGACCTAACCCTACCATTGCACAATTTTAGAATTACAATTCTAACTTTTGCATTTCATTCCTTAGGTAATAGTACTCAATCACCAAGGCTTTGAACTCATCTCAAAGTACTAATATGTGATATAATGCCCACAACGTTCTTAAATAAGTATACCATAGATAACTTGTAAGACAGGCTATGTAATCATAACCAATAATGCACTTAAAGTATTCACATGTATATTGTTGTACACATAATCCCATTATGCATACTACATGTGACTCTTCGAGGCGGCATCTTCTAATCATGGAAAGATGTAAACATGTGAACTTTAATAAACATGTAAACCTTGGTTGACCAAAACTTGTATTTCTTCAGGAGTCATCCCTCTTGGGACAGTTCCTCTACCGCGTCCTCTACCTCTGCCTCTGCCCGCTGATGTGTCCATCTATCATGAAATTGTTTGGTGATAATTCACACTTTGATATATTCAATAGATGCATTCTATATCAAATATTCAAAGTATGGACAATTTCTGTAAGATAGATGGGAATTTAAGAAAACTGGGTTTTTCAATTAAATTCAGCAAGGCACGAGTACTAGGGAAACAAGTCTCTCTTTAGGTTAGGACAAGCGTAGCTTAGATTACCAAATGGAACACGTCAAGGTAATTTGATCCATTTGCCTTACAGACTTGTGTATTGACCATAGTTTATCACTCATCCCAGAAATCCCCAGGTAAACATAACTGGTCTCGCAATGAGATTTATACGATATGCTTGCCTTAGCCCGAAGGCCTTTTGCCAGGAAATCTAGAATACAAGTGCCTATGTGTCACACAAGTTTATTTGGTTCATAGAATCAAAACCTCGATAAGATTTTTATAGATTAGACATAAAGTCTAAGGAATTGAACCCACAACGATAAGGGTAGATCCCACGTGGCGTTGAGAATAAGTTTAGGAAGTTCATTTATCGGGGAAAGTCAAAGAGGCAAAGTTAAGTTTAGGGAGACAAGTATCTAAGTTTAAGCATATAACTTCTTAATCCTAGTCGATCTCTAACTAAGGAAATTTACTTTGTGCAACTATTGTGTGTGGCTATAGGCTAGATGCAATTCCTAACTCATTATAACCAATGGCTCTGATACCAATCTATCACACCCTCAAATTCCGGGTCTGGAATTTATCACGGAGGGGTGAGCAAATAGGATCAAACATATTAGTCACACATAAGATGCAGTTATCTATATGATGAATTTTAGATAACCATTCCATTGATATTCAGAGTAATAAATATTATGCGTAGCGGAAATAAAAGATAGATTGTTTCTTAACAATACGTCTAATCATATCTAAAATAATAAGCAATATGTATCTTGAGCTCTTATATGATCCTACGTGTAAGTCCATAAGCTCCTAGTAGATACCTAAGAATACATGTAATATCAAGTGTCAACACAGGGTTGGTGAGTTCATAGGTAAGGAAAACATAAATGATAAACCATTAATTATCATCAAAGTATGATTTACTGTAAAAGTGTGAGTATAAACTACTCACTGGTATCACTTTGTATATGAATAGCCTGTCGGAACCCTTTTATAAGGTGAACCCGCTATCCCACATACTTACTAAGTACAAGCCAACAAATCCTTCACATAGGATTTTTGTTCATAAAATTTTTGTGACTTATACATTTTTAAGGTGTATTTTTTAATAAAAAAATCTTGTTTTCTATTTTTACAATATCTATTTTTTTAGTTTGAAATGTTTAAAATAATATAAATACGAGATATACCATTATCATTTATTAGAAGAGAGGAACGAGAAAATAAAATAAAAAAGTCTTATATGTTGACATGTTACATTTTAAAAGATTCGTTTATTATAAATAGAAGATAATGGATTTATAATATGAGAAAGGGCAAGATAATTTTTTATATTAATTTATAAAAGTCTAGAGGGGTAACATTGTTTTTTAAAGAATTTAACTAACTTAATTATCTTTTACGTGTTAGTGATTACAATTGTTGAATTGTAAATTTCCCTAATATTTTTAATGACTATCATTTTTCGTACATCAATATTCTTCTAGAAAATTATAGCATGAAAATAAGTATTTTATTCTTTTTAATCTGAGTATGGTATTGATATAGTTCTTTTTAATAAGAAAAATCACATGTTGTGTTCTTTGTTACATCACACAATGTAAGACTCTGGTTTTAGGCAACCTTAAAGTTGGATTTAGACATCATAACACAAGTTCTTAAACTCCAATATCATCTTAAGTATAAGAAGCGGAATAAAACTTTGTCATAAACCAACTATTACATCAAGGTTAAGATAATTTTATCTAACTATAGCAAACTATACTAGGATGTTAGTTTTGATTATATGCCAAGTAGCTTTCGGATCCATGCTAATGCTCACCTATTATTCGTATAAAATACTTGTCAAACTAATATGCATACAAAAGTGAGTGTCGCTGAATGAGCTCTAGTTTTACATTAGCAAAATACTTTAACCAAACTTTATCTGTCACACCCTCAAATTCCGGGTCTGGAATTTATCACGGAGGGGTAGGCAAACAGGATCGACACATTAGTCACACATGAGATACAGTTATGTATATGATGAATTTTAGATAACCATTCCATTGATATTCAGAGTAATAAATATTATGCGTAGCGGAAATAAAAGATAGATTGTTTCTGAACAATACGTCTAATCATATCTCAAATAATAAGCAATATGTATCTTAAGCTCTTATATGATCCTACGTGTAAGTCCATAAGCTCCTAGTAGATACCTGAGATTACATGTAAAATCAAGTGTCAACACAGGGTTGGTGAGTTCATGGGTAAGGAAAACATAAATGATAAACCATTAATTATCATCAAAGTAGGATTTACTGTAAAAGTGTGAGTATAAACTACTCACTGGTATCACTTTGTATATGAATAGCCTGTCGGAACCCTTTTATAAGGTGAACCCGCTATCCCACATACTTACTAAGTACAAGCCAACAAATCCTTCACATAGGATTTACCCATGTATCATAGTTTATTTGTATATGAATAGTCTGTCGGAACCCTTTTATAAGGTGAACTCACCATCCCATATACTAACTAAGTACAAGCCAACAAAACCTTTAAATAGGAATTGCCCATGTAACATAGTTAATTTTCCATTTTCCTTTTTATGTGTATATTATGCTATTTATAATAATTCAAATCAGAGGGCGCGAATCCTCTCTTTACATTTATCCTCATGTGGGTTGTAAATGGAACTATAATGGCAAACTTTATATAGTGCACATCTGCCTTCTCAACCCAGAACAGTCATCCCGAATGACAATAAGATCTTTGTACATCTTGGTAAGGACCACATGTCCAAACCTTTGTGGGGGTAAGTCACACCCCGATAGTACTATCCAAAAGATCCCTGCTTGTTTATAGTCCAGTATACAGAGAAAGATTTTCATTGTAACCATATGTAATCATAAATGTGATTCAATTATTATTTAACATAATACACAAAAATAATTTGTAATTTTAATTACAACATGTATCCTTCCCAAAATATTTAAATGATTAAAAAGGGGAATCGTTAAGTATGAACTCACCTCAGTTCTTGTGTGGTGTTGACAAGCTAGTAAATTCCTCCTAAGGAATTATAAATCACATAAGCAAATAGATACAAATCCATAACCTAAATAAGTTAGATCTTGAACCTGGTGTTCAATTGATCTAGGGTTTGGTTTTCTGGGATTTGTAATAACATATAATTAAATCATTTAATTATTTTTGTTAATTTTTTAATAACTAAAGATTTGTATTTCATTTGATTAATTTAATAATGATTTTAACATATCATTATGTTCTAAATAAATGTTAGACATTATTTAAATATGTAAGTTTGTATTTAATTTAGTGAGATTTTATAATTAAATTTATAAAATCTAATTTGTATTTATCTTAAATAGGTAATGTTTACTAGTTTTAATTTATTATTAATCTACACCTTTATATATTTTATAAGAAATATCCTGAAATAACGCTCGTAAATAATTTATGAAATTATAAAATCTTTATAATTTCCACAATTATCATGATTTATCCATAATTAAAAATAATATAGTGTCCAATAATGAATTAATAATTTAAATTATTATTTAGAGTCCATTTTTATAAAAATGGCAATATATAACATTTATAAATAATATTTTATAAATATTATTAAGGTGTTTTTAATAAATAAATTTATAGAAATTAACTAGGTAACCTTTAAAATAAACAAAGTTTATAAAAGTTGTTTTTATAATTTTTAGGAATTTTTGTATATTTTTAAAAAGCTTAAAAAGGCATTTAAAAAATAAATGTGGGTGCACGGGCTCGAACCCGTGACCCCAAGGATAGCAAGTGAACCGGGAACCAGTGAACCGAAGGCCTCAGCCGCGGTAACTCTTGGTTCTCTTTAATTTTAAACATAAACAATAGAACCCCAAAATCATATATGAACCCTAGTTCGATTAACTCAAAATCGAACCCCAATTTGATGTTGTTTCTGTCGATTATCATGGGGCTTTTATTCCCCATGATGAAACGATTACTTTGATATGTTTAATTACCTGATTGTGTTTGAATTGAATGTAAACACCACGACGAACAGGTCGCGGTTTGTCTTGAATCCAAACGATGGATAAACGTAGATGAAAATGGAATTAAGTTCGTAGATAGCTTATAAGGATGATTATATGTAAAAGCCCTCTATCAATTTCTAATGAAATTGACCAGAACGTGGTGCTCGACTAAGTTGCAGGTCGATGATGAAGATGGTGATCGAACAATGTGTTTGTGTGTGGTTTATTTGCAATTGGAGTTTGTATTCGATTTATAGGCCGATAAAGTTCCTTTATTTAGATTATTATTTGAATTTAGTGGTCGATTAAGTGGGTGGTCGGCCGAACTTTCGGTCGAAGTGGGTTTGGTATAGATAGCACTCAGATTTTTCAATTAATTGTGGGCCTCAGGTTTGAACCATCCACGCGATGCTGTCGGGAGCATTTGATTGAGTTGAGACCGCGTATTTTTGGTGTTTAGGAGTCGCCGGAGTGTTGGCCGGAGATCGGCCGGAGAAAGGGGTAGTCGACGGTGGGGGGGGGGAATGGTTTTTAAAAATTTACACAAATGGTCCCTGTGGTTTAAAATTTATTATTTTATGTTATTAAATTTCTTTTGAAGTTTGATAAATGACAAAACTACCCCTGGACTTCATTATTATTTTTATTATTATTATATTATTATTATAAGTTTATGGTTTGTAATTGTGATTGTCATACACGGTTGAAAAACGTATGATCAACTTTATTCATAACAAACTATGGCTAATTTACTAGAGATGGTTATTAGAAATCATAAGACCTTAATTTTCTGATCATTTACGGGTTCCCTTTTATTAGTCTGAGAAATCTACAGTAATTGTTATGGTTTTCTAAAATTAATGGTATGTTGGAAAGAAACTTAATCAACTCTCTTCTAACATTAAGTTATGTTTTCAGAAATCGTATGTCGAAAAGGACACAAAAGATTTACCTACATTACTAGGGCCTTGACCTAAGCAGTAAATCTCAACTTGACGTGGTCCTGGTCACTACGGAGCGGATAGACGAGAAATCGCGCCAGCTCATCTTTATAAACGTTAACACAATTACTTTATTCAATATCTTTAATCACACCAGCACCTCATCATAGTTGCATAAGTGTAATCTAAATTAGGATAACAGCATCACTTCACTGAAAGAATCACCAAAAGTCTTAATCTATCTTTATCTATATTTATTTATTGTTATTTATTTAACTTATCATTTTCTAAATCAAAACTGATAGTCAATTATGAGGGTTGTTGAGTAGGCTTAGTGTGTCCACGGATTGATACTTGGTTTTTACCAACACTATATTACCTCAAGATAGGTAAACTTGCCTTTTGTGTGTGTAGTTAGTATTAGTAATAACAATTTAGAACTGAATATGTGTGAAAATCCTTTATCAAAAATATATATACCATCCACACGCATCAAGTTTTTGACGCCGTTGCCGGGGACACATGGTAGTTTGAAAGGCAATCCAAATTTTTGACTATTTTGTTTTACTTAAAAAAAATTTACAAAAAAAGAAGAAGTCGATCCACATAATGCTATCAAGGTTGAAAACAATGAGTGACTAAGCTTCAAAGTTAATGGTCATCGGTTAATGGCCAAATCGATGTACCAACTAAGACTTTCTCGGCGATGATAAACCTCCACCTCATTAAAAACTAAGTGTGGGGAAGGGTCTAGCCAAGGACCCGTAACCAAAACATGGCTCTATGTTACTTTTAGTCTGTTTATTATTGCACGATCGTATGTTGGTTCACTCAACAAGTGGTTCTTCTCTCAAACTCACCTTGAACGACACTCAGAAAGAGTCTATGAAGAGTTGATCACAATATAACAAGTAACAAGCAGTAAATAAACACAAGATGTAAATTTTCAAGGTACTTTTACATATTGCTTCTCAACTCAAAGGATTACAAGACTCTTAGACTCAATCTCTCTACCTAATGAGTTACAAAGAGAAGATATATATAATACTACCTACAGCCGGATATACTTTGATACCAGCTGGAAACCTCTAACCAAACATCTATACTACAAGACTATAGGTGAGGTATCTCAGACATTTTGTCTAAGATTTGGTAGTCAGGACATGTCCCTGACTTACCTTTTGTCACCAACTAAAGTTGGTAACATGTACTATCATAAAAAGGTATACAGTAGAACAAAGTATGGTCAACAACATGGTTCTTTTAAGAAGAAGCCATGCTGTATTAGAGGTCTGCAGCGGACTGTCAGAGACCATACTTATGTATACTAGACATAGAAATGTCTTCTGAAGGATAAATTTCTTCGGAAGAATAACTTCTTCCGAAGCCACTTATACTTCGGAAGACTGCTTCTTCCAAGGCTTGGAGTCTTCTTTGTCTTTGGAAGTAGACTTGGTCTTCAGTTCTTTCTTCAGACTTTGTCTTTGGAAGTCTTCAAACTTTGTCTTCGGAAGCCTTCAGACTTTGTCTTCGGAAGTCTTCAGACTTTATCTTCGGAAGCCTTCAGACTTTGTCTTCAGAAGTCTTCAGACTTTGTCTTCAGCTCTTGCTTCAGACTTCGGAAGATCTCATACTTAGCTTTGGAAGCCTTTTGAATGTAGCACCAAAATGACTATGTGAAGTGGTTTTGGTTGCACCAGCCTTATAATGACCCAACAAACTCCCCCTAAGCTGATGCTACCAAAACTTCACTTCTCTCTTCTTCTCAAAACTTTCAGCACCAAGGAGAGTAGATATTTATCTATGTCCTTGTTCTTCCCTGATGTGGTGCTGAGAAGTTTGTATAAATCCTTGATAGACAGAAAATCCAGTCTGTCACCTTGGATTATGTGTACCCTTTGTTGTGGCCCTCTGAAAAGAGTTAGTTGATGGGAACTATAGTCATATTCCCATCTAACTATAGGTTCCAATTCCGGACCTTCCACCATCTGTAGAAAGACTGCGCCTTTAGTGGTAGGTCTTTCCTTGTCTTCCTGTCTTTCCAACTTTAAATCTTCTTCGATCTTGGCCTTTGCAGTTAGCTCGGCTAGATGAAGACTGCTGAGATAATTTCTGATGATAGCTGCAGTCTCAGAGTTAGAGGGGTTGGAGAATGGCTTCTCTGCAAGCTCAACAATGTCAAATCTGCTGAGATGCAATAGAGAAGTGGCATTAAGCCTGTTGGTTTCACCATTCTCCCTTTCCACAACAAAGTTGTGAGAAGGTTCATCAAACCTCCACTGGATTATAACTTTCCTAGGTCGAGGAGATTGACTAGGAATCCTGTCCTCCTTCCTTGTATCCAGTAGAGTCGCCAGTTTCCTTCTTAGTCTCTTCTCTTCTGCATTCAGAGTATCAGAGTTGAGACCGAGAAGTCTTACAGCCTGGCCCAAATACTTCTAGGCAACTCAAGAAATTGACCTAGAGTGAGGGAGATTGAAGAGTTATCAACATAGGTGATGTTAATAAGGTCTCCCTCACAGGAGATGCTGCTCATAGTAGTGCAGTTGGTGAGCCTTGTCTTGATCTCCTTTATTTCCTCAAGAGAGAGATGTTTAGAAGGCTGAGGGGATGATCTTGGTTTATGTTGGGTAGGTTTAGGTTTAGTGGTTCTAGGTTGTGTTTTGGGTTTAAGGATAGGAAGTTTAGGTGGTTGAGGTGATGAGGTAGGTTTGGGTAGAGTTGTAGGTTCAGGGGTGTAGGTTTCATCTGAGGGTTCGGTTTTGATAGGAAATGGAGTTGGTTCTTCTGGTGTGGGTTGTGGTTGAGTGGCTGGGGTGAAGATCATTCCCTGTCCCCTCCTATACATCTCCTTCCTCTTCCCCAAACGGATGTCAGCTTTTATTTTGCTATCAATCCGTTGGAGTGTCCTTTCGGACATGGGTCCCACCTGCCTAGCAGAGAAGCCGTGAGCCCAGAGATAGTCTTTCATCCAGGCTTTATCACTGAGCTTCTTGGTGGCAGTGACCCTCTCTACCTCCTTCCTCCGTTTCTTCTCCTTCATCTTCTCCCTTGTAGCTTTCTTCCTTTCCTTCTCCATTTGATCCTGCTCTTTGTTGTGGAGCAGCAGGATCATATCATCATCATGTGGAGATGGTTCAGGAAGACTGAAGCCTCTTGAGAGCAGGAATTTAACCTAGCCTCTCTCAGCCGTAGGGCTGCTTTCCTTTGTTCTTCTTCTTCTCTTTCCAAGGCCAACCTGGCTTCTTTTCTTGCCTTAGCCTGGTTGTCCTCTCCAAAATCACCAACTCCTCTAGTGGTAGCAGGAGTACTTTCTTATTGGCAACTCCTAAGTTGATGAGCTGATCAATGAGTATTGTCCTTCTCCTGGTTTTGATTTCCTCCTGATTGGCTGCAGCTGCCTTAGAACTAGCAGCTAGCAGCTTCTCAGCAGGAAACCTACCTTTCTTCTTGAGCTTCTCAATCCTTTCCTCCTCCTGAAGCTCTGCCGCAGTCATTTTCTTTTTGCCTTTGTCTTTAGCAGAACTTGTCTGTGGTGGTTCTTGGATAGAGGGTTCGGATTGAGAGAGAGGATCAGCTGGTGTTTGGGATGGAGGTAGATCAGAAGTGTCCTCCTTGCTTATCTCAGATGCTATTTCAGCAATAACATCTGTGATGATCAGTTCCTCGGACATTTGGAACAAACCTTCCGCAGCTTCCATCTCAGCTTCGGAAGACTTATCTTGTTCTTTGAAGTTTCAACTTTAGCTTCGGAAGTTTCAGCCTGAGCTTCGGAAGAAGAGGCTGATGCAAGTTCTGTCCCAACTGTTTCAGTTGCTGGGCCGTCAGTCCCCATTTCCCCTTCGAAGTTAATCTCAGGTTCCATGTGGACCTTAGGTTAACCAACTTCTTCCATAGTGGTAGAAGGTGTAGTCAGTCTTTGAAGCTCCTCAGCCCCAAAGTATATGAGTGTGGTGTCGGGGCTGGGCTGTTCTAAGGAGGATCTCAATACAAACTTTGTGAAAAGTCTGTAGAGATCATGAAGCATCTGTGAGTCAATCTTTAGAGTTGATTGAGATGACTCAGGTAGGGTGATGAGTTGGGAAGTAGAAGACTGGATCAGTGGTTCCCTAGATGTTTGTCTCTGATCTTTCTCCCCCTTTTTGGTAGCATCATCTTGAGAGCTAGATGAGCTAGAGGAAGAAGTCAATGAGACCTGAATAGGTACATGCCTAACAGACCTCTTCGTCTATTTCTCAGCTAGTTGGGCCTTGAGATTGTCAATCTCAAGTTGCTGAGTGGCTGTCCTAGTCTTTTAGATCCTCACCTGAGATTCCAGGTTTGAGACCTTAGAGAGCAAGTACTGGAGTGTGAGTTGCATACTTCCCTCATCTTCATGTGAAGAATCACTGGGAGATGAGATAACATATCTAGTATGTTCAGTCTCACCACCAGATGTGGCTTCTTGGCACCCTGGATACCTTTGCTCAAATTCATCTCTTTCAGAGATTTCAATGGGCAAAGTTGTCGTAGACTCAGTCTGATTGATGTTATCACTGTCCTGAGAGCTCAATAAGAGACTCTGAGTAGTGGCAGCTGAGCCTACATGAGTCCCCTCCACATCAGTTGGACTCACCTCAGTAGTTGGCTGCTGATGGGGGCTAGAGATAAGGGATCTCTCTTGGCTCTGTTGATCTTTGAGAGGGTGTTGTAGATTAACTTCATGGCCATGGAGAGATGTAATCTCTTCATCAGTTCGGAGTAATAGGTCAGTGAAAGATAAAGAGGTTAAACCTACTGACCCGAGACCTAGATCAATGTCTACAGGCATTGAGCCTCTGGTGGGGCTGTCCCTTGAAGGTTGCACAGGGGAGTGTAAAGACTCACCCTGTGGGCTAAAGGCTTGAGGTTCGGGCTCTTGGGTTTGAGACTGAGGAGGCTCAAAACCCAAATTGAGGTCAAATGAGAAGGATGGTGTGACCTCGGACTGAGTGGGAGCCCATGATTCCACTCTAGCCCTTTTGGTGTGAACTGGAGGAGCATGTTCAATCAGAGTAGATTGAACAAGGGTTCGTTTGGGACGTCTCTGATATGTAATTTTGATGGGTGGAGAAGGTATTGGGGCATGTGTGGTGAGGGTTGTTGGTGTGG
The DNA here is from genome assembly GCA_024085815.1 of Flaveria linearis. Classification (NCBI taxonomy): domain Eukaryota; kingdom Viridiplantae; phylum Streptophyta; class Magnoliopsida; order Asterales; family Asteraceae; genus Flaveria; species Flaveria linearis. The sequence continues at coordinate 83,014,757 of CM044005.1, read as the reverse complement.
GTTCATCACCTGTGGGGTCAACAGGGATGTCACCAGGAGCTATGCGCTCAATCATCTCTGGAGGTAATGGAGTGTACCGTCTAGTAAAGTTGATGGATACCTTCTTTAATGTTTTGAAGATGGTAGGCCGCAATTGAGGAACAGGTAGAGCAGCTGCACAGACAAGCTTGCTTTGTTCCAACTCGCAGTTGATTATGTGTTGAATATAGCGGGGATACATGAAGAATGTATCCCTTCTAAGATTCCGATTAGGTTGGTCAACACAAACCGTGAGTAGTTGAAGTGCAGACCTCTCACCAACCTGTGAACTAGGCATCCTAGTTCATATGGGATTTGATCCCATCCCCCAGACTTGTTGGATAGACAGTGCAGAATGATGTGCAGCAGGAACTTCCAATGATAGGAGAAGTTGAACTTGTAGACAGTTGACCTGCTCACATCCCCACCATATCCCATGAGGATGTAGGTGCTATCCAAGTTTTCTTTGGGAAACTCTGTAGGAGCCCCATCATCATTGAGCTCTAGATGCTCCCTGATGAGTTGTTCAGTTATGATCAACTCCTGTCCATAAATGCGGGTTCTCAGGACGCGAACCCCATTTAGGACTTCAGCTTGACCGTTACTCCAGAATTCAGTCATGTGGTTGGAGTAAACGGTGGGGTTAACAGTAAGCGCCGTGAAGTAGGTTGATTCAGTAAGAAAGGTGATGATTTGGTTGAAGTCGGCATCTCTTGACGAATCAACTAATGCGACTTGGTTGTGCTGAGGGTTTAGCGCCATTGTAGAGAAAGTAAGCTTGAATTTGGGTGGATTTTAGTGAAGGAAATGTTTAGGGCAGTAAATCGGTAAAAGAAGATGAATTTGAACAGTCTGGATTATTTAAATGAGATGAATTGTGGTAGAGGTGGTAATAGGGTAACTGTTTGGGGTAATGGTGGTTTTCGGCTGTGAAGTGACAATGGCGGCAAGGGATAATTTTAAATAATCTGACCATCATAAGCAAAATCTTACCTTTTACAGAGTGGGACCCAAAAGATATTTGTTACACAGTAAAATCTCTATTTCGAATATAAAACATTTCTGAAGGTAATTATTTCCGAAGGCAATCTTCTCTTCCGAAGCGAGGCATTGCTTCCGAAGGTAAAAATTGCTTTCCAAATGAAGAGTTTTATGAGCTTCGGAAGTAGATCTGATGCAAATCAATCGCTTCTTCCGAGACTAAAAACTCTTCCGAGAAGAAAATTTCCATTGAGGAATTTGGCTTCGGAAGATATTTAAGAATATCTTCAGAGAGTTAATCCTCTTCGGAAGGAATTTACACTTGGAATGTAAAAAGATCTTTTGTAACAGGGCTTAAATTGTATTGACACAAGACATTACACATTAAAAAGTTTTCAAAAGAGGTAGTTAATCAATGTTTATCATCCCAATAGCTGATATGAGATACTTAAATCTTTGTTGATCAAAAGCTTTGGTGAACAGATCAGCATATTGTTCATTTGAGTCAACTTTGATTAACTTGATCAAATTCTTCTCATGAATATCTCTAATGAAATGATACCTGATATCAATGTGCTTTGTCTTGGAGTGCTTACTGGATTTTCAGTAATGGAGATAGCACTGTTGTTGTCAATATGGATAGGAGTAGTCATGAAGTTGAATCCATAGTCCAACATCTGATTTTGAATCCATAGCAGTTGAGCACAGCAGCTAGCAGCAGCAATGTATTCAGCTTCAGCAGTTGATGTAGAGACACAAGATTGTTTCTTGCATTGCCATGAGATAATCCTTCCACCAAGAAATTGACATCCTCCTGATGTTTATTTCTTGTCAATGTTGCAGCCACCATAATCACTGTCAGAGTATCCATAGAGATTGAAATCACTATTTTTCGATACCAGAGACCTAGTTTAGGTGCTCCTTTGAGGTATCTGAGAATTCTCTTAACAGCAGCCAAATGAGACACCTTGGGAGCAGCCTGATATCTTGCACAAATGCATGTGGCAAACTTGATATCAGGTCTACTAGCAGTGAGATACATCAGAGAACCAATAATTGCTCTATACTGATGTTGATCAGTATCCTCCCCCTCAAGGTCAGGGCAAAGATTATGGTTTCTGGGTATGGGTGTCTTGGCTGGTTTACAGTCCTTCATTTCAAATCTATCTAAGATGTCTGAGACATACTTAGATTGATTTATGAAGAACCCTTCCTTCATCTGTTTCACCTGAATTCCAAGGAAAAAGTCCATTTTTCCCATGGAACTCATCTCAAATTTCTGCTTCATAATGCTCTCAAAGTCTTACACATTTGGTCTTTTGAAGAACCAAATATGATGTCATCAACATAGACTTGAACAAGCAAAATGTCCTCTCCAATCTTCCTAATGAAGAGAGTCTTATCAATGGTACCTCTGGTGTAGCCATTCTTCAGGAGAAACTGAGACAAGGTCTCATACCACAGCCTAGGTGCTTGGTGCAGCCCATATAGAGCTTTATCCAACTTGCACACATAGTTGGGGTACTATGGGTCTTCAAATCCTAGAGGTTGACATACATAGATTTCCCTATCTATATCCCCATATAGAAAAGCACACTTGACATCAAGTTGGTAGACAGTGAAGTTCTTGGATGCAGCATAAGCAAGGAAGATCCTAACTGCCTCAAGTCTTGCAACTGGTGTAAAGACATCAGTATAATCGATTCCTTCCTCTTGGGTGTATCCCTGAACTACTAATCTTGCCTTGTTCTTGATAATCTAGCCTCTTTAATCTTTCTTGTTTCTGAACACCCATTTAGTGCCTATGGGTACTTGACCAGATGGTAGTGGGCATAGATTCCAGACTTTTTGTCTTCTGAATTGAAGCAGCTCCTCCTACATCGATTCAACCCAATTACTATCTTTTAAGGCATCTTCCACCTTCTTGGGTTCCATCTGAGATAAGAAGCATGAGTACAAGCAGACATTCCCATGATGAGTTTGCCCTCTTGTTCTCACACCTTCAGAGACATTCCCTGTGATGTTTTCAGTTGGATGAGTGTTGTGAATCCTAAGATGAGGAATCACCTCCAGTTGCAGAGATAAGTCCAGGTTGCACATATTCTGATCAGGAACTGGATCACCCTGTCCAACTGTTGTTTCAAAGTCATTCAATGAGGACTGATTGAATGATTGAGAAACATCATCAATGGTTGGCCGTGAAGTAGTATTAACAGTTGCTTGTTCCTTCAGAATACTACTTCTTTCAACCTGGTGTTGTAATGGATTACCTGAACAGCTTTGAGGTTCATCAAGTGATTCACTTGTTGAAGCTTCATTATTCCTTGAGATAGTTACATATTAGATCTGTGAATGGTTGAAGCTTGTTGTCTATCAGTTCTTGGAGAATTTGGAAGAGGTCTGGGTAGCTCAAACAGTTGATTAGCATCATCATCAGCATACCTTGAGCACCTGTTCCATCTGAAACATTCTCACAAGATGGTTTAGAATAGTTTGGAAGCAATTCTAAGTCAAAAATATAATCAGGTCCATTCCCCTAACACAAGAGTGTGCTCATTTACAACTATATTGGATGACTCCTCAAATTGTTGATTCTTAATGTTGTATACCCTATAAGCTTTGGAGCTAGAAGAGTATCCAACAAAGATAGCATCATCTGACTTCTCAGTAAACTTTGCTAAGTTGTCTTTTGTGTTAAGTATGGTACACCTGCAACAAAAGGACCTTAGAAAGCCAATGAACGGTGGCCTCTGTTCCATAACTCATAAGGGGTTTTTCTACGGGGCTTAACTATGAGAACCCTGTTCTGCACATAGCATGTAGTGCTAACTGCCTCTGCCCAAAATGTTAGAGGTAGTTTTGAATTAGCTAACATGGTTCGAGCAGCCTCAATAAGTGTCCTGTTCCTCCTCTCAGCAACACTATTTTGTTGAGGAGTTCTGGGAGCACTATATTGTCTGGTAATCCCTTTTGAGTCATAGAATGAGTCAAGAACAAAGTTCTTAAACTCAGTCCCTTGATCACTTCTAATGATCTTAACCTTGTGATCAATTTGATTTTCTATTTTAAGAATAAAAGATTTTAACGTTTCAGCAGTTTCATCTTTACTTCTTAAAAAGAATACCCATGTAAATCTTGTAAAATCATCAACAATCACAAGGCAGTATGATTTCCTTCCAATGCTCATTATACTTATAGGACCAAAGAGATCCATGTGCAATAAGTGTAATGGAGTAGTGATAGAATTAACACATTTGGACTTATGAGATTCCTGTGTTGTTTCCCTTTCAGGCATGCAACACAGTTATCTTTGCAGAAAAATTCCTTTTTAGGCAAACCATGTACCAAGTTACTTTAGCCAATTTATATTGTCTTAAAATTTACATGACACATACGTTTATGCCATAGTGTTGACTCATCACTATCAGCTTTGGAAAGAAAGCATGATACTTCACCCATAGGAGAAGCGTTGTTCATATCTAGCTTGTACATATCCCCTTTCCTGGGAGATCTAAGAAGCACCAATTCTGGAGGAATTGTCATCCCTAGTTTGAGGATAATGCACTCATGTTCTGTGAAAATCATTTGATGCTTTTGATCACAGAACTGAGAAACACTTAACAGATTGTGTTCAAGCTGTTTGAAAAAAGTGAACTTTGTCAATGTTTATTCTGCCATTGGATATATTTCCTCTGCCTGAAATATATCCTCCAGTCTCACCTCCAAATTGGACAGGCCCTTTATCAAAGTTCTGGAATTGTTGAAGGAGAGATCTGTTCCCTGTCATGTGCCTAGAACATCCACTATCTACAATCCAGACATTGTTGTTCTTGTCAAGGGATGTCCCTGCACATAAGATAAGATGGTTAGTTTTGTTTGGAAGCCCAAGCCTTGCTGGTCTTGGGCTCTTCCAAAGATAATGATATAATTGAACCAAAAGATATGCATTGGGGTTCAATAGAGGTCGTTGAAGAAGAGGTTTGCTGCAGCTGATCTTCCAATCCATCCCTTGGTTGATCTTTGAGGATGAGCTTGTTGAAGCTTTTGCAGCATGGTCTTCTTCCGAAGCTTCTTTCTTTTCGGAAAAAGCCTTCACCACCTTTTCTTCCGAAGCAGTCTTCTTCTGGGTGGTTTGAAGGGAGCTTTCTTGTTCTTCCGAACTTAGAAGCTTTGGCTTCCGAAGCCATTTTCCCTTCAGAAGAAGTACTTTCTTCCGAAAGCAACTTGGCTTCCGAGACCAATTTTCCCTTTTTTATCATTTGGACTATTTGAAATGGTCCAAATGAGAAACCTTCCCTCACTCCTTCTTTCTAACATTATTTGCATAATGTGTGCTTGCTGGATTGTAATAACAATCTTTAGCCATGTGGTTGTGCAGACCACACATTATGCATGCAATGTTAGTCTTTTGGGAATTTGCAGGTTGCTGTTTCTTGGATTTCTTTCTTCATCAGCAACTTTCCCTTTCAACTTCTGATCCTTTGGTAGGACAGGAGTGCTGGTATTAAACTCCTTTCCTGAATCAGAAGCACCTACCACTTGGAATCCGGCAGAGATGAAGACACCCTTTTGCTTTGGGTCAATCTTCAGCTTGGACTCTGCAACCTTCTTACCAGTCCTTCTTGCAGCTATAGCTCTGCTTCTTCTTGCCTTGGTGGTTAGGATTTGGTCTTCACAGGTGGAGATGAGTGTATCTTCCTGTTTCTCCCCTGTGGTGGCCACTATTTTTGCCTCATCCTTTAATTCCAATGGAGAAGGGTCAGCAGTTGGAACCTCTTACTCTTCAGTACCAGATCTAGGTAGTCTAATAGACTCATAAGAGTGTGGTGGAGCTATTTCATTGGCTCCCAACCCTTCTTTGTTTTGATAAAACATTTTGGAATGAGAGGATGATGCAAGAATAGCTTGGAAGTTTTGCTCATCAATAGCTTGCTTCCTGGCCTGAGCCTCAACAGTGACCAACTGGGCTTGAACTTCAGACAGTTTGGATATCAGATCTTTAATCTGAGTCTTGTAGTTGGTCTTTTCATGTTTTAAAAAAGACACAGTTTTCTCTAACTCCTTAATTTTCTTTTAATAATCAGATTCAGCTCTTTTAAAATCAGATTTTAAGATATTTAAAGGCTCAACATCAGATCTGATATCCATATTGTAATCCTTATAGAGTTTAACTTTAGCAATACAAGCAGCAGTACAAAGATGTTCATATACGTGATCATCATTGTTCCGGCCATGAGTGCTTGAGCGGGAGTCACATCCTGTACCATAAAGCTCCAGTCAACTTCTTGAGCTATTGCAGCTGTTTCAGTTGATTTCTCTTCATGCTTTGAAACTGAGGGATGTGTGGAGGCCTGTGGGGTTCCCGGGTTGTTCTTGGGAGCCCTGCATTCCCTAGCAAAGTGACCTAGTGGTTGCAGTTGTAACACTTTACTTTGCTCTTGTCAAACCCAAACTTGCTATTGACAGGGTTTTGAGGGAATTGCCTTCCAGTTCTCTTGAAGAACTTCTTCACTCTGTAAGTTAAAAGAGCCATCTGTTGGACAATGTCCACATACTCCACATCATCTGGACTGAAACACTCAAGATCATCAAAGCAATATTGAAAATCACCAGAGTGTCCACTTCCAGAGACAAAGGCACAACTATCCTAAAAGGAGTTGTGTTGAACTTTTGAGACTTTGGAGTCTCAGGTAGAGTAATGTAGGGTCCACTATATGAGTTGTCAGGGCAACACAACAACTGATGTTGTGGTTCTATGATTTCCCTTTCAACCACATGAATGGCTGAACTCAGTTGATTCATGGAGTTACCAGAGGAGTTCTGCATGTTCATCTCCATCTGGAATGCACTTAGGATACCATACAACTCTGTGAGAGAAAGAGTCTTAAGGTCCGAAGTTCTCTTGATCACAACATAATAGTGTGTCCATAGTTTAGGAAGGGAAGACATGAACTTCCTAACTATGTCTCTATTCTCAAGAGGTACTCCAATATCCACCAGAGTATCTACTATCTCAACATACCTAAAGTATTGTTGAGTCAAGGTTTCACCAGCCTTGAAAGTAAAGTTCTCAAACTGCCGCTTCAAGAGATCCTTCTTGTTCTCTTTGGTTTCCTTGGATCCTTCATACATAAGCTTCCATGCATCCCATAAATCTTTGGCTGTCTTACACTTCTTGAAGCCTCTGTAGATGGAGTTTAGAAGAGCAGTTTAAAGAGAAGTCATAGCCCTTTGATCTAGCTCTATTCTTTCCTATCTTCTTCTGAGTAATCATCAACATCTTTTAGAATGATGCGATTACCATAGCAAAGTAGTGCTTGGTATGAAAGGACCATTGACAATGGAGTCCCACATCCTTGAGTCTTGACACTTGATGAAGCCTTCCATTCTAGTGCACCATGTGTCAAAGTCTTCAAGGGTGACCAGTAGGGACTTGGTCATGGTACCGTTTCCATATCAGCCTTAGTGAGAGCGGCCATTTGAGTGAGTGGTTTGTAGTGAGGAGTGAAAAACTGGTTGATTTGGATGGTAAGATCTCACAATCAAGCGCCTGGAAGCTCTGATACCAATAGCAGGATCGTATGTTGGTTCACTCAACAAGTGGTTATTCTCTCAAACTCACCTTGACAATATAACGACACTCAAGATGAAAGTACTTTTATATATGCTTCTCAACAAGGATTACAAGACTCTTTTATTATGACAGGATCTCAGCCTCTCGTTTGATCAATCAGATTATGTTTGCAGCGGATTTAGAACATTAATTAGCGATTAATGCAAGAACATAAAATATTACATGTAAAAGCACAAGCATGAAGAGAGAGAAAAGAGTTCTGCGAAACAATAAATGTTCTATTGCATAGCACGTTTTGGCAATTAAAACAGTATGGTTCCCCATCCTTTTATAGGCGGCAAAAGGATGGGCTGATGTCCTTTTTCTGACATCAACAGAATATTAAAATACAACTGACAAAACATAAAACTACTGAAGATGTCAACAGCTGACATCTTCTTACAAAAGTTTCCTAAGTGCTGACAAAAGTAAAACTACTGAAATCCTACAACGACTGAAGAACAAACTCTTCAGTCGTTTATAACTACTGATACTATAACACTGAAGAACATGCTCTTCAGCTGTTGTACAACTACTGAAACAAAATAAACTACTGAAAAGGAAAAACCATCACAACAACTGAAGGAGACTTCTTCAGCTGTTGTGACAAACTCTGAGTCTTCAGTACTTGGTCTTCAGACTTGCTTCAGATGATGTAACAACTGATGACTTCAGTAGATATCATCAGTTGTTGTCTTCAGTCTTTGTCTTCAGACTTTTTGCTTCAGTAGAAGGTCTTCAGTTCTTCAGTTCTTCAGCTTTCATTCTTCAGTACTTGGCTTCAGTACTTGAAGTCTTCAGTACTTGTAAGATCAGTACTTCAGACTTCAGTACTTGGTCTTCAGTACTTTGGAGTCTTCTTCAGCTGTTATTCTTCAGTTCTTTGATCTTCATACTTTGTTCTTCAGACTTTGTCAGAACAGCTGATGGTTGGAGCTAAGATGCTCTCGAGTCTGACATTCAAGCAAGAGAACACAATAGCTGATGGGAGTCTTCAGCAGTTGTTGCAGTGTTATGTGGGACTTAGAGGTTTTCCTAATCTTGGCTCATTGGTTCTTTTGGTCCAACAAACTCCCCCTGAACCAATGCAGCCAAAACCTCTAATTATTGGTTGTCCCACTTATTGGTGGCATAATGATTGGTCTATTTCCTTCTAGATCAGATTAGAAGTTGACCCAGATAAGCACTGGCCTGAGAGGTAGTCTCTAGTGTTTGTTTGGCTAAGTATGGATGGGAGCTCTGTCTTGGGGAATTGGACACAGAGCTGTTGTCCCATCCATGAGATCTACCTCCCATGTACAAGCCTGTAGCATTCTCTGGTGTAGGCTCGGACAAAGATCATTTGTTCTTCTTTGGTCATGCCCTCATCCCCACCATCGAACAATCCTTCACGCCATACGTCTCCGAGACATACTTGACCTGTTTCCCATTTTTGAGCTCAACCGTTGTGATTTGCTTGTAAGCAAATTCATCTGGATGTTTGCCTTCTAGCAACAAGTTGAGCTCATCTCTGCGGAAGTTCTCAAGCTTCTTATAAACTAAGCCTTTCCTTACCATCCTGTTCTCCAACATCATTTCAGGAGGTAGCTTAGCTTTATAAGCTTTCTCGAACTCATCCACAATTTCCCAGGGTGTTACCACAAGAGCTACTGTGATTACTTCATCTACAATCCTCTTCATCTGGCTCTTGTGTCTCACAGAAATATCTTTCTTTGTGATCCTGTAAGCCACCCTAGGATCAGGCCAAGTCCTCACTCTCTCCTTGTTATATTGGAAGGTTTGTTAAGAGTGAAGAGTCTCAGAGCTTCTTTCTTCATATTCATGATAGAGGTAGAGGCAGCATATGCTTGGTCAATAGACTTAAGCATTTCAGCATCATGAAGATGCTGGTGTGCCTCTTCCTCTATCTTCACCCTCACAGTTTCCATCTGTGAGGTGGGGGTGATGGTTTGGGTTTGGCCTTTGGTAGAGGAATGACTGCTGAAAGAGGCAGTCTATCCTCCTCATCCCCCTCTTCTTCTTCTTCTTGCAGCCTCAACACCCTTCTCTTCTTCTTCAAGGGTGGATCATTGGCTACGGGTTTTGGTGGTGAAGGAGTTGGTTTAGTGGGTTGTGGTTGGGTTGTTGGTGTGGGAATGTTGGCAGGCACTGCTAGTAACCTAGAGATAAGGGCTGGTTTGGTCTGTTTTACTAGTAGTGTCCTGTTCCCAGCACCTGCTTCAAAAAGGGCCTCTGCGACCAGTCCCTTAGTGAAATCACCAGCCGAACAGATCTTGGTGGTTATTGCCAAGAGTCTGTCCCTGGTCCATGCTTTTACATCAAGGACTGGCCTGCTCAGATACTTCGAAATGAATCTACTCATAGCCTCGAGTTTCTTTAGATCCTCTTGGCTATAAGTAGACCATCGGTATTCTATCTCCCTAGTTTCCATTTTCCTGATCTCCTGATCTAGCAAGGCAGTGTCCTTGTCAAAGCCTTGCCTGAACAGCTGAGCAATGGCAGAATCCATTGATTTGCTGTGTTCAGCATCAGCCTCCTTGACAAGGGCTGCTAGATCAGAGTCAGCCACCTTCTTTCCCTCCTCTCCCTCTTTTCTTATGAGTGACACTGAAATCCTTTTGGATTTCAGCCACTTCTATTTGCTCAACCTCCCTCTCTTTCCTCTTCCCTTTCTCCCTCACCTTCCTAGTCTCCTCAACCAACTCCCTCTCAACCACCACCTCTTTCTCTGCCTCTACCTCCTCCTCACTCCTCTTCCTCTTGACTTGCACTGATGTCTCCCCCTTTTTGGGTGCATTGGTTGGGGTTTGACTATCAGCAAGTGCCTTAGAAATGGCAACCTCCACCATGGGTTGTATGTATGTGGGAAGCCTCTCATCAAGGTTTGAATGACTAAGTCTTTAAGCATAGGTGTGATGAGAGGTAGGGATTTCTGGAGGATAGCATCCAACTGCTCAGGGGGGTTCTGACCCTGAGAGCTAGTGCTAGAAGCAGGGGCTGGTGGCCGAGTTTGTGGGGAGTGGCTCAGTGTTTATGAGACCTTCGGGTGAAGGTGCCATCTGTGGGTTAGTGGTGGCAGATGGACTTCTATCCTGAGTCATTTGAGCAAGCAGCTCTTTGAGTCTGCTAATCTCATCCTCTAGGATAGTGTTTTGAGCTACTACATCATAGAAGAAGCTCAGGTCATCATCAGCATAAGCTGAATCACCTGACCTCCTGACAATGTCAGGATGTACATGCCCTGAGTGTGGCTCAGTAATGGCATGTGCCCCTTGTTCATGGTACTGGGGACTTCTAGCCTCCGGATTGGATCCCATCAGCAGTTGCCTCTGGTGAGGTCTTAGTGATGTTACCAGCTTCACCCTGCTCAGATGTTGATGCAGGGGAAGTAGCAGCCTCAAAAGATTGTCCTATCTCCCTAGCCACACTGGGAGATTGGACTGATTCTCTGTGTTGTGGGCTCCCACCGGCACTTGTATCCACCCCCTCGTCGGTTGGAGTCTCCCCAGTTGTAATAGGTTTCTAGGGAGAGGGTGGAGTGCTCAGATGGGTCAGCACTTTGGCTATAACCAATGTAGGGCTTTGTGGGGTGGTCTCATTAAGAGATGGGCTCGAAGCAGTATGCACAGGGGGAGGACTGTGCTCTTCAATGGCAGTCTTCTCAAGTGAGAAAGACCCCAGTAATGTGGTTGCCCCAATATTGGTTGCATCAGGCTCCTGTTGAGAGGAAGCCTGTGCGGTTGTGGTGGGTGGAGTCGTGGTACCTGCTGGGAGAATTGAACCAGCAGGCACATCCTGCCTTTGTGTTGCAGGGCATCCTCAGGGGACTCAACTCCCTGAGTAGCCTTTTTGGGCTTCTTTTTGGCTTTTGGTGTGGTGGGGACTTTGGATTTGGAGGTGGAGGCTGTGGGTTCCTGCTGCGTGGGTTTTCGCAGCCGCCCAGCCTGTTTGAGTGTTTGGTCAGTGTTGTGCCTGGAGTATACCTCGGCTAGAACAGCCATGGCAGGGACCCCAGTGCCAACTAGTCCCTCAGCTTGAAGCTGGTTCTCTATTATGGCCATAATGAACCGAGGATACAAGATCCATCGATTAGAAATTGGTTTTGTGGCCATATCCTTGAATTCCAAAAATAGTATATCAGTTAAGTTTAAAGGTTGTTTTTCAAGGATAGAGAACAATACCTGTTGCCACCTTGTGGACATCTGGTCCCACGAAGAGGTTTTGGGAGCCAGACACACGATCACCATGTGAAGATCAGTTGTTGACGGTCAGGAAAGTGTTCTTCAACAAGGTGGAGGCGGAGAGGTACCATGGTAGTCGTGGGATGTGAATGAGAGATCCAGGGTACCTTTGGGGTAGGAAGTTGGGTGGGTGGCATCCTCCAGCTCTAGGGTTTGGCGTAGGGTAGCTGGAGTGATAACCACGGGTTTGCCGTTGACGAAGGACCGGAGAGAGACCTCGCCATCCTGCTCTCCGGTTTGGACGATTACATTCGTCCAAAACTCCACCAAGGAGTCGGTGTATATTGTGGGGTTCAGGAGAAAAGCCGTTTTGTAGGGTGAGTCGTTCATAAGATCGACGGCTTGGTGAAATTTAGGCCATAATGGCGATTTGGTGAGATGGGCGACACAGTGTGTCGAGGTTTTAGTTGCATGGTCGCCATTAATGGTGTACGGGAATTTCAGAGGTTTTGAAGGATTAGGTCAAGTGAGGAGTAAATGCTCTGAAGGTGGGGTATTTATAGGGTAGGTCAAAGGGTGAAGGAAAACTACTGAAGGTTTTGGTGTTAGATCAGTTTTTAACGACCTTCAGTGGTTGTAACATCTGAGGACTTGGTGTTGGTCTTCAGTAGTTGAAACTACTGAGACTTTGGTTTTGTCCTTCAGATGTTGTAAACGTCTGAAGAGTTACTGTCAGTCTTCAGTAGTTATGAACTACTGATGACCTGATTCTTCTTCAGACGTTGTAACAACTGAAGACTTGGTGTTAGTCTTCAGTAGTTGTGAACTACTGATGTCAGTAGTTATGAACTACTGAAGACATGGTATTGCTTCAGTTGTTGTAAACAACTGAGGACTTGGTGTTAGTCATCAGTAGTTATGAAACTACTGAAGACATGGTTTTGTCCTTCAGTTGTTTAGGTATGAAACAACAGCTGTTGGCATCAGCTGAAGAGAAATTACTCGTCAGCTGTTTCCGTCAAATCAGTTGTTTCATACTAGCCTCCACATTTACTCATCAGCTCTTTGGTTGACTTTCAGATGTTTCATTGACCCTTCAGCTCTTGTGAGTATTTATGCCTTCAGCTCTTGTGATCAGATGTTCACAAGTGCTGATGAAATACTCAGAGCTGGTGAACAAATTTTGTCTTCAGTACTTGTGTAAATTACACATCAGTACTTGTGAACAAAATTTGTTCTTCAGTACTTATTTGTTTGAAAATGATACATCAGTAGTTGTAATCCACTTCACTACATCAGTTGTTTTCAACAAATAATGTACATCAGTACTTTGAAGTTTTTAGTCTTCAGTAGTTGTGAAAGAGCTGAAGACTAAATTACTTATCAGTACTTGTATTTGACCTAATGCTCATCAGTAGTTGTGAAATAAGAGCACTAGCATAGGTCAAATCAATCAAGCTGCATCATACCTAGCCTTAGTACCAAATTTTGGAAAGTGGCACTATCTAAAGGCTTGGTAAAAATATCTGCAAGCTCATCAGCACTAGGAACAAACTTAGGATCAATCAGACCTTTTCATAGCAATCCCGGATAAAATGATGTCTGATCTCAATATGTTTGGTCCTAGAGTGCTGGACTGGATTCTTAACAATACAAAGAGCTGAAGCACTATCCATTAGTAATGGAGTCTTAGTCTCAGTAATGCCATAATCCAGAAGTTGGTTCTGAAGCCAGAGTATTTGAGAGGTAAGCTTGCAGCAGCAATATACTCAGCTTCAGCAGTGGATGTAGCAATTGATGTTTGTTTCTTACTCTGCCAAGAAACTAAACAATTGCCTAGGAATTGGCAACCACCAGAAGTGGACTTTCTGGTGACTTTGCATCCTGCATAGTCACTATCAGAGAAAGCAACTAATTTGCAAGAATGCCCAGTGAATACCAAAGACCTAGTGATTGGGTACCTTGCAGATATCTAAAGATCCTTTTGACTGCAATCAAATGGGATTCTTTAGGTGCAGCCTGAAATCTAGCACAAACACATGTTGCAAACATGATGTTGGTCTAGAAGCTGTAAGGTACATCAAGGACCCAATCATACATCTGTAAAGGGTTTCATCAACCGCTTTACCTTTCTGATCTACATCTAGTTGTGTGATGCTGCTCATGGGAGTAGAACAGGACTTACAGGTTTGTAAATCAAACTTATTCAACAACTCTTTGGTATACTTGGACTGATGGATGAAGATTCCATCATCCTGTTGTTTGATTTGCAAACCCAGAAAGTACTGTAATTCTCCCATAGCACTCATTTCAAATCTTAGCTTCATAAGCTTTGTAAATTCATCACACAACTTTGGATCAGAGGATGCAAAGATGATGTCATCAACATAAATCTGAACAAGGAGCTTATATTGTCCCACAGTCTTGATGAATAAGGTTTTATCAATGGTGCCTCTAGTGAACTTATTCTCTAGAAGAAAGGTTGAGAGTGTCTCATACCAGGCTCTAGGTGCTTGCTTCAGCCCATAGAGAGCCTTATCAAGCTTGTACACCTAATCAGGATGTTTATTGTCCTCAAAGCCTGGTGGTTGACACACATAAACCTCTTCTTTTATTTTTCCATATAGGAAGGCACTTTTGACATCCATCTGATAAACCTTAAGACTGTGAAAGGTAGCATAAGCTAAGAACAGTCTGATTGCTTCCAGTCTGGCCACAGGTGCAAAGGTCTCATCATAATCGATGCCTTCCTCCTGTGCAAACCCTTGGACAACCAGTCTGGCCTTGTTCTTGACAATTTGGCCCTTCTCATCTGTTTTGTTCCTGAATACCCACTTGGTGCCTATAGCACACTTATCTTTGGGTAATGGAACAAGCTCCCACACTTGCTGTTTCTTAAACTGAAGAAGCTCAAGCTGCATAGCTTCCACCCATCCATTGTCTCTTAAAGCAATATGATAGTTCTTTGGCTCTTGCTGACTGATGAAGAGAGCATAGAAGCAGAAGTTGGACAATTGATTCCTGGTTGAAACTCCAGCATGGATATCACTAATGATCTGTGATGTGGGGTGATTCTTGAGCTCTTGATAGACTATGATATCTGTGCAAGTGTTTGTAGATCCATCAGCAGCAACAGATGGTGATGGAGATTCCTGAAACCATGTAGAGGATGGCAGCTCAAACGAAGTAGAGCAAGCAGAAATCTCATCAGCATTTGTAGTGGATGGAGCTGCTGAGGCTACAGGAGCATCAGGTTCAGTGGACTTAGGCAGGTTGTCACTAAACCTGAAGAGGTGAGTACTGACTTCATCATCATCAGTACCACCAGGTGAAGATCTGTTGACAGGTTCAACAGATGGAGGTTGATAAGGAACATATGCAGTATGTCCAGATCAAACAACTCCACAGGGTTTTGTGGAATCTTGTCCTTTGGAGATTCATTGAACTTAACATGCAGAGTTTCTTCAACCCCCTTTGTTCTACAGTTGAAGACTCTGTATGCCTTGCAAGTTGATGAATAACCAACAAAATACCCTGCATCCACCTTACTAGCAAACTTCTGGAGTGGGTTGCTAGTGTGAGAATAAAACAAGGACACCCAAAGGCTCTAAAGAATGAAATGAGAGGAGCCAAATGATGAAGAACTTCATATGGAGTCTTCATCAACCTCTTATTTACTAAAGCTCTATTCTGTACATAGCAAGCTGTATTGACAGCTTCAGCCCAAAAGGTCAGTGGCAACCCTGAGTCAGCCAACATTGACCTTGCTGCTTCAATGAGGGTCCTGTTCTTTCTCTCCACCACTCCATTCTGCTCAGGAGTTCTAGGAATGCTAAACTGCCTTCTAATTCCCTTGGACAGGTAGAAGTCATCAAGTGTGTGGTTTCTAAACTCTGTTCCATTTCACTCCTCACACACTTGACCTGTAGGGAATACTGCTTTTCTACATGTAACACAAAGTTCATTATTGTCTTTGCTGCTTCATCCTTGGAGTGCAAGAAGAAAGTCCATACAAACCTGGAATAATCATCCACAATTACCAGGCAGTATTTCTTCTTTGCCATGCTCATTACTCTGACAGGACCAAAGAGATCCATGTGCAGAAGCTGTAAGCAGGCAGTGGACTTTGGTTCTTCTATTGAAGGGAATGAAACTTTGTGTTGTTTTCCTTTCACGCAAGCAGTGCAGTCATCTTCACACTTGAACTCCTTCTGAGGCAATCCTCTTACTAAACCATGGCTTATAAGCTGATTCATGTTCTTGAAATTAACATGACCCAGCCTTCTATGCCATAGTGTAGACTCTTGAGGAGACGCCTTGGAGAATAGGCAAGGATGGCCTTTAGATCCATCTTTTTGGAAAGATCTAAGGCATACACTCTTCCTGTCCTGTTGGCCTTCAGGAGAGTGTGTTCATCCAATGCCTTGTCAATCAAACTCAGAACTTTGGATGACAGAATCCGACAGTTCTGGCTTGTGAAAAGGGCAACATGGCCTTTGTCACACATTTGACTGACACTCGAGAGGTTGTACTTGAGATTCTCCACATGGTTAACATCATCAAACCTTATTTCCCCATTAGAAACAAAGCCTTTACCAATGATGTAACCCTTTGCATCATTGCCAAAGGAAACAAATCCCTTCTTTCCTTGAGAGTAGTCATTAAGAAGGGAGCTGCTTCCTGTCATGTGCATGGATCCTCCACTGTCTACATACCAGATGCTTCTTTGGCATGTTGAAGAACCCTGCAAACACAACCATGTGTTAGTTTGTCTTGGAGACCCAAACCTGCTTGGTTTGGGTCTGCTCTCAGCTATAGGTGCAGCACTAACAGGTGTGTTGAGTGTCACAGCTTGAGGTGAAGAAGATGGTACAGAAGAGGAACCTTTGGCTTGGACTTCCTTTTCTGTGGTTTCAACACAGGAGCATCTAAGTGGTTGACTCTTCCCACTAGCTGCTGAACCATCATCACCAATTGTGTCTGATTCTGTGATAAGGCCTTCAGCTCTTCAGACACATTGGAGTTTGCTGATGATGAGTTCCTATGTTGTACCATCTTTTTCTGAGCAACCTCAGCTGTTGCCTGAGTAATCCCTACCTTCTTTTAGATTTAGCTTTGGGCTTAGGGATTTCAGGTTTGGATGTTGCTAGTACAAACTTGGTTTCAAACTCATTCTTCATTTTATTGATGCTCTATTAATTTTCTCCTTCTTTTTGAGTTTGGAACCCCTTTTGTACCAGCAATCATCAGTAAGATGATTGAACAAGCCACATATCTCACATGGCTTTTCTTCATCTTATGCTGATCATCAGCTGAAGATGATTTAACTGCTGAAGACTTGTTCTTCAGTTGTTTGTCATCAGTACTAGCAGTTTTCTTCCTAGTGCCTGCTTTCCTGGTATCCTCTCTAGTCTTCAAACCTTTCCTACTGTTAGTTTTCTTCTCTTCAGTGCTAACAGTATTTGAGGTTTGAACTTCAGATGTTGTCACTTGCTCTCTAGTACCTTCAGTACTTCTAGTGACAACACCTGAGTTGATCAGCCTTTTGGTCATGTGACTATCTATCTCTGATGATGCTGATTCAGAGGATAGCAAGTCACATGATGAGAAGGATTGGTTATTGCTCTCCCCATCAGATTCAACTTCTGCTCTTGAAGTGAAATCTGTGAAGGAGCAGTGTGATTATAACCAATGCCAAACTTCACATTGGAAGCTGTTGCTGCTAAGAAGCATTTCAAAACCCTTGCATGATTGCACCCATCGATCACACTCAACTTGGGTGGTTGCAAGAGTTTCCTTGAGGTCTTGTACTTCTCTAGAAGTACATCTTCCCTAGATTTATCATCTTTGATTTGGCATTTAAGCTTGTAAATTTCATCATTTTTATCTTTTAGAACAACCTCAAAATCAGCTTTTCTTTTGGAAATTGTTTGCTCAAGCTCAAGATTTTATCTATTAAAGCTACATTTGCTTCTCTAATAGAAGCAAATGCTGCTATGCATGATTCTGAACAAAGCTTGGCTTTTGCCTCAGTGGATACCTGAGATGAGGCATTGGATGATGACCCTTCAGCAGAATCAAGGGCCATCAGAGCAAGATTTCCAAAAGGTTGGTCACCACCATGTTGACCAGCACCTTGAAGTAGTTGATCCTGACCAGATAGCTCTTCTGGTAGACTACTGCAGTCAACAACAGTTGGGGTGAAAAAGCTTTGTTGTTGAGGTTGTGTGTGGTGATGAGATTGGGAAGATTGAGGCTCTGGAAGAGCATGAGGTGGTTGAGCCGGGTGTGCTTGAGTTTGGCTAGGCTGAGGCATGTAGTAACAGGGGTAAGGATATGGCATATGACCCTGTGGCACAAAATAAGCAGGTGGTGCCTGTGCCTGAGATGGATAGCTAGAACTGGAGGAAGGTTGCCCTTTGTGCTGTGAGCTATTGCTGGGAAAAGTCACAAAGGGTGCAGATGAGTTAGATCCAGATGATCTACACTCTCTTGCAAAGTGTCCAAGCCTTTGGCACTTGTGACACCTCAACTTGCTCTTGTCAAAACCAACTTTGGTTTTGCCAGAGAGTCCTGGGAATTTCCTACCAGTTCTCTTGTAGAACTTTTGAGAGCGATATTTATCATTGCCATTTGGTTCAAAATATCCATCTCTTCCAGATCATCATCTGGAATGCCCTTCAAGTCCTCCATCAGAAAACACAAGTTGTCACCACCACCTCCTGAACTACTAACACCAACAAAAGCTTGTTCTGAGTTGGTAGAGAAATCAATATGCTCATCATAAGAACCTTCTGATGAAGCATATTCTGACTCATGACTTATCAAAGCACATTACCTTGGACAAAGTCATCAGCAAGTTTGCCGAGAAGATGACAACCTCCTCTTTTGCTCTACCTCTCTCAAAGTGAGCAATTTCCCATGAAGTGGGTGAGAGATAGAGTGTCCAGGTCAGCACTGGAGCGTAGGACAATGGTGTATGTGTCCCATCTCTCAGGCAGTGACCTGAGGAACCTGTTGTTCATCTGGCTTTTGGAGTACTCTTGTTTTACCATCTTCAGCTCAGAAATCAAACAAGAGAACCGCTCAAACTGCTGGGTCAGAGTCTCACCCTTTCTATATGAGAATGTCTCATATTGTTGGGCGAGGATTTCCCTATTGTTTGCTAAGACCGAATCAGTTCCTCCAAATTGTTCCTTTAGAGCAACCCATAGGTCATGAGCAGACTCATGATGCAAGAGCCCTGAATATATCTCATTAGAATGGCCATGGCTAGAATTCCATGGGCTCTAGCATCAATTTCGAACAGCTTTAGATCTTCGTCCAAATATTGTTCAGGTTTCTTCGTAACCTGTTCATTAGATTCCGGGACGCTCACCATAGGCTTGTATGGCCCATGCACCACTGACTTCCAACAACCAGCACTGTTGACAGCCAAGTGGTGTAGCATACGTCTTTGCCATATGTTATACTCATTCCTAACCAGCATCGGAGGCTTGGTTGAGGAACCAGTATTGTGAGGATCATTAGTTGGTGTTGTCATCTCAGGTTTTAGTCAAAAACAAGTTTAAGCAAGACAAACGTAACTCAAAACCACCAAAAGACCTCAAGATTTTGGCTAGAAACAGCAGAAACTCACTCTCTATGGCTAATTCTTGCAAATTGCTAATTCGATCAAACAGAGAGATCAAAAGAGCAGTTTCAAATGATCAATAGTGAAATCGATCAATGATTAACCTGCTCTGATACCATTTGACAGGATCTCAGCCTCTCGTTTGATCAATCAGATTATGTTTGCAGCGGATTTAGCACATTAATTAGCGATTAATGCAAGAACATAAAAGATATTGCATGTAAAAGCACAAGCATAGAGAGAGAAAAGAGTTCTGCGAAACAATAAATGTTCTATTGCATAGCACGTTTCGGCAATTAAAACAGTATGGTTCCCCATCCTTTTATAGGCGGCAAAAGGATGGGCTGATGTCCTTTTTCTGACATCAACAGAATATTAAAATTACAACTGACAAAACATAAAACTACTGAAGATGTCAACAGCTGACATCTTCTTACAAAAGTTTCCCAAGTGCTGACAAAAGTAAAACTACTGAAATCCTACAACGACTGAAGAACAAACTCTTCAGTCGTTTATAACTACTGATACTATAACACTGAAGAACATGCTCTTCAGCTGTTGTACAACTACTGAAACAAAATAAACTACTGAAAAGGAAAAACCATCACAACAACTGAAGGAGACTTCTTCAGCTATTGTGACAAACTCTGAGTCTTCAGTACTTGGTCTTCAGACTTAGCTTCAGATGATGTAACAACTGATGACTTCAGTAGATATCATCAGTTGTTGTCTTCAGTCTTTGTCTTCAGACTTTTTGCTTCAGTAGAAGGTCTTCAGTTCTTCAGTTCTTCAGCTTTTGATTCTTCAGTACTTGGCTTCAGTACTTGAAGTCTTCAGTACTTGTAAGATCAGTACTTCAGACTTAGTACTTGGTCTTCAGTACTTGGAGTCTTCTTCAGCTGTTGTTCTTCAGTTCTTTGATCTTCATACTTTGTTCTTCAGACTTTGTCAGAACAGCTGATGGTTGGAGCTAAGATGCTCTCGAGTCTGACATTCAAGCAAGAGAACACAATAGCTGATGGGAGTCTTCAGCAGTTGTTGCAGTGGAATGTGGACTTAGAGGTTTTCTGATCTTGGCTCATTGGTTCTTTTGGTCCAACAAACTCCCCCTGAACCAATGCAGCCAAAACCTCTAATTATTGGTTTCCCACTTATTGGTGGCATAATGATTGGTCTATTTCCTTCTAGATCAGATTAGAAGTTGACCCAGATAAGCACTGGCCTGAGAGGTAGTCTCTAGTGTTTGTTTGGCTAAGTATGGATGGGAGCTCTGTCTTGGGGAATTGGACACAGAGCTGTTGTCCCATCCATGAGATCTACCTCCCATGTACAAGCCTGTAGCATTCTCTGGTGTAGGCTCGGACAAAGATCATTTTTCTTCTTTGGTCATGCCCTCATCCCCACCATCGAACAATCCTTCACGGCCGTACGTCTCCGAGACATACTTGACCTGTTTCCCATTTTGAGCTCAACTGTTGTGATTTGCTTGTAAGCAAATTCATCTGGATGTTTGCCTTCTAGCAACAAGTTGAGCTCATCTCTGCGGAAGTTCTCAAGCTTCTTATAAACTAAGTCTTTCCTTACCATCCTGTTCTCCAACATCATTTCAGGAGGTAGCTTAGCTTTATAAGCTTTCTCGAACTCATCCACAATTTCCCAGGGTGTTACCACAAGAGCTACTGTGATTACTTCATCTACAATCCTCTTCATCTGGCTCTTGTGTCTCACAGGAATATCTTTCTTTGTGATCCTGTAAGCCCCCTAGGATCAGGCCAAGTCCTCACTCTCTCCTTGTTATATTGGAAGGTTTGTTTGAGAGTGAAGAGTCTCAGAGCTTCTTTCTTCATATTCATGATAGAGGTAGAGGCAGCATATGCTTGGTCAATAGACTTAAGCATTTCAGCATCATGAAGATGCTGCTGTGCCTCTTCCTCTATCTTCACCCTCACAGTTTCCATCTGTGAGGTGGGGGTGATGGTTTGGGTTTTGGCCTTTGGTAGAGGAATGACTGCTGAAAGAGGCAGTCTATCCTCCTCATCCCCCTCTTCTTCTTCTTCTTCTTGCAGCCTCAACACCCTTCTCTTCTTCTTCAAGGGTGGATCATTGGCTGTGGGTTTTGGTGGTGAAGAGTTGGTTTAGTGGGTTGTGGTTGGGTTGTTGGTGTGGGAATGTTGGCAGGCACTGCTAGTAACCTAGAGATAAGGGCTGGTTTGGTCTGTTTTACTAGCAGTGTCCTGTTCCCAGCACCTGCTTCAGAAAGGGCCTCTGCGACCAGTCCCTTAGTGAAATCACCAGCCGAACAATCTTGGTGGTTATTACCAAGAGTCTGTCCCTGGTCCATGCTTTTACATCAAGGACTGGCCTGCTCAGATACTTCGAAATGAATCTACTCATAGCCTCGAGTTTCTTTGATCCTCTTGGCTATAAGTAGACCATCGGTATTCTATCTCCCTAGTTTCCATTTTCCTGATCTCCTGATCTAGCAAGGCAGTGTCCTTGTCAAAGCCTTGCCTGAACAGCTGAGCAATGGCAGAATCCATTGATTTGCTGTGTTCAGCATCAGCCTCCTTGACAAGGGCTGCTAGATCAGAGTCAGCCACCTTCTTTCCCTCCTCTCCCTCTTTCTTATGAGTGACACTGAAATCCTTTTGGATTTCAGCCACTTCTATTTGCTCAACCTCCCTCTCTTTCCTCTTCCCTTCTCCCTCACCTTCCTAGTCTCCTCAACCAACTCCCTCTCAACCACCACCTCTTTCTCTGCCTCTACCTCCTCCTCACTCCTCTTCCTCTTGACTTGCACTGATGTCTCCCCCTTTTTGGGTGCATTGGTTGGGGTTTGACTATCAGCAAGTGCCTTAGAAATGGCAACCTCCACCATGGGTTGTATGTATGTGGGAAGCCTCTCATCAAGGGTTTGAATGACTAAGTCTTTAAGCATAGGTGTGATGAGAGGTAGGGATTTTGGAGGATAGCATCCAACTGCTCAGGGGGGTTCTGACCCTGAGAGCTAGTGCTAGAAGCAGGGGCTGGTGGCCGAGTTTGTGGGAGTGGCTCAGTGTTTATGAGACCTTCGGGTGAAGGTGCCATCTGTGGGTTAGTGGTGGCAGATGGACTTCTATCCTGAGTCATTTGAGCAAGCAGCTCTTTGAGTCTGCTAATCTCATCCTCTAGGATAGTGTTTTGAGCTACTACATCATAGAAGAAGCTCAGGTCATCATCAGCATAAGCTGAATCACCTGACCTCCTGACAATGTCAGGATGTACATGCCCTGAGTGTGGCTCAGTAATGGCATGTGCCCCTTGTTCATGGTACTGGGGACTTCTAGCCTCCGGATTGGATCCATCATCAGCAGTTGCCTCTGGTGAGGTCTTAGTGATGTTACCAGCTTCACCCTGCTCAGATGTTGATGCAGGGGAAGTGGCAGCCTCACCAGATTGTCCTATCTCCCTAGCCACACTGGGAGATTGGACTGATTCTCTGTGTTGTGGGCTCCCACCGGCACTTGTATCCACCCCCTTCGGTTGGAGTCTCCCCAGTTGTAATAGGTTTCTGGGGAGAGGGTGGAGTGCTCAGATGGGTCAGCACTTTGGCTATAACCAATGTAGGGCTTTGTGGGGTGGTCTCATCAAGAGATGGGCTCGAAGCAGTATGCACAGGGGAGGACTGTGCTCTTCAATGGCAGTCTTCTCAAGTGAGAAAGACCCCAGTAATTGGTTGCCCCAATATTGGTTGCATCAGGCTCCTGTTGAGAGGAAGCCTGTGCGGTTGTGGTGGGTGGAGTCGTGGTACCTGCTGGGAGAATCGAACCAGCAGGCACATCCTGCCTTTGTGTTGCAGGGGCATCCTCAGGGGACTCAACTCCCTGAGTAGCCTTTTTGGGCTTCTTTTTGGCTTTTGGTGTGGTGGGGACTTTGGATTTGGAGGTGGAGGCTGTGGGTTCCTGCTGGGTGGGTTTTCGCAGCCGGCCAGCCTGTTTGAGTGTTTGGTCAGTGTTGTGCCTGGAGTATACCTCGGCTAGAACAGCCATGGCAGGGACCCCAGTGCCAACTAGTCCCTCAGCCTGAAGCTGGTTCTCTATTATGGCCATAATGAACCGAGGATACAAGATCCATCGGTTAGAAATTAGTTTTGTGGCCATATCCTTGAATTCCAAAAATAGTATATCAGTTAAGTTTAAAGGTTGTTTTTCAAGGATAGAGAACAATACCTGTTGCCACCTTGTGGACATCTGGTCCCACGAAGAGGTTTTGGGAGCCAGACACACGATCACCATGTGGAAGATCAGTCGTTGAGGGTCAGGAAAGTGTTTCTTCAACAAGGTGGAGGCGGAGAGGTTACCCTGGTAGTCGTGGGATGTGAATGAGAGATCCAGGGTACCTTTGGGGTAGGAAGTTGGGTGGGTGGCATCCTCCAGCTCTAGGGTTTGGCGTAGGGTAGCTGGAGTGATAACCACGGGTTTGCCGTTGACGGAGGACCGGAGAGAGACCTCGCCATCCTGCTCTCCGGTTTGGACGGTTACATTCGTCCAAAACTCCACCAAGGAGTCGGTGTATATTGTGGGGTTCAGGTGAAAAGCCGTTTTGTAGGGTGAGTCGTTCATAAGATCGAGGGCTTGGTGAAATTTAGGCCATAATGGCGATTTGGTGAGATGGGCGACACAGTTGTGTCGAGGTTTTAGTTGCATGGTCGCCATTAATGGTGTATGGGAATTTCAGAGGTTTTGAAGGATTAGGTCAAGTGAGGAGTAAATGCTCTGAAGGTGGGGTATTTATAGGGTAGGTCAAAGGGTGAACGAAAACTACTGAAGGTTTTGGTGTTAGTTATTAGTTGTTGTAACGACTGATGACGTGGTTTTAACCTTCAGTGGTTGTAACATCTGAGGACTTGGTGTTGGTCTTCAGTAGTTGAAACTACTGAGACTTTGGTTTTGTCCTTCAGATGTTGTAAACGTCTGAAGAGTTACTGTCAGTCTTCAGTAGTTATGAACTACTGATGACCTGATATTCTTCTTCAGACGTTGTAACAACTGAAGACTTGGTGTTAGTCTTCAGTAGTTGTGAACTACTGATGTCAGTAGTTATGAACTACTGAAGACATGGTATTGCTTCAGTTGTTGTAAACAACTGAGGACTTGGTGTTAGTCATCAGTAGTTGTGAAACTACTGAAGACATGGTTTTGTCCTTCAGTTGTTTAGGTATGAAACAACAGCTGTTGGCATCAGCTGAAGAGAAATTACTCGTCAGCTGTTTCCGTCAAATCAGTTGTTTCATACTAGCCTCCACATTTACTCATCAGCTCTTTGGCTGACTTTCAGATGTTTCATTGACCCTTCAGCTCTTGTGAGTATTTATGCCTTCAGCTCTTGTGATCAGATGTTCACAAGTGCTGATGAAATACTCAGAGCTGGTGAACAAATTTTGTCTTCAGTACTTGTGTAAATTACACATCAGTACTTGTGAACAAAATTTGTTCTTCAGTACTTATTTGTTTGAAAATGATACATCAGTAGTTGTAATCCACTTCACTACATCAGTTGTTTTCAACAAATAATGTACATCAGTACTTTGAAGCTTTTTAGTCTTCAGTAGTTGTGAAAGAGCTGAAGACTAAATTACTTATCAGTACTTGTATTTGACCTAATGCTCATCAGTAGTTGTGAAATAAGAGCACTAGCATAGGTCAAATCAATCAAGCTGCAGCATACCTAGCCTTAGTACCAAATTTTGGAAAGTGGCACTATCTAAAGGCTTGGTAAAAATATCTGCAAGCTCATCAGCACTAGGAACAAACTTAGGATCAATCAGACCTTTTTCATAGCAATCCCGGATAAAATGATGTCTGATCTCAATATGTTTGGTCCTAGAGTGCTGGACTGGATTCTTAACAATACAAAGAGCTGAAGCACTATCCATTAGTAATGGAGTCTTAGTCTCAGTAATGCCATAATCCAGAAGTTGGTTCTGAAGCCAGAGTATTTGAGAGGTACAGCTTGCAGCAGCAATATACTCAGCTTCAGCAGTGGATGTAGCAATTGATGTTTGTTTCTTACTCTGCCAAGAAACTAAACAATTGCCTAGGAATTGGCAACCACCAGAAGTGGACTTTCTGGTGACTTTGCATCCTGCATAGTCACTATCAGAGAAAGCAACTAATTTGCAAGAATGCCCAGTTGAATACCAAAGACCTAGTGATTGGGTACCTTGCAGATATCTAAAGATCCTTTTGACTGCAATCAAATGGGATTCTTTAGGTGCAGCCTAAAATCTAGCATAAACACATGTTGCAAACATGATGTCTGGTCTAGAAGCTGTAAGGTACATCAAGGACCCAATCATACATCTGTAAAGGGTTTCATCAACCGCTTTACCTTTCTGATCTACATCTAGTTGTGTGATGCTGCTCATGGGAGTAGAACAGGACTTACAGGTTTGTAAATCAAACTTATTCAACAACTCTTTGGTATACTTGGACTGATGGATGAAGATTCCATCATCCTGTTGTTTGATTTGCAAACCCAGAAAGTACTGTAATTCTCCCATAGCACTCATTTCAAATCTTAGCTTCATAAGCTTTGTAAATTCATCACACAACTTTGGATCAGAGGATGCAAAGATGATGTCATCAACATAAATCTGAACAAGGAGCTTATATTGTCCCACAGTCTTGATGAATAAGGTTTTATCAATGGTGCCTCTAGTGAACTTATTCTCTAGAAGAAAGGTTGAGAGTGTCTCATACCAGGCTCTAGGTGCTTGCTTCAGCCCATAGAGAGCCTTATCAAGCTTGTACACCTAATCAGGATGTTTATTGTCCTCAAAGCCTGGTGGTTGACACACATAAACCTCTTCTTTTATTTTTCCATATAGGAAGGCACTTTTGACATCCATCTGATAAACCTTAAGACTGTGAAAGGTAGCATAAGCTAAGAACAGTCTGATTGCTTCCAGTCTGGCCACAGGTGCAAAGGTCTCATCATAATCGATGCCTTCCTCCTGTGCAAACCCTTGGACAACCAGTCTGGCCTTGTTCTTGACAATTTGGCCCTTCTCATCTGTTTTGTTCCTGAATACCCACTTGGTGCCTATAGCACACTTATCTTTGGGTAATGGAACAAGCTCCCACACTTGCTGTTTCTTAAACTGAAGAAGCTCAAGCTGCATAGCTTCCACCCATCCATTGTCTCTTAAAGCAATATGATAGTTCTTTGGCTCTTGCTGACTGATGAAGAGAGCATAGAAGCAGAAGTTGGACAATTGATTCTTGGTTGAAACTCCATCATGGATATCACTAATGATCTGTGATGTGGGGTGATTCTTGAGCTCTTGATAGACTATGATATCTGTGCAAGTGTTTGTAGATCCATCAGCAGCAACAGATGGTGATGGAGATTCCTGAAACCATGTAGAGGATGGCAGCTCAAACGAAGTCGAGCAAGCAGAAATCTCATCAGCATTTGTAGTGGATGGAGCTGCTGA
This sequence comes from Flaveria linearis, assembly GCA_024085815.1. Lineage (NCBI taxonomy): Eukaryota > Viridiplantae > Streptophyta > Magnoliopsida > Asterales > Asteraceae > Flaveria > Flaveria linearis. Next base: position 82,987,854 of record CM044005.1, on the reverse strand, counting down.
GGCTACAGGAGCATCAGGTTCAGTGGACTTAGGCAGGTTGTCACTAAACCTGAAGAGGTGAGTACTGACTTCATCATCATCAGTATCACCAGGTGAAGATCTGTTGACAGGTTCAACAGATGGAGGTTGATAAGGAACATATTGCAGTATGTCCAGATCAAACAACTCCACAGGGTTTTGTGGAATCTTGTCCTCTGGAGATTCATTGAACTTAACATGCAGAGTTTCTTCAACCCCCTTTGTTCTACAGTTGAAGACTCTGTATGCCTTGCAAGTTGATGAATAACCAACAAAATACCCTGCATCCACCTTACTAGCAAACTTCTGGAGTGGGTTGCTAGTGTTAAGAATAAAACAAGGACACCCAAAGGCTCTAAAGAATGAAATGAGAGGAGCCAAATGATGAAGAACTTCATATGGAGTCTTCATCAACCTCTTATTTACTAAAGCTCTATTCTGTACATAGCAAGCTGTATTGACAGCTTCAGCCCAAAAGGTCAGTGGCAACCCTGAGTCAGCCAATATTGACCTTGCTGCTTCAATGAGGGTCCTGTTCTTTCTCTCCACCACTCCATTCTGCTCAGGAGTTCTAGGAATGCTAAACTGCCTTCTAATTCCCTTGGACAGGTAGAAGTCATCAAGTGTGTGGTTTCTAAACTCTATTCCATTATCACTCCTCACACACTTGACCTGTAGGGAATACTGCTTTTCTACATGTAACACAAAGTTCATTATTGTCTTTGCTGCTTCATCCTTGGAGTGCAAGAAGAAAGTCCATACAAACCTGGAATAATCATCCACAATTACCAGGCAGTATTTCTTCTTTGCCATGCTCATTACTCTGACAGGACCAAAGAGATCCATGTGCAGAAGCTGTAAGCAGGCAGTGGACTTTGGTTCTTCTATTGAAGGGAATGAAACTTTGTGTTGTTTTCCTTTCACGCAAGCAGTGCAGTCATCTTCACACTTGAACTCCTTCTGAGGCAATCCTCTTACTAAACCATGGCTTATAAGCTGATTCATGTTCTTGAAATTAACATGACCCAGCCTTCTATACCATAGTGTAGACTCTTGAGGAAATGCCTTGGAGAATAGGCAAGGATGGCCTTTTAGATCCATCTTTTTGGAAAGATCTAAGGCATACACTCTTCCTGTCCTGTTGGCCTTCAGGAGAGTGTGTTCATCCAATGCCTTGTCAATCAAACTCAGAACTTTGGATGACAGAATCCGACAGTTCTGGCTTGTGAAAAGGGCAACATGACCTTTGTCACACATTTGACTGACACTCGAGAGGTTGTACTTGAGATTCTCCACATGGTTAACATCATCAAACCTTATTTCCCCATTAGAAACAAAGCCTTTACCAATGATGTAACCCTTTGCATCATTGCCAAAGGAAACAAATCCCTTCTTTCCTTGAGAGTAGTCATTAAGAAGGTAGCTGCTTCCTGTCATGTGCATGGATCCTCCACTGTCTACATACCAGATGCTTCTTTGGCATGTTGAAGAACCCTGCAAACACAACCATGTGTTAGTTTGTCTTGGAGACCCAAACCTGCTTGGTTTTGGGTCTGCTCTCAGCTATAGGTGCAGCACTAACAGGTGTGTTGAGTGTCACAGCTTGAGGTGAAGAAGATGGTACAGAAGAGGAACCCTTTGGCTTGGACTTCCTTTTCTGTGGTTTCAACACAGGAGCATCTAAGTGGTTGACTCTTCCCACTAGCTGCTGAACCATCATCACCAATTGTGTCTGATTCTGTGATAAGGCCTTCAGCTCTTCAGACACATTGGAGTTTGCTGATGATGAGTTCCTATGTTGTACCATCTTTTTCTGAGCAACCTCAGCTGTTGCCTGAGTAATCCCTACCTTCTTTTTAGATTTAGCTTTGGGCTTAGGGATTTCAGGTTTGGATGTTGCTAGTACAAACTTGATTTCAAACTCATTCTTCATTTTATTGATGCTCTCATTAATTTTATCCTTCTTTTTGAGTTTGGAACCCCTTTTGTACCAGCAATCATCAGTAAGATGATTGAACAAGCCACATATCTCACATGGCTTTTTCTTCATCTTATGCTGATCATCAGCTGAAGATGATTTAACTGCTGAAGACTTGTTCTTCAGTTGTTTGTCATCAGTACTAGCAGTTTTCTTCCTAGTGCCTGCTTTCCTGGTATCCTCTCTAGTCTTCAAACCTTTCCTACTGTTAGTTTTCTTCTCTTCAGTGCTAACAGTATTTGAGGTTTGAACTTCAGATGTTGTCACTTGCTCTCTAGTACCTTCAGTACTTCTAGTGACAATACCTGAGTTGATCAGCCTTTTGGTCATGTGACTATCTATCTCTGATGATGCTGATTCAGAGGATAGCAAGTCACATGATGAGAAGGATTGGTTATTGCTCTCCCCATCAGATTCAACTTCTGCTCTTGAAGTGAAATCTGTGGAAGGAGCAGTGTGATTATAACCAATGCCAAACTTCACATTGGAAGCTGTTTGCTTGCTAAGAAGCATTTCAAAACCCTTGCATGATTGCACCCATCGATCATACTCAACTTGGGTGGTTGCAAGAGTTTCCTTGAGGTCTTTGTACTTCTCTAGAAGTACATCTTCCCTAGATTTATCATCTTTGATTTGGCATTTAAGCTTGTAAATTTCATCATTTTTATCTTTTAGAACAACCTCAAAATCAGCTTTTCTTTTGGAAATTGTTTGCTCAAGCTCAAGATTTTTATCTATTAAAGCTACATTTGCTTCTCTAATAGAAGCAAATGCTGCTATGCATGATTCTGAACAAAGCTTGGCTTTTGCCTCAGTGGATACCTGAGATGAGGCATTGGATGATGACCCTTCAGCAGAATCAAGGGCCATCAGAGCAAGATTTCCAAAAGGTTGGTCACCACCATGTTGACCAGCACCTTGAAGTAGTTGATCCTGACCAGATAGCTCTTCTGGTAGACTACTGCAGTCAACAACAGTTGGGGTGAAAAAGCTTTGTTGTTGAGGTTGTGTGTGGTGATGAGATTGGGAAGATTGAGGCTCTGGAAGAGCATGAGGTGGTTGAGCCGGGTGTGCTTGAGTTTGGCTAGGCTGAGGCATGTAGTAACAGGGGTAAGGATATGGCATATGACCCTGTGGCACAAAATAAGCAGGTGGTGCCTGTGCCTGAGATGGATAGCTAGAACTGGAGGAAGGTTGCCCTTTGTGCTGTGAGCTATTGCTGGGAAAAGTCACAAAGGGTGCAGATGAGTTAGATCCAGATGATCTACACTCTCTTGCAAAGTGTCCAAGCCTTTGGCACTTGTGACACCTCAACTTGCTCTTGTCAAAACCAACTTTGGTTTTGCCAGAGAGTCCTGGGAATTTCCTACCAGTTCTCTTGTAGAACTTTTGAAAGCGGATATTTATCATTGCCATTTGGTTCAAAATATCCATCTCTTCCAGATCATCATCTGGAATGCCCTTCAAGTCCTCCATCAGAAAACACAAGTTGTCACCACCACCTCCTGAACTACTAACACCAACAAAAGCTTGTTCTGAGTTGGTAGAGAAATCAATATACTCATCATAAGAACCTTCTGATGAAGCATATTCTGACTCATGACTTATCAAAGCAGCATTACCTTGGACAAAGTCATCAGCAAGTTTGCCAGAAGATGACAACCTCCTCTTTTGCTCTACCTCTCTCTCAAAAGTGAGTAATTTCCCATGAAGTTGGGTGAGAGATAGAGTGTCCAGGTCAGCACTGGAGCGTAGGACAATGGTGTATGTGTCCCATCTCTCAGGCAGTGACCTGAGGAACCTGTTGTTCATCTGGCTTTTGGAGTACTCTTGTTTGACCATCTTCAGCTCAGAAATCAAACAAGAGAACCGCTCAAACTGTTGGGTCAGAGTCTCACCCTTTCTATATGAGAATGTCTCATATTGTTGGGCGAGGATTTCCCTATTGTTTGCTAAGACCGAATCAGTTCCTCCAAATTGTTCCTTTAGAGCAACCCATAGGTCATGAGCAGACTCATGATGCAAGAGCCCTGAATATATCTCATTAGGAATGGCCATGGCTAGAATTCCATGGGCTCTAGCATCAATTTCGAACAGCTTTAGATCATCGTCCAAATATTGTTTAGGTTTCTTCGCAACCTGTTCATTAGATTCCGGGACGCTCACCATAGGCTTGTATGGCCCATGCACCACTGACTTCCAACAACCAGCACTGTTGACAGCCAAGTGGTGTAGCATACGTCTTTGCCATATGTTATACTCATTCCTAACCAGCATCGGAGGCTTGGTTGAGGAACCAGTATTGTGAGGATCATTAGTTGGTGTTGTCATCTCAGGTTTTAGTCAAAAACAAGTTTAAGCAAGACAAACGTAACTCAAAACCACCAAAAGACCTCAAGATTTTGGCCAGAAACAGCAGAAACTCACTCTCTATGGCTAATTCTTGCAAATTGCTAATTCGATCAAACAGAGAGATCAAAAGAGCAGTTTCAAATGATCAATAGTGAAATCGATCAATGATTAACCTGCTCTGATACCATTTGACAGGATCTCAGCCTCTCGTTTGATCAATCAGATTATGTTTGCAGCGGATTTAGCACATTAATTAGCGATTAATGCAAGAACATAAAAGATATTGCATCTAAAAGCACAAGCATAGAGAGAGAAAAGAGTTCTGCGAAACAATAAATGTTCTATTGCATAGCACGTTTCGGCAATTAAAACAGTATGGTTCCCCATCCTTTTATAGGCGGCAAAAGGATGGGCTGATGTCCTTTTTCTGACATCAACAGAATATTAAAATTACAACTGACAAAACATAAAACTACTGAAGATGTCAACAGCTGACATCTTCTTACAAAAGTTTCCTAAGTGCTGACAAAAGTAAAACTACTGAAATCCTACAACGACTGAAGAACAAACTCTTCAGTCGTTTATAACTACTGATACTATAACAACTGAAGAACATGCTCTTCAGCTGTTGTACAACTACTGAAACAAAATAAACTACTGAAAAGGAAAAACCATCACAACAACTGAAGGAGACTTCTTTAGCTGTTGTGACAAACTCTGAGTCTTCAGTACTTGGTCTTCAGACTTAGCTTCAGATGATGTAACAACTGATGACTTCAGTAGATATCATCAGTTGTTGTCTTCAGTCTTTGTCTTCAGACTTTGTGCTTCAGTAGAAGGTCTTCAGTTCTTCAGTTCTTCAGCTTTTGATTCTTCAGTACTTGGCTTCAGTACTTGAAGTCTTCAGTACTTGTAAGATCAGTACTTCAGACTTCAGTACTTGGTCTTCAGTACTTTGGAGTCTTCTTCAGCTGTTGTTCTTCAGTTCTTTGATCTTCATACTTTGTTCTTCAGACTTTGTCAGAACAGCTGATGGTTGGAGCTAAGATGCTCTCGAGTCTGACATTCAAGCAAGAGAACACAATAGCTGATGGGAGTCTTCAGCAGTTGTTGCAGTGGCATGTGGGACTTAGAGGTTTTCCTGATCTTGGCTCATTGGTTCTTTTGGTCCAACAAACTACCCCTGAACCAATGCAGCCAAAACCTCTAATTATTGGTTGTCCCACTTATTGGTGGCATAATGATTGGTCTATTTCCTTCTAGATCAGATTAGAAGTTGACCCAGATAAGCACTGGCCTGAGAGGTAGTCTCTAGTGTTTGTTTGGCTAAGTATGGATGGGAGCTCTGTCTTGGGGAATTGGACACAGAGCTGTTGTCCCATCCATGAGATCTACCTCCCATGTACAAGCCTGTAGCATTCTCTGGTGTAGGCTCGGACAAAGATCATTTGTTCTTCTTTGGTCATGCCCTCATCCCCACCATCGAACAATCCTTCACGGCCGTACGTCTCCGAGACATACTTGACCTGTTTCCCATTTTTGAGCTCAACTGTTGTGATTTGCTTGTAAGCAAATTCATCTAGATGTTTGCCTTCTAGCAACAAGTTGAGCTCATCTCTGCGGAAGTTCTCAAGCTTCTTATAAACTAAGCCTTTCCTTACCATCCTGTTCTCCAACATCATTTCAGGAGGTAGCTTAGCTTTATAAGCTTTCTCGAACTCATCCACAATTTCCCAGGGTGTTACCACAAGAGCTACTGTGATTACTTCATCTACAATCCTCTTCATCTGGCTCTTATGTCTCACAGGAATATCTTTCTTTGTGATCCTGTAAGCCACCCTAGGATCAGGCCAAGTCCTCACTCTCTCCTTGTTATATTGGAAGGTTTGTTTGAGAGTGAAGAGTCTCAGAGCTTCTTTCTTCATATTCATGATAGAGGTAGAGGCAGCATATGCTTGGTCAATAGACTTAAGCATTTCAGCATCATGAAGATGCTGCTGTGCCTCTTCCTCTATCTTCACCCTCACAGTTTCCATCTGTGAGGTGGGGGTGATGGTTTGGGTTTTGGCCTTTGGTAGAGGAATGACTGCTGAAAGAGGCAGTCTATCCTCCTCATCCCCCTCTTCTTCTTCTTCTTCTTACAGCCTCAACACCCTTCTCTTCTTCTTCAAGGGTGGATCATTGGCTGTGGGTTTTGGTGGTGAAGGAGTTGGTTTAGTGGGTTGTGGTTGGGTTGTTGGTGTGGGAATGTTGGCAGGCACTGCTAGTAACCTAGAGATAAGGGCTGGTTTGGTCTGTTTTACTAGCAGTGTCCTGTTCCCAGCACCTGCTTCAGAAAGGGCCTCTGCGACCAGTCCCTTAGTGAAATCACCAGCCGAACAGATCTTGGTGGTTATTGCCAAGAGTCTGTCCCTGGTCCATGCTTTTACATCAAGGACTGGCCTGTTCAGATACTTCGAAATGAATCTAATCATAGCCTCGAGTTTCTTTTGATCCTCTTGGCTATAAGTAGACCATCGGTATTCTATCTCCCTAGTTTCCATTTTCCTGATCTCCTGATCTAGCAAGGCAGTGTCCTTGTCAAAGCCTTGCCTGAACAGCTGAGCATTGGCAGAATCCATTGATTTGCTGTGTTCAGCATCAGCCTCCTTGACAAGGGCTGCTAGATCAGAGTCAGCCACCTTCTTTCCCTCCTCTCCCTCTTTCTTATGAGTGACACTGAAATCCTTTTGGATTTCAGCCACTTCTATTTGCTCAACCTCCCTCTCTTTCCTCTTCCCTTTCTCCCTCACCTTCCTAGTCTCCTCAACCACCACCTCTTTCTCTGCCTCTACCTCCTCCTCACTCCTCTTCCTCTTGACTTGCACTGATGTCTCCCCCTTTTTGGGTGCATTGGTTGGGGTTTGACTATCAGCAAGTGCCTTAGAAATGGCAACCTCCACCATGGGTTGTATGTATGTGGGAAGCCTCTCATCAAGGGTTTGAATGACTAAGTCTTTAAGCATAGGTGTGATGAGAGGTAGGGATTTCTGGAGGATAGCATCCAACTGCTCAGGGGGGTTCTGACCCTGAGAGCTAGTGCTAGAAGCAGGGGCTGGTGGCCGAGTTTGTGGGAGTGGCTCAGTGTTTATGAGACCTTCGGGTGAAGGTGCCATCTGTGGGTTAGTGGTGGCAGATGGACTTCTATCCTGAGTCATTTGAGCAAGCAGCTCTTTGAGTCTGCTAATCTCATCCTCTAGGATAGTGTTTTGAGCTACTATATCGTAGAAGAAGCTCAGGTCATCATCAGCATAAGCTGAATCACCTGACCTCCTGACAATGTCAGGATGTACATGCCCTGAGTGTGGCTCAGTAATGGCATGTGCCCCTTGTTCATGGTACTGGAGACTTCTAGCCTCCGGATTGGATCCATCATCAGCAGTTGCCTCTGGTGAGGTCTTAGTGATGTTACCAGCTTCACCCTGCTCAGATGTTGATGCAGGGGAAGTGGCAGCCTCACCAGATTGTCCTATCTCCCTAGCCATACTGGGAGATTGGACTGATTCTCTGTGTTGTGGGTTCCCACCGGCACTTGTATCCACCCCCTCGTCGGTTGGAGTCTCCCTAGTTGTAATAGGTTTCTGGGGAGAGGGTGGAGTGCTCAGATAGGTCAGCACTTTGGCTATAACCAATGTAGGGCTTTGTGGGGTGGTCTCATCAAGAGATGGGCTCGAAGCAGTATGCACAGGGGGAGGACTGTGCTCTTCAATGGCAGTCTTCTCAAGTGAGAAAGACCCCAGTAATGTGGTTGCCCCAATATTGGTTGCATCAGGCTCCTGTTGAGAGGAAGCCTGTGCGGTTGTGGTGGGTGGAGTCGTGGTACCTGCTGGGAGAATCGAACCAGCAAGGCACATCCTGCCTTTGTGTTGCAGGGGCATCCTCAGGGGACTCAACTCCCTGAGTAGCCTTTTTGGGCTTCTTTTTGGCTTTTGGTGTGGTGGGGACTTTGGATTTGGAGGTGGAGGCTATGGGTTCCTGCTGCGTGGGTTTTCGCAGCCGGCCAGCCTGTTTGAGTGTTTGGTCAGTGTTGTGCCTGGAGTATACCTCGGCTAGAACAGCCATGGCAGGGACCCCAGTGCCAACTAGTCCCTCAGCCTGAAGCTGGTTCTCTATTATGGCCATAATGAACCGAGGATACAAGATCCATCGGTTAGAAATTGGTTTTGTGGACATATCCTTGAATTCCAAAAATAGTATATCAGTTAAGTTTAAAGGTTGTTTTTCAAGGATAGAGAACAATACCTGTTGCCACCTTGTGGACATCTGGTCCCACGAAGAGGTTTTGGGAGCCAGACACACGTTCACCATGTGGAAGATCAGTCGTTGAGGGTCAGGAAAGTGTTTCTTCAACAAGGTGGAGGCGGAGAGGTTACCCTGGTAGTCGTGGGATGTGAATGAGAGATCCAGGGTACCTTTGGGGTAGGAAGTTGGGTGGGTGGCATCCTCCAGCTCTAGGGTTTGGCGTAGGGTAGCTGGAGTGATAACCACGGGTTTGCCGTTGACGGAGGACCGGAGAGAGACCTCGCCATCCTGCTCTCCGGTTTGGACGGTTACATTCGTCCAAAACTCCACCAAGGAGTCGGTGTATATTGTGGGGTTCAGGAGAAAAGCCGTTTTGTAGGGTGAGTCGTTCATAAGATCGACGGCTTGGTGAAATTTAGGCCATAATGGCGATTTGGTGAGATGGGCGACACAGTTGTGTCGAGGTTTTAGTTGCATGGTCGCCATTAATGGTGTATGGGAATTTCAGAGGTTTTGAAGGATTAGGTCAAGTGAGGAGTAAATGCTCTGAAGGTGGGGTATTTATAGGGTAGGTCAAAGGGTGAAGGAAAACTACTGAAGGTTTTGGTGTTAGTTATAAGTTGTTGTAACGACTGATGACGTGGTTTTAACCTTCAGTGGTTGTAACATCTGAGGACTTGGTGTTGGTCTTCAGTAGTTGAAACTACTGAGACTTTGGCTTTGTCCTTCAGATGTTGTAAACGTCTGAAGAGTTACTGTCAGTCTTCAGTAGTTATGAACTACTGATGACCTGATATTCTTCTTCAGACGTTGTAACAACTGAAGACTTGGTGTTAGTCTTCAGTAGTTGTGAACTACTGATGTTAGTAGTTATGAACTACTGAAGACATGGTATTGCTTCAGTTGTTGTAAACAACTGAGGACTTGGTGTTAGCCATCAGTAGTTGTGAAACTACTGAAGACATGGTTTTGTCCTTCAGTTGTTTAGGTATGAAACAACAGCTGTTGGCATCAGCTGAAGAGAAATTACTCGTCAGCTGTTTCCGTCAAATCAGTTGTTTCATACTAGCCTCCACATTTACTCATCAGCTCTTTGGCTGACTTTCAGATGTTTCATTGACCCTTCAGCTCTTGTGAGTATTTATGCCTTCAGCTCTTGTGATCAGATGTTCACAAGTGCTGATGAAATACTCAGAGCTGGTGAACAAATTTTGTCTTCAGTACTTGTGTAAATTACACATCAGTACTTGTGAACAAAATTTGTTTTTCAGTACTTATTTGTTTGAAAATGATACATCAGTAGTTGTAATCCACTTCACTACATCAGTTGTTTTCAACAAATAATGTACATCAGTACTTTGAAGCTTTTTAGTCTTCAGTAGTTGTGAAAGAGCTGAAGACTAAATTACTTTGATCAGTTGTTTTCAACAAATAATGTACATCAGTCTGAAGGATAAATTTCTTCGGAAGAATAACTTCTTCCGAAGCCACTTATACTTCGGAAGACTGCTTCTTCCGAGGCTTGGAGTCTTCTTTGTCTTCGGAAGTAGACTTGGTCTTCAGTTCTTTCTTCAGACTTTGTCTTCGGAAGTCTTCAGACTTTGTCTTCGGAAGCCTTCAGACTTTGTCTTCGAAAGTCTTCAGACTTTGTCTTCGGAAGCCTTCAGACTTTGTCTTCGGAAGTCTTCAGACTTTGTCTTCAGCTCTTGCTTTAGACTTCGGAAGATCTCATACTTAGCTTCGGAAGCCTTTTGAATGTAGCACCAAAATGACTATGTGAAGTGGTTTTGGTTGCACCAGCCTTATAATGACCCAACAATTTTTATCTGCTTAGGACTTTAACTTTCTGCTTAAATAAATTGGTGATGTTTTAGATTAATCCTGATGTACTCTTTTGAGCTCATTCAAGGTGGCTGTGGAAAAACGATCGCACGCATTTGACTCATCATTTTAGGGGAGTTTTCGTTTGCCTTTCTCTACTTAATATTATTGTTAATCACATTGGGGACAATGTAAAGTTTAAGTGTGGGTAAGGGTATACATGCTTGATACTTTGCTTATAAATAGGTCCAAGTTATAATTAAATATTTTGCAAAAAGTCACTCTAGTTTTAATGTTTGAGGCAACAACACCGGAAAACATGAAACAATTTCTAATAAAACAAAATATAAATATACGTTTTCGGGAAATAAATAAGCAAATAAAGTAAACCCAAATAATCTTTAAAATGTTTTTTTTGTGATATCTTGAAAAGCAAAAAGAGTTGGTGAAAATATTCAAACAAGTAAAATGAAACACTTATACCCAATTCCATCCTATGTGTGAGCTTATTTTTGAGCCTTAAACAAGCTTTGCATTTATGCAATTTTGCTTTCATTATGGATATATTGAGGGTGTCTTATGTTGCATGTGAATTAGAACTTGTTTTGGGTATACATTTCAAAACCTTATAAGTATTTCTTGCATAAAAATGATTTAGACAATTAGAAAAACCCAACATTCGAGCCTTTACCATTTTCAAATATCCTTGTGTTTTCATATTGTGTTTTCAGGCTTGGAAAAGTCCAAGATGAATAAAAGGAGCACAAATAAGAATAAAATGAAGAAAATCAAGTTTTGGAATTCATGAATGGGGTCGTGCTTCATTTAGCACGCCCCCATGCCTTGCCTGAAACACACCCCCATGCTAATTTGACACACCCCCCATGATTGGACATCTGACATGATAAAAAGTACTGTTCCCCAAAAGTAGTCACGGGGCCGTGCCCCATTTATCACGGGCCCGTGCCCGACAACTCCTACACGTACGAGCCGACCAACTTTCGTAAGCATTGTACTATCGCGGGGCCGTGCCTTTTAGGCACGAGGCCTTGCTTAAACACTCCAGAAAGCCTATAAATAGGACTTCATTTGCAACTTTGAGAGAGCTTTTGGGAGGTGAAGTGCTGGTGTTCCCTCTCGGGAACCCAGCCTTTGGAGGTCCTTAGAAGGTTTTGGAGGTCCATTCAACACTTAGAAGAAGCTCGGGATCGTTTAACATCATTCATAGTGAATCATCGGTTTGATTGTTCTAATTTATCGATGATTTCATTACTATCTTCTATCTTTGTTGTTAGGTTCAAGCTCATTATGAGCTAAACCTCATTTGTTATCCTATTTAATGAAACTTATGTAATTTGTGATGAACTAATGGTGTGACAAATATTGTGTTAATGTTATGGTGGTCTTAGGAAAACTTTCGATGGGTAGCACCAACATTTGAACGGGGGGTTATAAGTTTATGGTTTGAAATTGTGATTGTCATACACGGTTGAAAAACGTATGATCAACATTTATTCATAACAAACTATGGCTAATTAACTAGAGATGGTTATTAGAAATCATAAGACCTTAACTTTCTGATCATTTACGGGTTCCCTTTTATTAGTATGAGAAATCTACAGTAATTGTTATGGTTTTCTAAAATTAATGGTATGTTGGAAAGGAACTTGATCAACTCACTTCTAACATTAAGTTATGTTTTCAGAAATCGTATGTCGAAAAGGACACACAAGATTTACCTACATTACTAGGGCCTTGACCTAAGCAGTAAATCTCAACTTGACGTGGTCCTGGTCACTACGGAGTGGATAGACGAGAAATCGCGCCAGCTCATCTTTATAAACGTTAACACAATTACTTTATTCAATATCTTTAATCATACCACCACCTCATCATAGTTGCATAAGTGTAATCTAAATTAGGTTAGCAGCCTCACTTCACTGAAAGAATCACCAAAAGTCTCAATCTATCTTTATCTATCATTATTTATTGTTATTTTATTTAACTTATCATTTTCTAAATCAAAACTGATAGTCAATTATGAGGGTTGTTGAATAGGCTTAGTGTGTCCACGGATTGATACTTGGTTCTTACCAACACCATATTACCTCACGATAGGTACACTTGCCTTTTGTGTGTGTAGTTAGTATTAGTAATAACCATTTAAAACTGAATCTGTGTGAAAATCCTTTATCAAAAATATATATACTATCCACACGCATCAAGTTTTTGGCGTCGTTGCCTGGGACACATGGTAGTTTGAAAGGCAATCCAAATTTTTGACTATTTTGTTTTACTTAAAAAAATTACAAAAAAAGAAGAAGTTGATCCACATAATGCTATCAAGGTTGAAAATAATGAGGGACTAAGCTTCAAAGTTAATGGTCATCGGTTAACGGCCAAATCGATCGCACGCATTTGACTCATCATTTTAGGGGAGTTTTCGTTTGCCTTTCTCTACTTAATATTTAATGTTAATCACATTGGGGACAATGTGAAGTTTAAGTGAGGGGAAGGGTATACATGCTTGATACTTTGCTTATAAATAGGTCCAAGTTATAATTAAATATTTTGCAAAAAGTCACTTTAGTTTTAATGTTTGAGGCAACAACACCGGAAACATAAAACAATTTCAAATAAAAAAATATAAATATACGTTTTCGGGAAATAAATAAGCAAATAACGTAAACCCAAATAATCTTTAAAATGTTTTTTATGATATCTTGAAAAGCAAAAAGAGTTGGTGAAAATATGTAACACCCGGAAATTTTTCTAAGCGAGTCAAATAATAATAATGGGCTCAGACGAAAACCATTTAATAAATATAAAATAGTTGTGGGCATTAGACCGAGTTAACCCTTCGGGTCACGAGTTTAACGAGTTTAGGGTCGCGGGAACGCCTGGCATATATATAGATGGATCAGCTAAAAAACTCTCATTTTCACTCAACACCCAATTCTAGAGAGAGAAAGTGTAGAGAGAGAAAGTGTCGGATCGAGGCTCGGTTGGTCAAGAATCGAAGGCTGGTGTTCGTGGACTCCTAAACAACAAGAATCAAGGTAAGAAACGTAGTATAATTGCTCCATTTGGTGAAAAACCCGGGTTTGGGTTTTTGGGGTTTAAAAATGGTAAGAATCGCCCAAAAACACACATTTTAGGGTAATAAAACATGTAAGAAGCTTAGATTTAGGTTCCTGGATGATAACCCAAAGGTTTGGGTGGAAAGGATTGGATTTTTGGGTTGAAATGAGCTGATTCGTAAATTTCAGCTCGTTCTGCGAATTTAAGCACTCGTCCAGCAAAACTGTAAGTGCGTCCAGGGAAACTATGAGGATTTTCAACGAGACTACAGTTTCACTGCAGCGAAACTATACTTTCGCCTGGGCGAAAGTATTGTTTCTATGATAACTTCGCTGATGCCCAGGTTAACCCTTAGACATTGCGAAACTAGGGAATTCCAACGAAAGTTGGGCGCTCAAGGCAGCGAATCTGTTCAGCGAACTGACAGAATGCTGTCCAGCGAAATTAGCAGCGAAACTGCTAATTCGCCTAGCGAAACTACGGGCAAAATTACGGGCAAAACTAACAGCGAACTTAGTAGCGAAATTAGGCAGAAATTAACTCTTTTGAGTGTTAACTTATCTGCAGGCAGCGTAGTGTGACCCACGTCTTTAAAGCTTGATTGAGAAGCTGCCTACCAAGCACAGGTGAGTTTCTAGGACCCCTCATTTACTTGTTTTAAACGATTTTGGGGCTGGAACACATATAAACCTGTTTATTGAAATATGTATGTATGGTCCATTTGGGTATAATGTCGTGATGTACGTTTAAGGTATGATTGTGGACTTGGGCGTGATGTATGAGGTCCTAGTATGAGTCCCCAAGGTCTAGGAGGGACAATTAGGGCTGTTGTACCCAAAATGATGCATAGTTAAGGCCCGGATTCCGGGAAGGATACGGAAGTAAGTGCCTGTAGATGACTGATGATGTGGACTATTGTTGGTACACATGTCCCCAGTTCTAGTCTAGTGAACTTAAATGTAATAGAACTTCTTCTTATAACACATATGTAATGTTTAATCAATATAATGAGAATCTCTTCTATATATAGTCGTTGGTAATTTAATGTTATATCTATTTATATTATTAGTTGTTACACGCATATTATAACAATGTTATATAGGTTTACAGTTGTTAGACATAGGTTTGAACCATCAAAGGTTCAAGAATGTGTTTAACTAAGTTATCTGATTCAGTCGCATGACTGGACCATGCGAATGGGCCAGTCACACGATTGAACCAGGTGATTGAGTCAATCGTACGATTGAGTCATAAGACTGACTCAGTCGTCCGAATGAACCAATCGTATGACTCAGTCGCAAGACTGAGCCAGTCGCCTGGCTCAGTCGTACGACTGATAGTTGTAACCTATAAATACCACTTAATTCGTGGAAAAACGGAACGCTTCGAATACTTGAAACCCTAGTCGACCCAGAACGTCCAGTTCGTCCATTCCAAGTTCATAGAACGTCCCAGATCATTCCTATTCCATTCTTAACGTTTTCTAATCGTTAGGATAGATCTTGATTACGTTCTCACTGATTGGATCGCCAATCAAATAGGATTCCGCACTATTTGATCTGGTATAACGAAGAATCAATTAGTACTCCGTACGTACACGGTCCTAACAAGTGGTATCAGAGCCTTGGCTCTTGATTCTTCGTTTGATTCAATCAAGTTTGTGTTAAAGTCCACGTTTTTCGCAAAAAGATCCAATCTTTCTGCTCAAAACTGGGTCTTTACGTGTGCATGTTCTGCAAAATCAGTGTTTTTCGACTTACAGCCGTCTAGGGTGTCACAAAACACGTTTTAGGTCAAAAGTGTGAAAAATTTCGATTTCTGCAGTCTCAGTCGCACGATTAGCTCAATCGTACGACTGAAGTCCAATCTCCCATTCATTCGACCGATTGAGTCAGTCGCTTCGTCCAATCGCCCGATTGAGTCAATCGCCCAGTTCAGTCGCCCAGTTGAGTCGTTCGGTCTGTTCAGTCGCCTAAGTCTCTCAGTCGTCTGTTCAATCGTACGTTTGAGTCCAATCGCATACAGCTAGTGTCGGTCGCATCCCAGTCGCACTCCCCAGTCGCATTAGCAGTTTAATTTCACAAGTTAAAGTAATAACATAATGGACTCAGAAAACTTTGCAATGTCAGCTGGAAAGGACTCAAAGATACAGAGCTTACTTTTACTGGAAAATGAGATAGGGAACCATAACAAGCCACCTAAACTATTGAATATAGATGAATTTCCACAATGGAGACAACGTTTTGAGATTCATCTAAATGGAGTGGACCCGAACTTATGGAACTCTATTGAGGCTGGTTATAACATGCCGTGGGAGCTGATGGTGTTCCTTTGACTTTAAGTGGACTCACAGATACACAGAAGGTTGCCTACAATGCTGAAAAGAAGGCATATGCTCTTTTGACCCAGTCCATTCCCAAGGCCATTTTTCACCAATACTCAGAGCACAAGCAAAGTAAAAAGTTAATAAAAGCTCTTGAGAAGAGGTATGATGGGAATTCTACTCTAAAGTCCCTAAAGGGTAAAGCGTTGAAGAAGGAGTTTGACAACTTCTCTGCAATTGGGAATGAAAGCTTGGATGAAATTATCGATCGCTTCTATCACTTGATGAGTGAACTTCACACTCATGGAGTAAAGACGTCAATGGAAGACAAAGTTTCAAGCTTGGCAGATGGTCTACCTGAAAAGTGGCATTCATTCATTTCCACTATGCGACACAACTCAGTTTTAGAGACCTTGGATATTAATGACTTTATTCTAAAACTGAGAGAGGAAGAAGTGCGTCACCAGTACAGGACGAAAAGAGCAGCATATACTCAAGACCCATCACTCTACAATGTAACTCCTACTTCCACTCCTGCTGCAAAGTCTTCTGGAGCTCCTCTGCAAACAGCCTTTGTGTCCAATGCATCATCATCTACTGATCTAGGCTCATCATCTGCAAATGAATCTCATGGTGCATCTGGGGTTCTACAAAGTCCAATTGTTACTCAATCTGCTAAGTTGAAGACAGAAAATTTGGGAAAGGTAACAATGGAGGTTGCTAAAGAGCACATGGATCTACTTGCTGCAGTTGTGCACTCTTATGATGGTCTGGTGGCGGGTAAGATTGGAAATTGCCACCTTGCCGATGAAGACTACGAGCAAGTAGATGAAAACGAGCTTGAAAGGATGGATATCATGTGGGCTCTTGCAAGTGCTGTCCGGTGAGCCAAGAAGTTTGTGAAGAAAACAGGGCAGAGTCTGTGGCTACTAAAGATACGACCTTTCGTTTTGACAAGTCTAAAGTCACGTGCTTCAACTGTGGAGAAAAGGGTCATTTTAAAAGAGAATGCATGAAGCCAAAGAAGACTGGGAACGGGAATCCATTCTCCTCGTTCAATAGGCAAGATAAAGACAAGAAGCCAGCATCCACAGGGAATGATTCTAAAGCTATGGTAGCACAAGGAGATGAAGGACAGGACTGGTCCTTTCGGTTCTTATCTGATGGTGAAGCGAACATAGGTTCTGTGGAAGACTTGAACGAAGACTCAGCGAGTGAGGGGGAGAGCTCAGCTGATGTTGATACTGCTGACTTGGAAGATACTTTTGATGCAGTGGATGAAATTGTCAAGAATGAGCTGAATTCAGAATCTGAAGCTCAACCTGCGTCTCAGAATGCTTTCATGGCTGGAACGTCCACAGCTGCACAGGTACAATCTAAGGATGAATTATTCGCTAAACATGCTTGTGTTGATTGTGATAAATTTAGAGAAAGCATTGACTTAAAATTTGCTAGGTTATTAGAACACAATGATAACTTAGTAAATGACTTGAAACTGTGCTCAGAGGCTAATCGAGTGTTAAAACAGAATGAGAGCAGTTACAAGGAAAAGATAGATGCTTTAAAGAAGCAATTAAAGGAAACTGAAGTTGTTGTGTTTAACCAAGAAAATGACATTAAATTCTACTTAAAGACCATTGAAGAGACTAAAAAGGACAAAGCGGTTTTACAAGTAGAAAACGAGTCTTTGAAACAAAAACTACATAGTTTAGCGAGTTCCTCGCACATTTTGAAAAACTTGGTTAAAGAACGCAACAATGGGGAGGGTTTGGGTTACAAGGTTGTTCCACCACCACATGAGATCCTGTTGAACACTAAACAACGTCCAATAAATAATAATCCAATTAAGGATCAAGTGGTGACAACTCCTTTGGTTAGTGATCCGGACACAGCAGTTAAACCTGCTTCTCCGGATGATGATCAGAAAACCTTAGCATCGAGCAATGTCACTGCTGAGAAACGGGTGGAAGAGAATGTCCAAACATCTCTTGGGTTGGATTCAAAGTCTAATAACACACAATCCAAGATGTCAAAAACCACTCAAGTTAAATCAGTTAAAAGAGATAATATTCAGCCACATAGACAAATAAACCAAAATGTTAAACAAGTTAAGTTTGTCAAAGAAGGTGAATGTTCAAAGACTGAGACCAAAAAGCCCATTCCTGAGGTCTACTCACCGCCCCACAAGAGATCTCCTAGCCCCGATGAATGGAGATCCTGCTATACTTGTGGAAAGCGCGGTCATATTTCAACAAAGTGTCCTCGCTATCAGACTCCAAGAATTAAGGTGGAGCTGAACAACAAAGTTAATTTAGATTCAAAACAGCGATCTAAGACTCCTGTTAGATCGAAAACACCTACTAGGTCTAAAACACCTTCTCGGTCGTTTCTGTCTCCTCCAAGCCAAAGGCAACACAAACAAGTCACTGACAAGTCTGTGATGCCAGCGGCGAGACCTGTTTCTGAATCTAAACCATATGCTCAAACTGTGAATTAGTCTAAGGTTTACCACAAACAATCCTTTCACAGGGATGGTTTGTGGAAAGCCAAAACAACTGATGAGTCTAAAAATAAGGACAAGTTGAACGTTGAGATTCCATCCACTGATAAAGGCCAGTGGGTCGAATTCATGATGGTTGATTCCTCTAGGAAACCCAAGCCAGTCAAGGCTTGGGTCCCCCTCCTTAACTGATTATTTTCTCTTATGTGCAGGTTGTCCGCTATAGTGCGTCTACAAATACATGGATCGTAGATAGCGGCGCTTCCAGGCACATGACGGGAAATAGGTCTCTCCTTTTAAATGTCAAACAAATTAAAGGGGGACATGTTTCCTTTGCTGGTAACAAAGGAGGATACATTACTGCTCAAGGCAAAGTAGGTAATGAGAAGGTAAGATTTGATAAAATAAATTTTGTTCAACAACTGGAAAACAATCTGCTTTCAGTGTCTCAGATATGTGACAAGGGCTTCAAAGTTATGTTTGAAAATCGCAAAGGTTACATACTGAAGAAGGAGATGGAGATTCCAGAGGAGCAGGTTCTGATGTCCGCATCCAGGTACAATGATTTATATGCCTTGGATATGACTGATGCTTCTACCTCTGAGTCTACAGTTCAATGTTACCTATCAAAAGCAACAGAGAAGGAATCCATCTCATGGCACAGGAGGATGGGACACATCAATCACAGGAAGATGAATCATCTGATTCACAACAACCTCGTTGAAGGAGTTACTGTCAAGAACTTCAAACTTCCTGATTTTTGTGTCTCATGCAAGAAGGGAAAGCAGACCAGGAAATCTCACAAGACCAAGCAAGTTAATTCTATAGAGATGCCCCTGGAGTTGCTACACATGGATCTCTTTGGTCCAGTTAGTACAAAGAGTATCGCAGGAGACTGGTACTGCTTTGTAGTCACAGATGACTACTCAAGATTCACCTGGGTGATGTTTCTGAAAGCTAAATCAGAAACATTTGAATCATTCAAGGTGCTTGTCACGACATTGGAGTCACTCTACAACCTGAAGGTAAGGAAGATTCGTTCTGACAATGGCACAGAGCTTAAGAATCAGTGGAAGGATGCTTTCTGCAAGGAAAAGGGGATTGTTCATCAGTTCACTTCAGCATACACGCCACAGATGAATGGAGTTGCAGAACGAAAGAATCAAAGCTTGATCGAGACTGCGCGAACCATGTTAGCTGATTCAAAGCTTCCAGTCCAGTTCTGGAATGAGGCGGTTGCTAATGCTTGCTACACACTTAACCGTGTGTTAGTAGTCAAACGGCATGGCACGACTTGCTATGAGTTGCTTCAGAAGCGCAAGCCTAACTTAGAGTATCTGGAACCCTTTGGAGCTCCTTGTACACTGTTGAAGAAGACTCAGGATGGAAAGTTCAATGAGAAAGCCGATCAAGGAATATTCTTAGGATACAGCATACAAGACAAACGAGTTTACAATAACTCGACAGGTCAGGTAGAAGTGTGGTGCAACGTAGATGTTCAGAGATACACCACCCCCTTGCTGGAAAAGGTCCATCATCATTCTTCGATTATGATGGCTTTTTCAAATCCTTTAATCTTCCTCAGTTTGAGTCAGATGACGAAGTTGCTACCCAGATGATGTACGATGTCCTCAACACACCGAATCTGGATTCAAGCAACATCATACCTGCAAACGGTGCCTCAAGTTCTTCGACTCCTACTCAAGACGAGAGTGATGACTCATTAGGTGATGAAGAAGCAGCTGAACCAGACCTTGATCATAATGTTAATCAATAAAGTGGGTCATCAGCTGCTGAACCAGCATTGGGAAATCCGGATACTGAACCTTTAGTCACCAATCTTGACTCTGAGGTTGTGGTTCCTTCCACACCAGTGACTAGGATCAGTGTGAATCATCCCCCCACGGCTATCATTGGGGATATCCAATCCGATGTGCAGACACGAAATTAGCTATACTCTGCTGATTATGCTGCAGTCATGGAGAAGGGTTATGTCAATGACGGGGCTTTCTCATGTTTTGTTTCACAAATCGAGCCTAAATACCTCAGTGATGCCCTGAAAGATGAGGCCTGGGTCAATGCTATGCAAGAAGAGCTACTCCAGTTTAAGAAACTTGGAGTCTGGACCCTCGTTGACAGGCCAAAAGGAGTTAAAGTGATTGGTACCAAATGGGTACTAAAGTGCAAAAAGGATGACCAAGGTGTTGTTATCAGAAACAAGGCACGCTTGGTTGTTCAGGGATTTAGACAAGTCGAGGGGATCGACTACAATGAAGTGTTTGCACCAGTGGCAAGAATGGAAGCAATTCGGATCTTTCTTACCTATGTATCGTTTATGAAGATCAAAGTCTATCAGTTGGATGTGAAGAGTGCATTCCTTCATGGGGAAATCCGTGAAGAGGTCTATGTCAGTCAACCCGAAGGATTTGAGGATCCGTATCATTGGGACAGAGTCTACAAGCTGGATAAGGCTCTGTATGGGCTACATCAAGCTCCTCGAGCGTGGTATGAGAAGCTCTCCACCCATCTGTTGAAACACGGTTTTCGCAGGGGTGTAATTGACTATACATTGTTCATCATAGAAAAGGATGGTGATTTGCTTCTAGTGCAGATCTACGTGGATGACATCATCTTTAGGTCTAGGAATGAAGCATTGTGCAAAGAGTTCGAATCTGTGATGAAGGCAGAGTTCGAAATGAGTGCCATGGGAGAAATGAAGTTCTTCCTAGGATTACAGGTGGATCAAACACCAACCGGTATTTTCCTACATCAGACCAAGTATGTCGGCGATATTTGAGTCGGTTTGATATGGAGAATGTTTCTACTGCCGGTACCCCTCTCGCCACAAATCATGATGTGGCTCCTCATGAGAATGGGGATTTGGTGGATGCTACTATGTATCGTGGGATGATCGGATCTCTTATGTACCTCACTGCCTCGCGTCCAGATATTATGTACGCCACATGTCTATGTTCTAGATATCAAGCGAAGCCAAAAGTGAATCACCTGATTGGGTTGAAAAGGATTTTCCGTTATCTGAAGGGTACTCCAACACTGGGGTTGTGGTATCCACATGATGATGACTTTGAGCTTACTGCATACAGCGATTCAGACTATGGTGGTTGCAAGATGAACTTCAAGTCTACATCAGCAGGGTGTCAGTTCTTGGAAGGCGATTAGTCACGTGGCAATGCAAGAAGCAGACCTCGGTTGCTTTATCAACCTGTGAAGCTAAATATGTTGCTGCTGCAAGTTGCTGCTCTCAGATCATCTGGATCCAACAGCAAATGCGCGACTACGGTTTGCAATTTTCTAATACCCCTATTTATGTTGATAATTCTGCTGCCATAGCTGTTACTAAAAATCCTGTTCAACACCCAAAAACAAAACACATCGGCATTAAATATCATTTCATATGCGATTGCTATGAAAAACAATTGATTGATGTGATTAAAATTAACACGGATTTTCAGCGCGCTGACCTCTACACCAAACCATTTGATAAACCTAGATTTTTCTATCTACTAGAGGTCAACGGCGTTAAAAAGAAAAGTGATGTGATTGCGGAAGAAGCAGATACATAGTCCGACTCGTACTTATTTGTTTATTTTTCTGTTATTTTATTTTATTTTTTATTATTTCCTTGTTATATAAAATCCAAAAACACAAAAAGATTTTCTGTTTTAGTATTTTAGGGGGAGATTTATTTTAGTATTGATTTACTTCAAAAAAAAGGGGGAAGGTGAGTAAAGCTGAAAAGACATAGACAACTAAACTGGAAATGTGACTCGATAAATTTGGAAAGTGATAGTACACAGGCATCGAGTTATTTGGAACACTAAAAGGATTTTCGGTTCTGCAAAGTTAATTAAATCACAGAAAAATTATAAATCTGAAAATTCTAAGTCTAACAAAAAGGGAAGATGATAGTACGCTTGGTTGGTATTGTAACTACACGGAGAAAGTTGATCTAGGGAGGTGCTAGTTCACTATACGATGTGTCGGTAGATTCAACACAATAGACGAGTAGACGTCATTGGTAAACTTAATCTAAACTAAACGGTTCAATCAACTGTGGGTTCCCATCTTATCACTGGTTAACATAATCAGCCATTTTCGATAAGGGATAACGAGCAAATAAATGCCACCAAAGGTGTGCGTGTGACTTCAAAAAGAGCAAAAGAAAAAATTGAATACAAGCGCAATCATGCTAATAACAAACTGTTGTTGGTGTGTTATGTGAAAAAGAAAAATAAGAAATGCTCTAACAAGGAGATAGGTTGTGTGCCTCTCTGCTGTGCGTTGGCACTGACCTGAGGATAAGCATAACCTACATATTCTAGAATTCATTGTTGTTTGCCGCCTCTCTGCTGTGCGATGGCACTGACCTGAGGATTGGCTTCTCTTTGAAAGCTCTAAGAATAGTTTCTTCTTGTCAAAATACCTATAGACCGCTCGAAAATCCTCTAAGGAATACTGATTACCATATAAGCTTGGGATCCACAAATGTTGGTTGAAATAATATAACTTAATTCGTTACCAATGCGTGTCAAAAGTCTGTGTATGGATTTAAGTGGACAAGTATACTGACAATCGTTGTGTATGCACCGACTGAAGTTGATAATCAAAGTATGTTACGTATCATATCAAGCATGATTCCCAGTTAGATCTTAGAAGTCTTAGATGAGTGAGAAAGCTGTGATATGCAAGTGTTTAAAGTTAAATACTAATCAAAGTTACTAATCAAAGTTTCCAAGTGATGGTGTATATGCCTGTCTGATTCCAAAAGAGCCTATTCCAGATAAATGTAAATGCTAATAAGCTACACAAACTTGCCCTAACAAAAACCACAAAACATGTTCATTCTGTTCGTAGTTTTTAAGCTTTTTCAATTTTTAGTATAATGTGTCAATGTCAGACTGTGCGTATTGCTATATGCTAATTGTCACTAAATGTGCTTAACATTTACTTAACAAATTGTTTCTGAAAGGTTAAAAGGATCATGTCTGAGATGATCAGGTGGATAAATGGGTCATGTCTGAGATGATCAGGTGATAAATGGATCACATCTGAGGTGATCAAACTGTTTTATTAAAATGATCATGTCTGAGATGATCAAGAGATTATAATGTTTATCAATTGGTTAAGAAAACTAAGGGTCGGTTCATAACTTGACAAAAATGGCACAACTATAGCCCAATCGCACAACTGAATCTGATCTGACCCAGTCGTACGAATGGGGTATACGATTGAACACAATCGTAAGATTGAGACATGCGAATGAGCTCAATCGACCGATTGAATGTGACCGAATAGTCCAATCATGTGAATGGAGGTAAACCATGCGATTGGAACGAGTCGAATGAGTGAATCGTACGACTCAATTTCAGTCGTACGACTAAGTCATGCGAATAGACTCAATCGTACGACTGGAGTTTGAGTCGGGCGAATGAGTGGAGCGAATAGGTCCAGTCGGCCGACTGAACTAAGTTCTAGTATAAATAGAACCCTCAGTCGATCGCAGACCTCATTCGCCCTAAATTCAAAATCGCATCGTTACGCTGCTCAAATTTCATTTGAAATCAAACCTCTGTCTACCTGATCACTGACATTGCGACATTGTTATACAGGTAAAATGCGACCGAAAGATGATCAAAATTGTCAAATTTGGTTCGAAATACACGGGTATTTGACCTAAATATCGAACCGAAACAAAGTTGCACAATAAACTACCTTAAACACATAAAATGTTAAAATCACTGATTTAGGTAGTTTAGACACATGATTACGAGTCTAATGAACATGAACTTAATGTCTAATTTAGCAAATTGATCAATCTGAGTTAAAATGGAACCGTTCTCTATTCAATGCGACTGGTCACCCAGAATGAACTTCAATCACACGATTGAATGAAGCGACTCATTAAATCGTACGAATGAAGAATACGAATGGGTGGATTGTGTCATACGACTGGACTCCAGAATGAACTTCAATCGCACGATTGAAAGGGCTGATTCATTCAATCGGCCGAATGAATCATGCGAATGAGTCATTCGGTCGACTGACCCAATCGCAGGTTCAGTCTCCCAACTGAACTCAGTCGCACAGTTCAATCGCAAGATTGAACTTAACTGTCTTTATGACTTGGTCAAACTCTATTTTGCATGTTTCTAACGTATGTTTGCTATTGATTACAGGAATATGGCTAATAGGTGGACCATAAATCCAAAGCACAACATTTGTGCTCATTTGGATTCCACCTCAAGGAACGGTGGTGAGTTTTCAGGGATCATCGATTTCTTGAGGAGATCTCGGATATACAAAGCCATATCTACACCCTGTACTCCCTATCAGTCTATCCATCAGTCATTCTGGGAGGGAGCTTCGGTAGACCGATCAGTGGAGCCCTACCGCATCCGTAGTAATATCTTCGGTAGGGAGATTGAGATTACAGCTGCTGATATCAGGAGGGTATTAGGTTTTGGAGACGATGAGGAACACCCACTTAAGCTGCACCCTCTTACTGTTCGAGGATGTTTCCTAAGGATAGGGTACTGCGGGGACATAAACTCGGGTGTGCTGAACAAGAGCAACCTGAGCCCCCAGTACAAGTACCTAGCACACGTCATACTTAAGTGTATAGCATCCAAGAGGGGTGGGTTTGATGATCTGTCTGATCAAATCCAGAATGCCTACGTGGCATTGGTCCTAAACCACCCCTTCAGCTTCTCCAACATGATCTTCATGTATCTGATCGAGAACTTAGAGGCTAAGGGGAAGGAAGGTTTTTGCATGTATCCCTGATTTCTACAGCTTATATTTGATGAGAAGCTGCCCAATCTTCCCAAGGAAAAGAGTGATGCAGTGGCATTGGAGATTATGGATGACACCACTCTTGGGAGGATGAAGGTTTACAGAGGCAAGCAGGTGAAGCCGGTGATGAAGAGGTTGATTGGGCATCTAGCCCGGGCGGATTATGTTGCCCCAGGGAGGCGCAAATGGCGTCATGATGACAGTGGATCCGACACTAAGGTGATAGCTATACCATCAGATGATTCTGATTATGATGACAGTGGTGATGGTGGAGATACAGGCCCCATTCCATCTAGGGCCACTACCACTGATATACCATGTCCACCATCCACCCACGATGGAACTGAGTCTGCTGGTTTCCATCAGGATTTTGTTCTTGGTGAGGAGGAAGAGGAGTCTGAAGAGGAGCCCTTGGCACGTACTTTGGGAAGCAAGGTTGTTTCCACAGAATATGGGCTAAGGGCGGTCGGTGAATGCCCACGAGACTCAGGAGAGATAGCCACTGATCCGAGTTATGCACCGGAGTCAGCTAGTAGGATTGTAGGGGGAGCATCCACTTCAACAGGAACGAGGAAGAAAAGGATGGCTCAACCCCATGGTCAGAAGAAGAAGAAAAGACGTCTCACCTTCGTTACAACCACTTCCACAACCACACCATCCACCACCACAGCCACCACATCAACCAACACCACTACTAAACCTCCACCTCACATATCTACTACCACCACCACTGTACCCCCCACTACAGCCTTCCCATCTTCTCCCATCTACACCACAGCTACCACAACAACCACCAATCACCAAACCCAACCCTCATCTGCACCTTCTAGCTCATTCATTCCACCTGTCTCAGTGACAGAGCAGCTTGAAGCACTGAACAGCATGGTGCTCCAGCTGCTAGCTTCTGACAAGGCCAAGACTGCTCAGATTCAGCAGTTAACAGAGTAGTACTCCTCCTAGACAGCTGAGATTCATCAGTTAAGGGAGTTGACTTCATCTCAAGCTCAACTGATCGCTGCACAGACTGATCAGATCACTGGTCTATTAGAGCACGAGATTGAGACTGACAGGAAGTTGGAGAAGTTACAGGCTGAAAACAAGTCTATCTTGCTACAGCTGAAAGCAACTCCGAGTGAGCATCTCAAGATAGGAGAAGGTGAAGATGATGATGATGAGGAGGATGATGAGGATGATAATAGTGATGATGATGACGAGGAATGTGATGATGAAGAAAAAGGTGATGATGATGATGAAGGGGACGGAGATACATCTACCTCTGCCTCTGGTCATGAGCAACGATCAAAGAAAAGACAAGACCAGGGAGCATCAACTGCTGCCCCACCTACCTCCCCTTCTGTCGGAGATCCAGCGATGATCCAAGACAAAAGTACTGATTAGATGTTTTATTTCTAAAGCTTTTGTACTTGATTCATCTTTTGATGTATATGAAACCCTTGTAAATATTTAATGATTAATGTTTAATTAACTTGAGTTTATACTAATGATTGCTACTCTACATGTTGATATTAAACAGATAAGGGATTTCAGCAAGATGAGCATGATGTTGCTCCCCTCCAACAGGTCAAGTCTCAACTCACAATGATTCTTGATCTGCAGGGGATCGTCAGAAGGTCAGTGAGTTATACTCCTGAAGAAGGAGAAATTATTCATGACCTTATTGATGAGCGCTTGCTGAAATATTTCGTCTGAATCCAGACTAAATTGTTAAGGTTGCTCCAATTTTTGATGATGTTGATGATGATGAGCTCAACGATGTTGAAGAAATCGAAATTGAAGACATCACAGATCAGCACTATCCAGAATACACTGATCAAGAGGGCAACGTGTTTCCAGATTTAGTAAACAACCTTGATAGTGATATACTGGATAAACTCAGTGATAAGGAGAAAGGAACAGAAGCCTCAACAAGTCAAGCCCAAGCCTCGGACGCCGAAGTCGATATTCGAAAGGATGAATGGGCAGCTTGCTTCGTCGAGGTTCGAGCCCAACGTGCTACAGCAACTCAGAGTACCTACACCAAGCTATACAAAGTAAAGAAGAATATGAAGGTGTCAGGGAAGATCATTGCTTGGGCTCATTTTGATGACCTTGGTGTGTATGCAGTGAAAAGGGAGAGGGGAATCGAGTACTTCAGATTTCCTCATGATCTGAAGACTCTCCCAGGTTTTGAGCTCAACCAGTTGGTCCGACTAAAGCTTCTTTATGCTGATCCTAAGAAGATGTCTGGCTGGTTTGAGGCTGCCTTGAAAAAGGAGTACAGGACTAGATGGGTAAACTTCAAACCTCAGCAGGCTACGAGGTACCTCAGAAGGTCTGAGGTGAGTCCCATCACTGGTCAGCCAAAGATAGTCCTGAAGTGGCGACCTCCACGCACAATGTCCAGGATTCCACTGAGGGAGATGCCACAGGACTTTACCCCACACTTTAAGTGGTGGTACTATGACTGGCGCTCAGGAGAGGCAGTCATTGTTTTGGAGAAGGACGGGTCGATGGACACAATAAGGGTGTTTGACCCTATGTGGCTAATAAACTTGTTAGCTTCAGATGTTTATACGCTGTACAAGTGGCCACTGTTTTTTGACACGCAGGATATAGTGCAAGCACTACTGTTTCAGTATATCATACGTCTATGCTTTGCACTTAATATCCATGTTGGGGTTTCTAAAGAGGAGAGACTGAAGAGATTTGAAGAGTTCAAGAAAGAAGTCAAAGTCTAGATAGAACTAGGTCCAAGGGGGAGTTTGTTGGTACACATGTCCCCAGTTCTAGTCTAGTGAACTTAAATGTAATAGAACTTCTTCTTGTAACACATATGTAATGTTTAATCAATATAATGAGAATCTCTTCTATATATAGTCGTTGGTTATTTAATGTTATATCTATTTATATTATTAGTTGTTAAACACATATTATAACAATGTTATATAGGTTTACAGTTGTTAGACATAGGTTTGAACCATCAAAGGTTCAAGAATGTGTTTAACTAAGTTATCTGATTCAGTCGCACGACTGGACCATGCGAATGGGCCAGTCACACGATTGAACCAGGTGATTGAGTCAATCGTACGATTGAGTCATAAGACTGACTCAGTCATCCGAATGAACCAATCGTATGACTCAGTCGCAAGACTGAGCCAGTCGCCTGGCTCAGTCGTACGACTGATAGCTGTAACCTATAAATACCACTTAATTCGTGGAAAAACGGAACACTTCAAATACTTGAAACCCTAGTCGACCCAGAACGTCCAGTTCGTCCATTCCAAGTTCATAGAACGTCCCAGATCATTCCTATTCCATTCTTAACGTTTTCTAATTGTTAGGATAGATCTTGATTACGTTCTCACTGATTGGATCGCCAATCAAATAGGATTCCGCACTATTTGATCCGGTATAACGAAGAATCAGTTAGTACTCCGTACGTACACGGTCCTAACAACTATGTATGTATGATGCTATGTATGATGATGTATGTATGATGTGTGTGTGTTCCTTATGCTGATGTATGTATATCTTTCATGACTCATGTATTATGACAATGAATGAATGAAGTATTATGTAACGTAATGTGAAAGATAAAGAAAGAGGAACATGATGATGAATGCATGTATTAATGAATGAACGAATGAGTGAAACAATGATGAATACATGCATTAACGAACGAATGAATTAAGTCTTGCAAACATTGAATAAGTCGATTGGTCCTTTTTTGTGATTGACCATGGTCATGGTACCTCTACCGCTTACCTACTAGTACTGTGGCATACGCTTAGATTCACGGCCCAGTAGCTAAGGCTACTATGGCATACGCTCTATTGATTCACGGCCCAGTAGCTAAGACTGATCAGGGTATAGCATATGGTATTGGTACATCAGAATTCAATATGCAAGTAAGAATGAAACGGGATCCTTGTCATTTGACCACAGCAATCATAGCCGAATGCTATGAAGTGGGTAAAGCCTGACAGGATCCATATGGAAAGTTAAAGATGATGATATATAACGAATGATGAAGATAATAATGATATTATCTCAGTGTACGTATGATGTATGATCATGTGAAAGAATGGTTTCTAATGGAAATATAATATGTATATTATAAAACTAGAACTCACTCAGCAATGCTGACTTTTATGTGTTTCCAGTTGGCAGGTACTGTTGCTGGGGATGGCACGAGTCGGCTACTCAGCTCTTTTGGGATGGCATTCTCCTTTTGATAATGCTGAAACGTCATGTGTTGTGGGCCCATGATGCACGCAACATATTATGTTGCATGCCGTTAGGAGATTCCTTAGGGTTCCGATGTACGGGACCACTTAAGGAAATCTCCTTTATGATGAATAATTTTATATTTTTATAATAGAGGTCACTGTTTATGACCCTATGATTGTTGAGGATTCACATAAACGAGATTATCCTCGGTTTCATATGCTTCAGCAGCAATCATAGTAAAGCTAGGCCATGTAAAGAAAGCTTGTATTTTGTAACCAAGTCAACGATGTAATGAGAATGACCCTCTTTATAAAGTTCCGCTGTGTTATTTTATTATGTTTATATCAAATCTATGTTTTATGCGTGATGAATGACCAACCGTAAGGTGCCCGGGAGCGGGGCCTTACAAAATATTCAAACATGTAAAATGAAACACTTATACCTAACTCCATCCTATGTGTGAGCTTATTTTTGAGCCTTAAAAATGCTTTACATTTATGCAATTTTGCTTTCATTATGGATATATTGAGGGTGTCTTATGTTGCATGTGAATTAGAACTTGTTTTGGGTATACATTTCAAAACCTTATAAGTATTTCTTGCATAAAAATGATTTAGACAATTAGAAAAACCCAACATTCGAGCCTTTACCATTTTCAAATATCCTTACCCAAACGTTATCGCTAGTTAGCCCCGTCGACCTTAAAACGTTTTCATTTTCCATCACCCAAACCACTAAGCCACTAAACCAAAAAAAAGAGCTTCAACAAAACCCTTTTCGTTAAAGATATGTTTTGGCTTATTTCAAAAAAAAAAAAAGGAAAAAATGAAAGAAAAGAAAAAGAAGAAGAAGGAAGAAGAAAACTAGTTCCGTCATTTTGTGGTATTTCAAAACATGTGATCAAGAAAGAAAAAAAATGATATGAAAAACGCCCAACTTATGGAGAACTGT
This sequence comes from Flaveria linearis, assembly GCA_024085815.1. Classification (NCBI taxonomy): domain Eukaryota; kingdom Viridiplantae; phylum Streptophyta; class Magnoliopsida; order Asterales; family Asteraceae; genus Flaveria; species Flaveria linearis. Next base: position 82,957,506 of record CM044005.1, on the reverse strand, counting down.
TTTCATGAAGGAAAATGCAGCAAAAGCCAAATCGAATCCAAAAATTTGACATCCAAATCCGTTGGGTGCTTTTAGGCTCCGAGCCGAACGACCCTTAAAAAAAGGATAGCTACTTATATATTCGGGTTAAGGAGGAGGTGCAGTTTTTGAAATTGCAATATGGTCTTGACAATCTGACCATAAACGAGCCCTCGAGTTTGTATATCCCTTGCAGCTTGAGTATTGTATGGGGAAACCTTTTTATTACTTTCATGTTAGTTTATATCAATCAAATAAGCCAAGATCATCGTCTTTAGCATTTAGCCACTTTTTCCCAAATAATCCACACCCTAAACCTAAGTCAAGTTACAACCTATTAAACACCTAATGATTTATGCAAGTAAACACCTAACATAGGTGGAGATTTGATCCCTTACCAAGCATATGATTTCACATGTATTCATACTAGGCAATTGAGCGTATTAGTCATACTTCATCTTATGTATGATTCCATATATATAGTCGAGTATGAGTGCACCTTGTGAGAAGTCTGAAGTTTTACATGTTAAAAATATTTGCAAACCATTCTATTGCTTGAAAGGATATATTCCACATGTGCTTAATTGTTTATATTTGGGTAAACCAAGTTTGCTTGTATAGTTCTCGAAAGACATATTTTATTTGGTTTTTGGTGGTGTTGCTATTTTGAGTGATTTTGCTTGGGTACAAGCAAAGTTTAAGTGTGGGGATATTTGATGTGCTTCAAATTATACATATAAAACATATCAATTGCACATCAATTATTCTATAAACTCTTACTGAAAATGATGATTTGATACCTAAATCATTCATATTATGTTTTCAGGCTTGGAAAAGACCAAGATGAACAAAATAAATAAGAATAAAATGAAGAAAATCAAGTTTTGGAATTCAAGCATGGGGTCGTGCTTCATTTAGCACGCCCCCATGCCTTGCCTGAAACACACCCCCGTGCTAATTTGACACACCCCCCATGATTGGACATCTGACAGGATAAAAAGTACTGTTCCCCAAAAGTAGTCACGGGGCCGTGCTTGCCCATTTCACGGGGCCGTGCCCCATTTGTCACGGGGCCGTGCCCGACAACTCCTACACGTACGAGCCGACCAACTTTCGTAAGCATTGTACTATCGCGGGGCCGTGCCTTTTAGGCACGGGGCCTTGCTTAAACACTCCAGAAAGCCTATAAATAGGACTTCATTTGCAACTTTGAGAGAGCTTTTGGGAGGTGAAGTGCTGGTGTTCCCTCTCGGGAACCCAGCCTTTGGAGGTCCTTAGAAGGTTTTGGAGGTCCATTCAACACTTAGAAGAAGCTAGGGATCGTTTAACATCATCCATAGTGAATCATCGGTTTGATTGTTCTAATTTATCGATGATTTCATTACTATCTTCTATCTTTGTTGTTAGGTTCAAGCTCATTATGAGCTAAACCTCATTTGTTATCCTATTTAATGAAACTTATGTAATTTGTGATGAACTAATAGTGTGACAAATATTGTGTTAATGTTATGGTGGTCTTGGGAAAACTTTCGATGGGTAGCACCTACATTTGAATGGGGGGTTATAAGTTTATGGTTTGTAATTGTGATTGTCATACACGGTTGAAAAACGTATGATCAACTTTTATTCATAACAAACTATGGCTAATTAACTAGAGATGCTTATTAAAAATCATAAGACCTTAACTTTCTGATCATTTACGGGTTCCCTTTTATTAGTCTGAGAAATCTACAGTAATTGTTATGATTTTATAATATTAATGGTATGTTGGAAAGGAACTTAATCAACTCTCTTCTAACATTAAGTTATGTTTTCAGAAATCGTATGTCGAAAAGGACACAAAAGATTTACCTACATTACTAGGGCCTTGACCTAAGCAGTAAATCTCTACTTGACGTGGTCCTGGTCACTACGGAGCGGATAGACGAGAAATCGTGCCAGCCCATCTTTATAAACGTTAACACAATTACTTTATTCAATATCTTTAATCACACCACCACCTCATCATAGTTGCATAAGTGTAATCTAAAATAGGATAACAGCCTCACTTCACTGAAAGAATCACCAAAAGTCTCAATCTATCTTTATCTATATTTATTTATTGTTATTTTATTTAACTAATCATTTTCTAAATCAAAACTAATAGTCAATTATGAGGGTTGTTGAGTAGGCTTAGTGTGTCCACGGATTGATACTCGGTTCTTACCAACACTATATTACCTCACGATAGGTACACTTGCCTTTTGTGTGTGTAGTTAGTATTAGTAATAACCATTTAAAACTGAATCTGTGTGAAAATCCTTTATCAAAAATATATATACTATCCACACGCATCAAGTTTTTGGCGCCGTTGCCGGGGACACATGATAGTTTGAAAGGCAATCCAAATTTTTGACTCTTTTGTTTTACTTAAAAAAAATTTACAAAAAAAGAAGAAGTCGATCCACATATTGATATCAAGGTTGAAAACAATGAGGGACTAAGCTTCAAAGTTAATGGTCATCGGTTAATGGCTAAATCGATGTACCAACTAAGACTTTCTCGTAGGTGATAAACCTCCACCTCATTAAAAACTAAGTATGGGGAAGGGTCCGGCCAAGGACCCGTAACCAAAACATGGCTTTATGTTACTTTCAGTCTATTTATTTTTATGTGCTTAGGACTTTAACTTTCTGCTTAAATAAATTGGTGATGTTTTAGATTAATCCCGATGTACTCTTTTGAGCTCATTCAAGGTGGCTGTGAAAAAACGATCGCACGCATTTGACTCATCATTTTAGGGGAGTTTTCGTTTGCCTTTCTCTACTTAATATTTAATGTTAATCACATTGGGGACAATGTGAAGTTTAAGTGAGAGGAAGGGTATACATGCTTTATACTTTGCATATAAATAGGTCCAAGTTATAATTAAATATTTTGCAAAAAGTCACTCTAGTTTTAATGTTTGAGGCAACAACACCGGAAACATGAAACAATTTCTAATAAAACAAAATATAAATATACGTTTTCGGAAAATAAATAAGCAAATAAAGTCAACCCAAATAATCTTTAAAATGTTTTTTTGTGATATCTTGAAAAGCAAAAAGAGTTGGTGAAAATATTCAAACATGTAAAATGAAACACTTATACCCAATTCCATCCTATGTGTGAGCTTATTTTTGAGCCTTAAACAAGCTTTGCATTTATGCAATTTTGCTTTCATTATGGATATATTGAGGGTGTCTTATGTTGCATGTGAATTAGAACTTGTTTTGGGTATACATTTCAAAACCTTATAAGTATTTCTTGCATAAAAATGATTTAGGCAATTAGAACAACCCAACATTCGAGCCTTTACCATTTTCAAATATCCTTACCCAAACGTTATCGCTAGTTAGCCCCGTCGACTTTAAAATTTTTCATTTTCCATCACCCAAACCACTAAGCCACTAAACCAAAAAAGAAGAGCTTCAACAAAACCCTTTTCGTTAAAGACATGTTTTGGCTTATTTCAAAAACAAAAAAAAAGAAAAAAAGGAAAGAAAAAAAAGAAGAAGAAGGAAGAAGAAAACTAGTTCTGTCATTTTGTGGTATTTCAAAATATGTGATCAAGAAAGAAAAAAAATGATATGAAAAGCGCCCAACTTGTGGAGAACTGTTTTCACGAAGGAAAATGCAGCAAAAGCTAAACCGAATCCAAAAATTTGACATCCAAATCCGTTGGGTACTTTTAGGCTCCGAGCCGAACGATCCTTAAAAAAAGGATAGCTACGTATATCTTCGGGTTAAGGAGGAGGTGCAGTTTTTGAAAATGCAATAGGTCTTGACAATCTGACCATAAACGAGCCCTCGAGTTTGTATATCCCTTGCAGCTTGAGTATTATATGGGGAAACCTTTTATTACTTTCATGTTAGTTTATATCAATCAAATAAGCCAAGATCATCGTCTTTAGCATTTAGCCACTTTTTCCCAAATAATCCACACCCTATACCTAAGCCAAGTTACAACCTATTAAAGACCTAATGATTTAGACAAGTGTAACCGTTTTATTCATCAATTGTTTTCCTTTCTGTCTAATATTACCATAAGCTGTTCCACATAACTAATTTTGTCTTCTATTTCCACGTTTTCTAGTAGAACATGAACATCTTCGGCAGCTAAACACTTACGCACAATGATATATGGAAAGTGAAATGAATTTCACTTAATTCATCTGGTAGTTTAGGCCTATATACCACTTCCCCCACACGGGCTATTATATTGAACAACACGATAAACCTAGCACTTAAATTCTTTTGTTTCCTAAATCGAATTATTCACTTCCAAGGTCAAACCTTTAGCATTACTTTATCACTGATATTAAACTCAATCGGTTTTCGTAGTTTATCAGCATACGATATATGTCTATCTTTAACAGCTTTCATGCAGGCTTTGATTCTTTCTAGCTTTTCATTCGTAGCATTTATAACTTTTATACTTCCTAATTTTTTCTTTACAATCTCACCCCAACATACAGAGGTTCTACATATTTTACCATAAAGCAGCTCATACGGGGGCATACTGATACTAGCATGACAGCTGTTATTGTATAAGAACTCTTGATAGCGGTAGATGACTATCCCAGCTTCCACCAAAGTCTTTGATGTATGCCTGACGCATAACCTCTGATGTCCTGATAGTTCTCTTAGACCGACCTTCTATCTGCAGCTGGTATGTTATATTAATACACAAATTTTTGCCCATAGCTGGTATGTTGTACGCCTCTCGGATTGATAAGAAATGAGCATTCTTCGTTAGTCTGTCAACCGTACCAATATGACATCAAACCTTTACCTATATGTGGTAGCTTTGGTATGCATTCCATAGTAATATGTTCCCATTTCCATTATCAAATATCCAAATCTTGGCCCTTCTTGTCTGGCACCTTATGTTTTGCTTTAACATGAAGACATGTCAAACACTTTTCCACTTACTAAGCTACATCAAATCCCCGATCACTGATAATTTTTCTTTAAGTCTTGATACTTCTTGGTGGTTCTTGGATGAATCGAGTAGTGACTCTTGTGAGCTTCATCTAAGACTCTCATTCGAAGATCTCTAAAATGAGGTATCCACATGCGCTTGAATCTAGTTTTGGCATAATTGGTATTTTTTTCTAGATTTAAGACCTTTCCTCTCACCCTTTCCTTATTCATGTGATTTAGAGCTTCTCTCTACTCTTCACAAACTTTTTTTATCACGTTGGGGTTCACCATTAACTTGTAAGATCTCACTCGAATTGGTTCACGATTCTTTTTGCGGCTTAAGGCACTAGCCACTACATTAGCTTTACTTGAGCAATAATGAATCTCACAGTCAATATATTTTAGGAATTTATGGTCTGTAAAATTCATACATTTGATACCATATAGATAGTGTCTTCATGTCTTCACCGCAAACACCACCACAAACAGCTTCAAATCATGGGTAGGGTAGTTGATCTAGTAAATCTTTAACTATCGTGAGGCATAACTTATGACTCTACCATATTGTATCAGAATGCATCTGAACATTTGATAGGATGCATCATAATTGACAACCAAGTATTCATTCTCTTCTGGGAGTATCAATACTGGAGCTTGTGTCAACCTCTTCTTTAATTCTATAAACACATTTTGTTAGCTCTCTCCCCATTTAAACTTTACATCTTTACTTGTCAGCTTTGTTAATGGTGAGGCAACCTTGGAAAAATCCTAGATAAAACTCTTATAGTAGCACACCAATCCGAGGAAGCTTCGGATCTCTTACGTCGTCTTCGGAGAACTCTACTGCATCATAATCTCCACTTTAGCAGGATCAACCATGATACCATCTAGGTTAATTACGTGTCCCAGAAACTATAACTCGCGTAACCAAAACGCACACTTTGAGAACTTCGGATACAACTTCTTTTTTCTTAGGGTTTACAACACCTCATGGATGTGAAAAGCATGGTCCTCCTCATTCTTTGAGTAGATTAGGATATCATCTATAAAAACTATCATTGATTTATCGAGCATCGGTCAGCAAACTCTATTCATCAAATCATAAATGTTGTGAGGGCATTTGTTAGACCAAATGACATTATGAGAAATTTAAAATGTCCATATAGTGTTTAAAACACTATGTTTAGGATATCCTATTCCTTGACCTTTACATGATGATAACCAAACCTAAAGTTAATCCTCGATAACCAAGTTGCACCTTACAACTAGTCGAACAAATTGTCAATCCTAGGCAACGATATATATTCTTTATCATACGCTTATTCAGGTCTCTATTATCTATGCATATGCGCATGCTACCATATTTCTTCTTTACGAACAAGACATGAGCACCCAACGGAGAAATGCTCGGGCTGGTAAAATCTATATCAAGAATGTCCTTCAGTTGGGTTGGTAATTCATTCATTACTAACAAGTTGAGCTCCTAGCTCAAGGTCAATTTGAAACTTTATCTCCCGATCGGGTGGTACCCCCGATAGGTACTTGGGGAACATATCAAGAAAGGCATACACCACGGGCACATCTGCTAACTTTACCATTTTTTAGCATATTTGACGTATGCTAAGAACGCTCCATACTATCTCATCATAAACTTCTCTACCATTATTGTAGATATCATCTTAAGAATTTCACAAACTTTATCGTTGTAAATCATGACAGGGCTACCATCAGGTACTATCAACCAAATCATCTTCTATGACAAACTATGTTAGACCAAAACAACTAGTCAATCCATACCCGACATAACATCAAATCCTCCTAAGATCATTATAAACAACCTAGCGGGAAATCTATGTCCTTTCAACTCTAAGTTATAGTTATCTATGGCCTCGGTTATCTTAACAGTTTTTCTAATAGTACTTTTTATGTCAACATATGTTCTATCTCCTTAGCCTTACCATTTATCACATCAGAGAAGATAACACCTATTAAACTCTTACTTGCACCAGAATCAAAAAGTATAGAAGCAAATATGTTGTTGACCCACCACGTTAGGTTCAGCTCTTGCCTCTTCCCATGTCATAGTGAAAGCGCCTTTTCCCTCAGCTTGTCACTAGCTCTTTTCTTCTTCTTCTTCTTCTTCTTCTTCATTTTGTTCCTTTACCCGAGTCAACCACTTTAGCTTCTTTACATTGCTGACTATAGTGTCCCGGTTTGCCACAGTTGTAGTACTTTATAATATTAGGGCAATCTTTGTAGAAATGTCCAGTTTTTTCACATATGCAACACATGCTTGAACCAAGCGTACATTTTTGTGTGCTTTCTTCCACATATTAGGCACTCACCAGACAATTCCACTTTTATCTAATTTACTTTGATAATAGACCTATCATTCATTTCTCTCTTTACACGACTCTTCTTCACCACATCTTCCACTAGTTTATCAGCAGCCACATCATCATAAACTATCCCACTTAATTCCACCAAGGACTCAAAAGTGTTTGGTCTACTGCCCTTCATATAGGTCCTGACTTTTGATGGTAAACCCTGAACATAACACTTCATCCTTTTTTCCTCAATATTTACTAGGTGAGGCAACAACCTGGCCATATCATTCAAACAAGATATATACTGCATGTGCATCAAACTCCCGATTAAATCCTAAGAATTCACTTTCCACCCTATTAATCTCATTTTGAGGATATAAATTTCTCATCAGTAACTCTTTAGATCATTTTATTTCAAATTCTTGAATTCACGAGGGTCATTTGCCTGCCTAATGGTGTTCCACCAATGAGTAGATTTATCAACAAATGAATGAGCTTCAAAGTTTAAGCATGATCTGCCCTACACTCACCGATCTTAATCACCGCTTCCATCTCAAACACCCACCGTAAAGTGGAAATAGCACCACTTTTTTCGTCTAGGTATGGGGGATTGCACCCTTTGAAGATATGGTAGGAAAATCCTTAGTTAACTCCTCATCAGTCACATCTTCTTTATCTTTCCGATCTTAATCACCGCTTCCATCTCAAACATCTTCTTACTACTTTTCTTGCTAGCTTTGTTTCATTACTTCATGTGTCCATTCTTTTGTCACGTCATTTAAAGATACAATCATAATGAAAGCTTAATATCCTACATAATCTTATGGACCTCATCAGTGATGACCTTCTTAATAATAGGCTATATGGTGATCTTCCTTAAGAATGACGAGAGTTTTCTTCACTAGTAGTATGAATAGAGTCCACATGCACTTCTTCAGTTGTTTGCTTTTGGCTCCTTCTGACCGGTGGTCTACCTCTAGGACCACCATGAGCAACTTTCTTTCTACCTATAACTTCCTATACGATTCAAAAAACCAATGTTGTCATTTCAGGTAATAGTTCAGATCATGTCAATTACTGAAAGTTTTTAATAAGAGTGATCAGTTGTAAATAACTACTTACTTTACCTATGTTCCAAACATTCTCTATCCTGAGTCACATCAATCGCCAAACCTAATATGAACACTATGAACCACTATGAATATTTACTATCTTCAACTTTCAATAACATAGCCCTATACATACTTTGACTTTATCTGTAGCACATAACATATCCTATTACTTTAACCTTTAACTTTACATCATGGCATGAAGCTATCGGCATAGGCATCCTTTAATTAGTCCTATTCCGAGCTTAAGTTTAGACATCAAAGCGTCAAAATCTCTTAAACTATGGCTCTAGTACGAACTTGTAAGGCTATGTTTCTAGACAATCTCACAGTTGGATTTAAACATTAGACCACAAGTTCTTAAACTCCAAGATCATATTAACTATAAGAGTGATATATAACTTATTTATGAATCAACTATTACAACATGGTTAAGATAACTTTATCTAACTGTAGGAAAACTATTCCAAGATGCCAGTTTTGATTATATGCTAGATACTATCAAGATCCATGGCAATGCTCACCTATCTTCAAATAGCATACCTGTCATGCTAATAATATGCATACAAACGTTAGCGTCGCTGAGTGAGCTCTAGTTTTACATTAGCGAAATACTTTAACCAAACTTTATCTATAACTAACTTTCCTTTTCATGCTTTAGCGATACTTTAAACGTGCGCATTAAATCATACTTTATTTGAGTACTATACTTTAGACCTTAACAACTTTATCTGTGTGCTTACATTTTAGTAGGACTTCTTCAGCTATTACTATGTTCATTCTAATCATGAGTATGTACCTCCTACAGAACTCTTTTAACCTTTGTCCGTGTAAAACACAAAATTTCACAGTCACTTGTCGTTACGCAAGACTCCTATCCGGCTTGCAACATATGCAAGACTCCTGTCGATCGCCATTGCGCAAGACTCCTATGTCGAGGCTTGAAATATGCTTGCAAGACTTCTTTAGCATACTTTATCATTTCATAGTTGTCCTCTAACAGGGTGACTATTCCTAAATTGTTATTCAAGTTCTTTTGCTTTATTTTAAACAACTGTAATACTTTTAACATTCTTTCTTTAGCTATCAATCGTCATTCATACCATATTGATTTGTATACTATATAAGGGTAATTATGCACATACTTTAAAAGAATCATGCATTCAATGGTGACATGCGAGGACCCTACTATACAAGACCTATGTTTTGCGCGAGAACTTTACTATGCAAGAACTGTGTTTCCTGCGGGAACTATCATGCGAGAACTTACTTATGCAAAAACATCACTATTCAATAACATCCTCATGAAAGAAATTAGCCATAAGCGAAAACTATCATGTAGTAACTGTCCTATGTGAGAACCTGTCAGCCCATGCGAAAACATCATATCAGGTCGAAACTTCAGCCCCAAGTTATTGATTTTGGACCATTTTTACATTTAAACATAGATTGTATCATCAATACTATCATGCTTCATGTAAATAATCAATAAGGTATGCATATTATCCGAAATCATGGAAAACATGTAAGAGAAAGAACTCAACTTAAGATGGTTGCCAAGTGAAATAATACCTAACCGATAGCTTTAACACACAAATATACATGTGTTAAGCATACATTTTCCTCCATCAACATGTTCTCGCGCGAGAACTTTTTACTATGTGAGAGCATCATTTCGCGCGCAAAATCATGCTCTCTTTGATCTTTAGAAAATTTTGAAGTGTTATGTGCCATTATAGCATATTAAAAATAAATGGATTGAACAATAGCTAGGTTACTACGCAACATATTCATTTATACCTTTATACTATATATAGTATATGATTTTAACCTGTAAAGTCCTTAAAATTGATCGATCTCACTTCGTTAGATTGTTACACTTGATAATACGCGAAGACGGGTGCGCGGTTTGAATGTATCAACCGAGAGAACAAAAACATTCAGCACAAATCATTGTAAATCAAATGTATATTGTCGAATGATTACAATGAAAATCGATACTAGATCGATCTCACCCGAAGGTGGAAATCACATACAGTGATCTGCTCAACATGAGCGAAAACTACACAAAATATAAATTGCTACTCTCGGTTGAAATATGAAATGAAATGGCACACCCACTCAATGTGCCCACATGCACACATATATATTGAAAAATGAAAGTTTCGCATGCTGCCAAAACAAACATATTCGCATGCATATGCTTTGTCGCATGCTTCACTTTTGAAAATGAATTTTCGCATACGTGGCTTTCCACTCAAGATTTCGCATGCATTATGCAATTTTCGCAAGCCATTTTATTCCACTTTCGCAGCATGCATTATTCATTCTTTTCTTCAATTTTCGCGCGAGGTGCAGATTGTCGCGTACGATTCTCGCATCAACAAATCGCACGCATGCGATTTGATCTTCTTGCGCATGCATGCATGCAGCTTCTCGCGACTTTGTTGCACCGGATCAACAACGATATTGTAATCCAAATATTTTGTCCCTTACAATCTCCCCCTTGGATTATGATATCGTTTTGTATATAAACACAACTTGAATTTTCAACAAAACCTTGCGGATGGAAGGTTCTCGCAGACGCGGATATCGAATTGGATGCAACTTGTACGCTTCAAATCTTCATAAAATCATCCGACTTGAATTGAATTCTTGTGTGTTCTCGGTTTCGAATGGAACTTTGATGAAACCGGATAAGCTTTCAACTTGTTTAACGTCCTCGAACGGAAGATCGCGGAATAATGATCCGTTGTATCAAGAGCAACACCTTGCTCTGATACCAAATGTAAAGTCCTTAAAATCGATCGATCTCACTTCGTTAGATTGTTGCACTTGATAATACGCGAAGACGGGTGCGCGGTTTGAATGTATCAACCGAGAGAACAAAAACATTCAGCACAAATCATTGTAAATCAAACGTATATTGTCGAATGATTACAATGAAAATCGATACTAGATCGATCTCACCCGAAGGTGGAAATCACATACAGTGATCTGCTCAACATGAGCGAAAACTACACAAATATAAATTGCTACTCTCGGTTGAAATATGAAATGAAATGGCACACCTACTCAATGTGCCCACATGCACATATATATATTGAAAAATGAAAGTTTCGCATGCTGCCAAAACAAACATATTCGCATGCATATGCTTTGTCGCATGCTTCACTTTTGAAAATGAATTTTTGCATACGTGGCTTTCCACTCAAGATTTCGCATGCATTATGCAATTTTCGCAAGCCATTTTATTCCACTTTCGCAGCATGCATTATTCATTCTTTTCTTCAATTTTCGCGCGAGGTGCAGATTGTCGCGTACGATTCTCGCATCAACAAATCGCACGCATGCGATTTGATCTTCTTGCGCATGCATGCATGCAGCTTCTCGCGACTTTGTTGCACGCGATCAACAACGATATTGTAATCCAAATATTTTATCCCTTACATAGCCTATAAAATTTTTACTAATTTGATTTTTCTCTAATAAATTTCCTTCATTAATATGAACAATATTGAATACGGTAGTTTTGTTTAATATTTTCCTCGATGTTGATAAGAACGAGTTTATATACAAGATAACATGATTGTTTTGGTATCTTAAGTTGTATCGACTGTCACTGGTGTATTGCTATAGTGAAGAACGAAATCGATATGGCCCGAAGAACATCAGTTCCGTTATTGTTATTATTGGAAGCGATACTGCTATTTGTTTTTATGGTTTTCGATCCATTTTAAAACACGATTTTACTTTTTGGGTACATCATACCAAAACTTGTTCCGCAAAACAAGTTGTGTTTAGAATAGTGATTTGTTGTCATAGTATCAGTATTATCAACACTAAGGTCAGTATTCATTTTTACGTTTTATCGATACAACCTATTTCGTTTCTTTTCAAGTATAAAGTTTTATTAAATTCTCAACGTACTTATTTTCATTTACGTAACGCTCTAACTTTGAATAAACTTGATAACGTTACTTTTATGATACTCCTGCCTCAACGCATGATTACCGGTATTTGAAGTTGGTTCCTTCAAATTAAAGTAATCATACACTATAAAACCAAATAAGTTAGTACATATAAAGTTACGTAATCTTATGGCAATGTTCTTACGACCGGATCGGATCGGCCGGTCCGACCGGTTTGATCGGGGATCGGTCAGGTGACCGGTCCGGTCTGCTATGGTTCGTTTTTGTCTGGTCGAACCGGCCGGTTCGTCCCGAACCGGTGGTCGGATCGGGAAACCGAACCGGTTCGGACCGGATTTTGGTATTTTTTTTCTTTTTTTGATTTTAATGGGTTAAAACAGGGTGTTGAACCATAAATTAGTGTGCTGGATATACAAATATAGTTAAGTTTTATATGTAACTATATAATACATATATAAATCATATATAAATTACTTATATTAATTACATATATACTATATATAATATAATATATATATATAATTATGACGTCATCCGTTCCGACCACCAAACCAGTAAGACGTCCGGTTCGATATTCGATCCGGTTCTGAAAACATTGCTTATGGGTTTTGTATTTTAGTTATTCAGTTTTTTAGTTATTCAGTTTTTTACCGGAACCCTTTCATTGTTATCTGAATCCTAGGCAATAGCATCGCCAAGAACCTGTCGTCGGTTGCTTACACGACTGGTTCCTATTCTGATTGGCCATCACCACCATACACTCCCTACACCACCGACAACCCCCTGATATCACCTGTCCTTTCCGTAAAATGTCACCATCGAAACCCAATCAACCACCATTATCACCTATGCAGTTGTTATTACCCCAAATTAACCCCTTTCTAGCCATTGAACACAGGTTGTGACTGCCAGAGAGAACTCGACCCTCGTCAATCGGCAACCTGACCACTGATTAAATAAAAAGAGGGGTATACCGTCTTTTGCCACCATTTAAAACGTCATGTTGGTTCCTCAATCAACTCAAGTGATGGGTATATGCTCAACTTGAAAAGATTAACTTATGTGGTCAAAAATCTATAAAGTAAAGTTCATTGCAGCACCATGGTTGCATTTTTAAATAAGTATAATTAACGTTTATATGCAAAAAAGAAATAATTATTAAACCTATTTTAAACGAATGCTTTAATTTTGTTTAATAACTAAATAGATCAGAAGAAGTTTAATTTCGAAAGTTTTTTCATGTCCCACTACGTAGTGTAGAAAGATGTTTAATTTTGAAAGTTTTTACATGTTATCGCGATTTAGAGATGGATTTTGTGTTAAGTTCATCTTCTTACTCAACTAGTGTTATTTCCCGCACAACTCATGTGGGAGTTTGGGTAGTTTCCCTAGTTTCGTGCGACGTAACTTTGTTCGTTGTCGATTCGACTCACCCAAAACCGTAAAAGCAAATGCGAATATCGGTTTTGATAATACCAATACTGACAACAATGATATTCACTCATAATCGATTAATCAGTTTGCTCCGTAGCAGTACCACAATAATAACTACATTACTATAGCCAAAGTTAAAAAAAACAATCAATTTTGAATACAACTTCGTCTTGAAAAAATTATATCAGAGTATTGACAAAAAAAAAAAAAAAAAAAGATAACTGCGCATTTCATTTTTTTAGAGTAAATTACCATTTGCATCCCTAATGTTTTCCCATTTCAACCGTTTGCATCCTTGTTATTTCAAAAATTATCATCTACCCCCTAACGCTTTATTTTTTTTCTTCATTTGAGTCTCTGTCGTATTATTTTTATCTTCATTTGAGTTCAAATTACTAACATTGTTAGTATTTATGTTAAAGTTATTAGTAAAAAGACTAAACTACCCCTAATAAAAATATAACTTTTTTTTAACCAACCCAACAACATCATCTTCTTCATTCGTTAACACGTTCTCTCACTCTTTTCCCCCTTCTCCCTCTCCACCACCATCTCCACAACCACAATCCCATCACCACCACAACAATCACCCATCACCACTAACCAATTTCAAAACATAATAGTGCAGGCATCTCCACTGGACTAAATTTTATTATTTTGAAAGGCATTTAAGTTTGAAAATTACCTTCACTGCACATACACACTTGAACATTAGTAATTAACATGCAGGAAACATACACACACATAGAAAGAAAAATATACATTCATACATGGACATGATAAATTAAAGAAGGATGAAGATGAAGAAACAGAGCAAGAAACTTGCCTCCATACACATACGGAGCTGAACATCACAAACTAAACATTAATATGCAAGAAACATACACATACAAGGTCGAATTGAACAACGATTGTAGATTATAGCAAGAAACTTGCCTCCATCTTCGGTTTTAGGATAGGTTCGGGTTACCCAATTTCATTCGAGAAAATGACTTGAGCACTCCTCCATAACCCCATCCCCAACCCTACCACCACAGCCACCAATCACCACCACAACATCCCTAGAGTATTTTTGTTGGTCTGATGAGATGAGAAAGGGGAAGGTGGGGTTAGGGTGGGGTGAGTTTTAATAAAGTGGTGACTAAGGGTATTTTTGTCACTTTACAAAAAACAAACGGTAAAATTTAACGGCGTTAGGGTTAAGGGCTCAAATGGTGACAAAAATAAAACGTTAGGGGCAGATGATAATTTTAAAATAACGGGGATGCAAATGGTTAAAACGAGAAAACGTTAAGGATGCAAATGGTAATTTACTCTTTTTGTAATAATGAACTGAAAATATTATAGATCGACAAAATTTATTAGAAAATGCAACGGGTTTAAAGCATAACTCATATAGATAAAGAAGTAAAAATGAAAATAAAATAAATAAATAAAACAAAAGCTATGTCACATCCCGGCGGAAGCGTGAACGAGACGGATGGAATGTGACTAGCTTTTATCAGAGTGCAGAGGTTTATATTATATAAGCATAGATATAACCGAAACATAATACAGACATGATTTTTATTACTTAATATTCGAGATTACATCTTTTACGTAATATATCAAAATTGATGTAATCAATTACAACTAAGTTACAGCATGCTTAAAATCTATGAAAATGTGCGTCCACGTACACAGCCCCGTCAACAATGTTGACGGTCAGTGTTACACAGACTCGTCCCACGACTTCGCCCCAACCATCGTGAACCTCGAAGCTGAATCAAATGTATTACTCATTTCCTGAAAAAGTACACTTAAACCAGTCAATAAAAATATTGGTGAGAACATAGGTTTAATCCAGACAAAATATTTTGTTGATGTATCAATTACAACCAAACCTGCTCACAACATAATCATACTGTCACGAAATAATAAAAATCAGATAATATTACATCCTAACCCCCATTCGGTTAGATGCAGGAAAATAGTAGCAACCCTCATCCGGTTGATACAAATATCCTCCTAAGTAGCTGCTACTAATATTATTGACCGGTTCCCACAAAATGTTACCAATAATGTTACCACAAAAGTATACTTTTCCCACAAAATGTTACGGAATACCAAACGGTTGAAAATGGGGCTATGAACTCACCGCGTCTTTTCACTTGAACCTAACAAAACAGTTCACAGTATCAGACAATATTTTCTTTAAAATTTTAGAACCTCAGATGTAAGTATCCGTTGAAGTTCTACCAATAATGTTACCACAAAAACTTCCCACAAAT
Organism: Flaveria linearis; assembly: GCA_024085815.1. NCBI lineage: Eukaryota > Viridiplantae > Streptophyta > Magnoliopsida > Asterales > Asteraceae > Flaveria > Flaveria linearis. The sequence goes on along the minus strand of CM044005.1, from coordinate 82,941,472 downwards.
TTTTTATACATAATTTGTTCAAAATTTAGTATAAATTCTACATAAATCATCAAAATACCTACTATTGTCCAAAAATCCTCAAAAATTCATAGAATCTTATCCAATAATTCAGTAACATCTTATAATTTTATAATATCCAAATCTTAACAGATTATTTTCTATAAATTTTATAATATTCTCATAAATGGTTAAAAATAGCTTCTATTCACGAAAAATTCTCAAAATTTTACAGAAGATTTCTTCTATAAAATCAATCGTCATATAATTATCTCAAAGTCCAGATCATAACAGAGCAGTTTCTGTAATTTCTACAATAATTGAAATATTTAGAAAAAATATTTTACTGATCCAAAAATTATGAAAATTATATATTCAGTAGCTTCATGTTTGATATTATATCTATCATTTTATAAGAATTTATTATTCACTTTAACTATTTATTCTGATTTATTTACTACGAAACATATAAAAATTCATATCTTAATTATACTAGGGAATAAAATTCTGAAATAATTCCAGAGGCTTTTATACCTCAAAATAATCATTCTGTGATTTTATCAGAATTTTCTCGAATTTATTTCGATTTTTGATATTTTCTTTTATTTAATCAAACTTATTTTAATCCAAATGTTCACAATTTATTTTCTCTTTATTATCTTACCTTTATTATACAAAAATCATCTGGATATATATGTATATTTATATTTTACATACATGAGAGGGAGTTGTATGTCCTTATGTATGTATGTATATATACATATGTTTTAATATATGGATATGAAAAAGTAGAGTTAAGATTGTAAAACCTTTTGGATTTGTTGCTGCTGCAGTAGTCGAGACAGCAGGTATGTGATGTCTTGAGTGATGATGATGATGGTATACGGATTGTGTTGATAAAGATAGCTATGGTTAGTGTTATGGTTGCGGTTATGTATGGAGCTGAGAGGTGGACGTGTGCCTGTTGATTGTTTGTCCTTGTAGAACCGAGAGGAGCAAGGTGATAATGATAGCTACGGGTGGTGATGATGATGTCTATGATTGTTGATGGTGGTGATAGCTACGGTGGTTTATGGTTGGGTAAGGGCAGCCGAGTAATGATGGCTGCTAGAGGTATTTGTAGGGGGCTGAGAAGTGGACGAGAGATGCTGTTAGTGATCAACCAAAGTCCAGCGGGTGTGGAAGTGGTGGTTGTTTGGTTGCTGCATGGGAGCTGAGAGAAGAGAGGCATGTGGGTTGGGTTGTGTTTGAAATGATTTCTGGTTGGAGCTTCAAATAACCGAGGTTCTAGAGGCGGTTTGGATGGAGCTCTAGTGTGAAAAGAATGTTGCTTAGTCAAGGAAAAGGTGTAGGTGGCAAGTGAGGTGGTGTTTTGTTGTTGAGAGATTGCTCTAGAATGTGCCACCTTAACTTTATAATCATGATCATTCATGCATCTAGGTGATTGTCTCAAAATTTTCCACATGATGTTTTGATGACTCACCTATTATAGGTGTGATTAGGTGTTCAACATAGATGTTTGTGAGGATAGGAGGAGGTTTTAGAAGGGGTACCTGAGAGATAATTTGCTAGATGGCAATTAAGGAACCTCCATGGTGTGAACATGAGGTTTGTAAGTCAAAGTGGGTGTTTTGGTATTGCCATATAGCCGAGAGTTTGACACCTTTTGGTTGTCATAATGGTGATAATCTTAGGTGGCATATAGTGGTGGTTTAAGGTGGCCGAGGATGGTAATATTTCGGGTGGTATGTCAATGGTTTCGAGTTGTTTTAATTGATGTTAACCGAGAGTATCGGGTGGTGGTTCGAGTGATGTTAACCAATTGATGGTTTAGTGTTTTTAGTTTAGGTTTTTGATTTAGTTTTAGTTGAGTTTTATTGTGTATATACATATATATACTCGCAATTATACATATACAAGTGAGTTTTAGATACATATTTACCAATCATATATATTGGTATTCTAAGAATGGTCCACGTACATGTAGGTGTATAAACATGCATACGTCAAAACTTGTAGATATATATACATATATGTGAGTTTCGGGTACACATATACTTACATATATACGTAGGCTATTAATATATAGGCATGCAAGTAGCATGCATACGTACATCCATAGTCATATTTACCCAAACATATATTAGATTAAGAACACAAATTATATATATTTATATAAGGTATATACATATATATAGGTAAATAACCTGATTATATACACCTTAACAATTTATTTGTATGCATGCATGCAAGCATGCATATGTGTTTTCATAATATATGTATACTAAAAATACATTATGGTGGACCGTGACGTAATAAAAAAATATTTCTAGGGTTGTCACATTCTCCCCCCGTTAAAAGAATTTCGTCCCGAAATTCAGTGGAGTATGCTTTAGAAAACTTAATTAATTATTACCTCTGAATAGGTGAGGGTACTTGATTTCATCTTCCCTTTCCCGGGTGTATTCTGGTCCTCTCTTTGCATTCCACTTAATTTTCACTATAGGAATTTTACTTCTTCTTAGTTTCTTTATCTCCTTCCCCACAATGACTATTGGTTCTTCCACAAAGTGTAGTTTTCTATCTACTTGTATTTCTTGAATTGGTATTTCTAGGGTTTCGTTGGTTAGGCACTTATTAAGGTTAGATACATGAAAAATGTTGTGTACTTCACTTAATTTCTGTGGTAGTTCCAACTTATATGCTACAGGACCAATTCTATCAATAATCTTGAATGGACCAATGTACCTAGGGTTCAGTTTACTGGATTTTCCAAATCAAAAGATACCTTTAGAGGGTGATATTTTCAGATAGACTCTGTCTCCAATTTGAAATTCTAATGGTTTTCTCGGTTTGTCTGCATGACTTTTCTTTTCGTAACAGTTCCAAGGTTAACCTGAGGTGTTGTTCGTGGTCTTCCTTACTCTTAGAATAGATTAGAATGTCATCAATGAAGACTATAACAAATTTATCTAGGTAAGGTTTACACACTCTATTCATTAAGTCCATAAATACTGCTGGAGCATTGGTTAACCCAAATGGCATCACAAGGAATTCATAATGACCATATCTAGTTCTAAAAGCAGTCTTAGAAATGTCATCTTCTTGTACCCTTAATTGATGATATCCAGATCTTAAGTCTATTTTTGAAAATAACTAGATCCTTGCAGTTGGTCAAACAGATCATCAATTCTAGGAAGTGGATGCCTATTCTTTATAGTAACCTTATTAAGTTCCCTATAATCAATACACATTCTAAAGGTTCCATCCTTCTTTTTAACAAATAAGACTGGTGCTCCCTAAGGGGATACACTAGGACATATGAATCCTTTATCTAACAATTCCTGTAACTGAGTCATGAGTTCTTTCATTTCAGTTGGTGCTAAACGATAAGGTGCTTTAGCAATAGGGGCTATTCCTGATATCAATTCTATTTTAAATTCTACCTGACGAGGGGGTGGTAATCCAGGTAGTTCATCAGGAAACACATCAGCATATTCATTTACAACAGGAACACTTTCCAAATTTTCTTTATCAAGTTTTGTATCAACAATATGGGCCAAGAATGCTAAACAATTCTTGTTGAGGTATTTTCGTGCTTTTTCACAAGTAATCAGTTTCACAGTATTATTTGACTTATCACCATAAATGCAGAGGGTTTTATTTTCCTTATTCAAAGGAACCTTAATCATTTTCTTATCACAAATGATTTCAACATGATTTGCACTTAACCAATCCATTCCTACTACAATATCAAATCCTCCTAACTTAATAGGTATCAGATTTATATCAAAATAATACTCATCTAAATTCAAGATACAATTAGGAATGACTTCATTCGCTTTAATTATCTTACCATCAGCTAATTCTATCACATAAATATCACGTAATTTTTCAGATGTTAGACTAATTGATGGTCTAAAAGTATGTGAGACAAAACTACGGGTTGCTCCTGTATCAAATAATACTTTAGCGAACTGGTTATTGACAAGGAACGTACCCGTACCTACTTCTGGTTCATGACGTGCTTCATCAGCTTGTATCACAAAAGCTCTTCCACGAGGGTTGTTCTAGTTAGCTGAAGTCTTACCCTTTCGTTGTGGACATTCGTTCCGGAAATGATTTTCACTTCCACATTGAAAGCAGACGGTTTTTGTGCTGGTAGGGTTTTTGTGCTGGTAGGGTTTTTGTGCTGGTAGGGTTTTTGTGCTGGTAGGGTTTTTGCAATCTCGAGAAACATGTCCCTTCCTTTTACAATTATAACACACCACTGTCATACAGTTTCCTGTATGATATCTCTGACAGATATTACACTGTGGTGGTTTTTCTACTTTCTTTCCTTGAGTTGTTCCCGAAACGTTCCTTGGTGAAGGTCGAGCTATTCTTTTCTGAGAAATTTCTCCAAATCTTTTTCCAGGATGATTTTCAGTCCATTTCCTTTTCTCTCCTACCTGTTGATGACTTAATGATCCATTACTGATCATTTCATCTGTCAGACTTCCTGACAAAATTACTGCTTCTTGAAAGGTTTTGGTTCTAGCAGATTTCACTAGTCCTCTTATTTGTGGCACTAAACCCCAAATATATCTTCCTATTCTTTTGGATTCCGGGGTTATCAGGTGTGGTACTAACCTGGACAGTTCATTATACCTATCAGTGTACTCCTGATGTGCAGATCCTTTCATCTCTAATACTAGAAATTCAGCTTCCAGTTTTTCTATTTCATTGTACGGGCAGTATTTTTCTATCACGAGGTTTCTAAATTCTTCCCAGCTTAAATTATTCATAACATTTCTACCCCTAGTATGTACCTCCATTTTCCACCAGGATTGCGCTTCTCCTTTAAGAGAATGGGAAGCAAACAGCGTTTTGAAGTTTTCAGCACAGTTGCTGATTTCCAGAACTCCTTCCATGTCATCTAGCCATCTTAACGCTTGTACTGCTCCACCTTTTCCATCAAATTCCCGAGGTCTACAGGACATAAAAGTTTTGTAGGAGCATCCCTTTGAAATTCCATTTAGGATTTCTTCTTCCTGTTGTTCTACCATGTTTATGTTTTTATGTCCCGCTAGTGGGTTTGAGGTAGTTCCAATGTTCAGATTTTGTTGGAGTTGGGTAATTAAAGTAGGTAGGGTAGCTTCCAGTTGTTGGGCTACTATCTGAGATATCCTATCATTCTCAGTGGTATCAGGGTTCCCAGGGTTCACAGGTGTTTCTTCCCTAAGTCTGGTCCTGGGTTGTCCCACTCGAGCTGTTCTCCTGACAGGCTGAGTGTTTCTTTTTGGCGGCATGATTCACTATAGTGAATTTCAATGTTAGTATTGTAAATACATATCTTAACACAAAATTATTTAACATAATTCAAATAAACATGTTATACATATATCAGTTAAGCTCTTATTCCTTTTATTCTAAAAATTAAACTATAAACTTTCAGTTTCTGCTAAACCATTTCCAGATCTTGGTGAAGATACTTTTCTTAGGTTTCTTGAGCTTTTTAATATCCTTTTGGATTTTCCAGATTCCCAGCTGTATCTTCTTAAGTTTCTTAAGAGTCTGTCGGGCTGCCTTCACCTGACCCAACTTTGGCTTAATAATTCTATATTCATCTTTAGGAGAATCAAGAGGTTGTCTTTCCAAATCCTCAGATTGCTTAGCTTTAAGTTTGTGTCCACGTAGTATATTTTTCCTAGGAGTCTTAATTGTATATCCTCCCCTGTGTACTGGTGCACGTCTAACATAAAATTTTGTCTTATTCTCCATTTCTGTTGGGGTAACATCCATAGCCTGTTGGGGTTCCGGTTCATGTGTTATTTCTTTAGGACTGCTATGGTATGGATCTTCTGAAGGGTTGGTTTCATAGTGATAACTATCTGAATTCATACTGCACAACTTCTTAACAATATTTCACAAAATGAGTTAGTCATTAACTTATCAAAATTTTTGGTTAGAATCTTAATCATGAAATTTCACATAATTCATATAAATTCACATAAAATCATAAAGTATATTTTTGAGCTTATGGTTATAGTCTAGTTATTTACTTAAAATAACTAATTCTCTATAACCAATGGCTCTGATACCAACCTGTCACATCTCGGCGGAAGCGTGAACGAGACGGATGGAATGTGACTAGCTTTTATCAGAGTGCAGAGGTTTATATTATATAAGCATAGATATAACCGAAACATAATACAGACATGACTTTTATTACTTAATATTCGAGATTACATCTTTTACGTAATATATGAAAATTGATGTAATCAATTACAACTAAGTTACAGCATGCTTAAAATCTATGAAAATATGCGTCCACGTACACAGCCCCGTCAACAATGTTGACGGTCAGTGTTACACAGACTCGTCCCACGACTTCGCCCCAACCATCGTGAACCTCAAAGCTGAAATCAAATGTATTACTCATTTCCTGAAAAAGTACACTTAAACCAGTCAACAAAAATGTTGGTGAGAACATAGGTTTAATCCAGACAAAATATTTTGTTATGTATCAATTACAACCAAACCTGCTCACAACATAATCATATTGTTACGAAATAATAAAAATCAGATAATATTACATCCTAACCCCAATTCGGTTAGATGCAGGAAAATAGTAGCAACCCTCATCCGGTTGGTACAAATATCCTCCTAAGTAGCTGCTACTAATATTATTGACCGGTTCCTCATTCGAACTAATGGTTGTATCGCAAATGACAGTAAGCAAACAAAATATTTTCAAAATAACACATCAACGCAAAAAGTATACTTTTCCCACAAAATGTTACGGAATACCAAACGGTTGAAAATGGGGCTATGAACTCACCGCGTCTTTTCACTTGAACCTAACAAAACAGTTCACAGTATCAGACAATATTTTCTTTAAAATTTTTAGAACCTCAGATGTAAGTATCCGTTGAAGTTCTACCAATAATGTTACCACAAAAACTTCCCACAAATTTTTATACATAATTTGTTCAAAATTTAGTATAAATTCTTCATAAATCATCAAAATACCTACTTTTGTCCCAAAATCCTCAAAAATTCATAGAATCTTATCCAAAAATTTAGTAACATCTCATAATTTTTATAATATCCAAATCTTAACAGTTTATTTTCTGTAAATTTCCTAATATTCTCATAAATGGTTAAAAATAGCTTCTGTTCACGAAAAATTCTCAAAATTTTACAGAAGATTTATTCTATAAAATCAATCGTCATATAATTATCTCAAATTCCAGATCATGACAGAGCAGTTTCTGTAATTTCTATAATAATTGAAATATTTAGAAAAAATACTTTTACTGATCCAAAAATTATGAAAATTATATATTATGTAGCTTCATGTTTACTATTATATCTAACATTTTATCAGAATTTATTATTCACTTTAAGTATTTATTCTGATTTATTTACTATAGAACATATAAAAATTCATATCTTAATTATACTAGGGAATAGAATTCTGAAATAATTCCAGAGGCTTTTATACCTCAAAATAATCATTTTGTGATTTTATCAGAATTTTCCCGAATTTATTTCTATTTTTGATGTTTTCTTTTATTTAATCAAACTTATTTTAATCCAAATGTTCACAATTTATTTTCTCTTTATTATCTTACCTTTATTATACAAAAATCATCTGGATATATATGTATATTTATATTTTACATACATGAGAAGGAGTTGTATGTCCTTATGTATGTATGTATATATACATATGTTTTAATATATGGATATGAAAAAGTAGAGTTAAGATTGTAAAACCTTTTGGATTTGTTGCTGTTGCAGTAGTCGAGACAGCAGGTATGTGATGGCTTGAGTGATGATGATGATGGTTTACGGATTGTGATGATAAAGATAGCTATGGTTAGTGTTATGGTTGCGGTTATGTATGGAGCCGAGAGGTGGACGTGTGCCTGTTGATTGTTTGTCCTTGTAGAACCGAGAGGAGCAAGGTGATAATGATAGCTACGGGTGGTGATGATGATGGCTATGATTGTTGATGGTGGTGATAGCTATTGTGGTTTATGGCTGGGTAAGGGCAGCCGAGTAGTGATGGCTGCTAGAGGTATTTGTAGGGGGCTGAGAAGTGGACGAGAGATGTTGTTAGTGATCAACCAAAGTCCAGCGGGTGTGGAAGTGGTGGTTGTTTGGTTGCTGCATGGGAGCCGAGAGAAGAGAGGCATGTGGGTTGGGTTGTGTTTGAAATGATTTCTGGTTGGAGCTTCAAATAACCGAGGTTCTAGAGGCGGTTTGGATGGAGCTCTAGTGTGAAAAGAATGTTGCTTAGTCAAGGAAAAGGTGTAGGTGGCAAGTGAGGTGGTGTTTTGTTGTTGAGAGATTGCTCTAGAATGTGCCACCTTAACTTTATAATCATGATCATTCATGCATCTAGGTGATTGTCTCAAAATTTGACACATGATGTTTTGATGACTCACCTATTGTAGGTGTGATTAGGTGTTCAACATAGATGTTTGTGAGGATAGGAGGCGGTTTTAGAAGGGGTACCCGAGAGATAATTTGCTAGATGGCAATTAAGGAACCTCCATGGTGTGAACATGAGGTTTGTAAGTCAAAGTGGGTGTTTTGGTATTGCCATATAGCCGAGAGTTTGACACCTTTTGGTTGTCATAATGGAGATAATCTTAGGTGGCATATAGTGGTGGTTTAAGGTGGCCGAGGATGGTGATCTTTCGGGTGGTAGGTCAATAGTTTCGAGTTGTTTTAATTGATGTTAACCGAGAGTATCTGGTGATGGTTCGAGTGATGTTAACCAATTGATGGTTTAGTGTTTTTAGTTTAGGTTTTTGATTTAGTTTTAGTTGAGTTTTATTGTGTATATACATATATATACTCGCAATTATATATATACAAGTGAGTTTTATATACATATTTACCAATCATATATATTGGTATTCTAAGAATGGTCCACGTACATGTAGGTGTATAAACATGCATACGTCAAAACTTGTAGATATATATACATATATGTGAGTTTCGGGTGCACATATACTTACATATATACGTAGGCTACTAATATATAGGAATGCAAGTAGCATGCATACGTACATCCATAGTCATATGTACCCAAACATATATTAGATTAAGAACACAAATTATATATATTTATATAAGGTATATACATATATATAGGTAAATAACCTGATTATATACACCTTAACAATTTATTTGTATGCATGCATGTAAGCATGCATGTAAGCATGCATATGTGTTTTCAAAATATATGTATACTAAAAAAACATTATGGTGGACCGTGACGTAATAAAAAAATATTTCTAGGGTTGTCACAAGCTATTAAGCTTATGTAGAAAAAAATTTGGTAAAATTAAGAGACCACAAATATTATTTCACTAAAAATTTATGGTTAAAAACCAAAAAACAAAAAATGCATTATAGCATTGAAGTTACATTTTAGTGTATAAAAGTTTACATAATCTACCATTGGCCCATCATGTAAAGAAAAAAACTTGGTGTCAAAACTAAAAAATCTTAAACTTACATGTAACCAAAAGTAATCTTTCATATGAATATATAATACATTGGCACATACTAAAACCTTCCAGTGGTTAAAAAGAATAAGGTATGGTTATGGTATAAAAAAATATTTAAATTAAAAAAGCTAAGAAAGATTCTTTGTTTAACATTTGTCCTGCTATTATTTTTTAAAAAGATGACATTTTGATTATTGTGTCAAATACGTTAAGTTATTGTGTTTAATACGTTAGATCAATATATCATATTTCAGGTCACCGTGTCAAATATTTTTCGTCATTTATTATATGTATTAATCATTATGTTTTACGTGTTATTTTTATCATTGTTTTTGTATATTGTATAAATTAGTTGTTATTTTATCAATCTTTTTTACAAATTAAAAGTATACAAGAATGTTATTTTACCAATCTGTATTTCAAAATTTAGTAAGTGTTCGAAAAATCATAATGACGAACAACAAGAATGAAATTATTTTACGTTTTAGGGAAATTCTGGACACAACGCAAGAATTTTGGAGTAAACCCATTCTAACCGCCACGGTTCGGGCTCATCGTGACCGTTAGGTCGGGTGTAGATAATAACTGTCGTAGTGAGGCCTAACTGTGACAGTTATAATACAGAGAATACCTCAAAATTGGGCTAATTATTAGGGGTGTAATTATTAGGGGCGTAGTGGGGGTGTTGTAACGCTCCGAAATTTCCCGAAACAAGCCATTTAATAATAATGGGCTTTTAAGGCTTAATTTAAGAAAAAAGGTAAATTAGTGGGCTATAGACCAAATTAACCTTAATGGGCCATGTTTTGATGGGTTTAAGGGCTGATTAAGGGCCCTTAAACAATGCATGATCAGCTCCATTCTAACATTTCAACCCTAGCCCCCAAATTCGTAGAGAGAGAAAGTAGAGAGAGAAAGTAGAGAGAGAAAGTGAATAAAACTCAAGATTTGGAGATTCAAATGTTGAAGGATTGAAGATCTGGGTGTTGAAGCATCAAAACCTAAGAAAAGGGCAACAAAACCAGGTAAGAATCGACCTCTAGGCTCTTCTGTAGATCAAACCCGGATTCTAGGGTTTGGGGTTTTGAAAAGTTTCAAAGAAACACATAAACGTCAAATTTTTACGTATGAAAACGTGTAAAAAGGGTAGAAATGGTTTTATGGAAGGTAAACCAAGGATTTGGACGTAAAAAGTTAAGATTTTGGGTTAAAAACGGGCTGATTCGTCATTTTTATGCATCCAGCGAAACTGTGCCCCGATCCAGCGAAACTGTATACTCATCCGGCGAAACTATGTACTCATTCAGCGAGACTAAGAGAGTTCCAGCGAAACTACAGTTTCGCTGGTGCGAAACTACAGTTTCGCCAGTAATCTCGCTGATGCCCAGGCTGACCTATAGACATTACGAAACTAGGAAATTCCAACTAAAGTTGGGCGCTCATGGCAGCGAATTTGTCCAGCGAAACTGGCAGAAATGCTGCCCAGCGAAATTGCCAGCGAAACTGGCAGCGAAACTGGCAGCGAAATTATGAAGAAAATGACATTTTTGTGTATTAACTTTCGTGCAGCTCGTGTATTCAGACTATAGCCTAAGTGACTTAGAATTTAAGCTATTTGGATAAGTTCAGGTGAGTTCTAGACTCCTCCTTTACCCGTTTTCAAAGTTTTGGGGTGATATGCATACTAAAATACATATTTTTATGATGACGGTTTTTAAGACCTTTTATCAAGAAAATAAAATTTTCTAAAGTAAAATGTGCCATTTAAATAGTTCAAAATAATTTTCGGGCGCGCTGACCTGGCAGCCCGACCCCAGCCAGGGGCGTTGCCCCTTGGACCCCACTAGGGGCTGCCGCCCCTAGAACCCCGCTATCAGGGGCTGCCGCCACCGAACCCCCGCTGTTCCGCGGAGGGTCAGTTATCTAGTTTATCTCTCATGATTGATGAAATGTGAATGCTTAGATTAAGTGTTTGCTTCTGATTATGTGTTAGGTGTATGTGAAAACTAAAGATATAAGTGAAACTTAAAGAACTGTTATTGGGCCCATAACGTGTACCTGGATAAAGTAAAGCCTTGCAAGCAATGGATAAAGGAGGGTTGCATTCGTTGTGCCCTCACCCGGATAAAGTAAATGCTCGAACAGGCAGGTCAGTAAGGCCTGGATTGGCATGACAATAATGGCCTGATTGGGTACGACAGTAAGTCCTAAATTGGCGTGTCGGTAAAGTCCTGTGTTTATCATAGGCACCGATAGTGACAGTGAATTGACGGATAAAGAAGAATAATAATTAACACGTAATGATAAAGTATCGATAAAGTGATAGCTCGTGTGTACTGATGTTCTGATAGATGGTGATTATTTTCAAACTGCTAAAGCTAATACTTTTTACAAAAGTTATTTAACAAAGTAAACCTAGAATTCACTCAGCGAAGCTGACTTTTGTATGCTTATCAGTTGACAGGTGAGAGTTAGGGCTTATGGGATGGGAGCATGGGACTGAAGCTTCTTGGCATCTAAATACTGACATCCCTGATGGAGGAGTATACAAGAGGACTTTAAATAGTTTTGATAGTTAAAGACGATGTTTATGTTTTAATTTAACTACATTGTAATGAATTGAAATTACCGTATCTTTCCGCTGCAATATATATTTATACATATATGAGTAAATGATTGCTTTAAATCTACGTTTTGCTGTGAATGACCAACTGTGAGGTTCCCTAAGAAAGGGGGCCTCACAGGTGTGTTTCGTTTTTAAAGAGTTTAGATTTAGGGTTTTGATGGTGTATATGTCACCGTTTTGCCAAACCGTGACATATTGTATATAATATTTAATTTTTTTATAATACTAGTTTGTGTTTATTTTTATTTTATCACACGGTTAACCTAATCCTAACATATAGCTTTGTGTTTTGTGTTTATTATTATCTTATCATATTACAAGTATTTTTCTATGTGTGCACATGCTATACTCGGAACAATGATTTTTATATGTGTGCACATGCCGGAATAATAGTGAGTATTTTACATGCCATCCTTGGAACAATGATTTTTATATGTGTGCACATGCCGGAATGATAGTGAGTATTTTACATGTCATCCTCGGAACAATGATTTTTATATGTGTGCACATGGCGGAATGATAGTGATTATTTTACATGTGATCCTCAGAATAATGATTTTTATATGTGTGCATATGCCAGAATGATAGTGAGTATTTTGCATGCCATCCTAGGAACAATGATTTTTATATGTGTGCACATGCCAGAATGATAGTGAGTATTTTACATGTCATCCTCGGAACAACGATTTTTATATGTAGGCACATGCCGGAATGATAGTGAATATTTTACATGCCCTCCTCGGAACAATGATTTTATATGTAGGCACATGCCGGAATGATAGTGAATATTTTACATGCCCTCCTCGGAACAATGATTTTTATATGTGCGCATATGCAGGAATGATAGTGAGTATTTTACATGTCATCCTCGGAACAATGATTTTTATATGTGTGCACATGCAAGAATGATATGTGTACATGCAGGAATGATAGTGAGTATTTTACATGTCATCCTCGAAACAATGATTTATATATGTGTGTATATGCCGGAATGATAGCGAGTATTTTACATGTCATCCTCGGAACAATGATTTTTATATGTGTGCACATGCTGGAATGATAGTGAGTATTTTACATGTCATCATTGGAACAATGATTTTATATGTGTGCACATGCCGGAATCCTGGTGGTGGTACAAAAATGTACAGGAAAAGATAAGAATTAAACAACAAAGTTTTAGAGAGCTTTTACGCTGTAATAATGAGGAAGAACGAGCAGAGCTAAAAGAAAAATACAAGGAGGCTAAACGAGAGGCGAAAAAGTCTGTGTCAGAGGCAAAGAACACAACGTATGAGAGAATTTATAAGCGATTAGTGATGAAAGAAGGAGAACATGACATGTTTAAGATTACCAGGGCAAGAGAAAGTAGAAAACAGGACTTGGAAATGGTAAAGTTTATACGGATGAAAAAGTCTTGATGAAGGAGAACGACATCAAGGTGAGATGGAAAACTTACTTCGATAACCTTTTTAACATAAGGAACCCTAACTAACAAATTGCGATCGATAAATAACTCAAACAAAGCAACAAAATAAGTGTTATTGTAGAAGCATCACAGTCGACGAAGTTACGAGAGCGCTGAAGAAAATGGGAAGTGGGGCCAGACAACATACCGATTGAAGTATGGAAGTGCCTGGGAGATGAGGGCATGCAATGGCTAACAGACCTATTCAACACTATCTTCAAGACCGGGAAGATGCCAGAGCAGTGGAGAAGCAGTGTCATAGTCCCCATATATAAGAAAAGAGGAGATGTCCAATGTTACGCAAATTACAAGGGCATAAAACTATTGAGTCACACGATAAAACTATGGGAAAGAGTTGTTGATATGGAATTAGATGAGAAACTTAGATAGCGGTAAACTAATTTGGATTTATGCCAGGACGCTCTACAACAGAAGCCATACACGTCATAAGGAGGATAATGGAGAAATATAGAAAAAAGAAAAGGGACCTCCATATGGTATTCATTGACCTAGAAAAAGCCTATGACAGTGTGTCGCGTCAACTCATTTGGGAAAGTCTACGAATTAGAAGGGTACCAGAGAGGTATATCAAAATAATAAAGGATATGTATGAAGGGGCAAAAACGTATATGCGAGCACCAGTTGGAGACACAGACTTTTTCCCGGTGGAAGTGGAACTACACCAAGGATCGGCATTGAGCCCATTTCTCTTCACAGTAGTGTTAGATGAGATGACCAAGTCTATATAAGAGCCAGTCCCGTGGTGCATGCTATTTGCGAATGATACTATCTTAATATCAGAATCTAAAATGGTGCTTAACGAGAGGCTAGAACAGTGGAGAGCAGCACTAGAGCGCAGAGGTTTAAAGATAAGTCGCTCTAAGACGGAATACATGCATTGCAACTTTAGTGGTGAGGCTGAAGAGGACACCCAAATCAGTATCCAGGGTATGACGATACCACACACGTCTAGGTTCAAATACATGGGCTCGTACGTACAGGAGGACGGAGAGATACAAAACGATGTAGCCCACCATGTTCAATCAGGATGGTGCAAGTAGAGAGCAGCATCAGGGATTCTGTGTGATAAGAGGTTTCCAACAAAACTAAAGGGAAAACTATACAGAGTGGCAGTACGTCCAGCTATGTTATACGGAACAGACTGTTGGGCCATAAAGAAATCACACGAGAGACAAATAGAGGTCGTGAAAATGCAAATGCTGAGATGGATGTGTAGACATACAAGATTGGATTGAATAAGAAATGACGTGTTTTGACAGAAGCTAGAGGTGGCTTATATCATAGATAAAATACGAGAGGGAAGATTAAGATAGTTTGGGCACGTGAAGAAGAGGCTGATGGCAGCACCTGTTAGAGTAGTAGAGAACGTCAACTTAGAGGGTAGGAGGAGTAGAGGAAGACCTAGGTTGACTTGGGACAGGATAATTAGGCGAGATATGGTAGACTTGTAGCTCTTTGAGCACCTCGTGGAGGCGTAGAATTAAAATTAAGATCTTTTAGTGGGATCTCTGGGTAGGAAGGGTAGACGAAGACTTCTTGCGGGACCCCTCACGTGAGGTGTAGGTTTTCCACAATATGCCATTATACGTGATGTTGGATGTGGGACCCCTCGCTTATTTGATGTACGCACTTTTGAATTCTTTATGTGATTTATGCCTATGTGTTGTATGCCTTATGTTATGATCGCTATTGTTTTTACTTTTGTTATCGAGTCGGGGGTCTCTTCGGAAGCGGTCTCTCTATCTCCCATCGCCACCACCTACCCCTCCTAGACCCTACTCTTGAGTGGGATATACTGGGTATGTTTGTTTGTTTGTTTGTTTTGCACATGCTGGAATGATAGTGAGTATTTTACATGTCATACTCGGAACAATGATTTTTGTATGTGTGCACATGTCAGAATGATAATG
Organism: Flaveria linearis; assembly: GCA_024085815.1. Taxonomy (NCBI): domain Eukaryota; kingdom Viridiplantae; phylum Streptophyta; class Magnoliopsida; order Asterales; family Asteraceae; genus Flaveria; species Flaveria linearis. The sequence goes on along the minus strand of CM044005.1, from coordinate 82,925,941 downwards.
AGTATTTTACATGACATCCTCGGAACAATGATTTATATGTGTGGATATGCCAGAATGGTAGTGAGTATTTTACATGCCATCCTCAGAACAATTATTTTTATATGTGTGCACATGCCGGAATGATAGTGAGTATTTTACATGACATTCTCGGAACAATGATTTTTTATATGTTTGCTGCTAGCCAGGTTTTATTTGTTTTTTGTTTTTGTTTATTATTATTTTATAATATTACAAGTATTTTTTCTGTTTGATCGTCATCGCTTAGCCTCGTCGAAACCATAAATTAAAAGCTTACAATTTAATCTTGTCACTTATAATTTTAGACACACCGCTAACAATTTTAAAAATTGGTTGTTATATAAATATGACGGTTTGTGTTTAATTTTTTTAATCAAATTCCAAATTTGTAAAAATCGGTTGTTATTATTAATGTGGTGTTTTGTGTTTAAGTTATTTTTATCAAATTACGAGTTTGTAAAAATAGGTTGTTATAATACAGTTACATAACAAGTAAGTTCATACATACACAATTAACATTATTAAAATTATAAATATCGTATATAATTATCATTACAAACAAACAAACACAACCAACAAAATACAACCAATTATAGAAGCCATCATCTGTGTCATTCTCATTAAAAGTATCCGACACATGTATAATTTCTAGTTCTGACTGGTACGGGGGATGCCTGTAATCCAGCTCTGTTTGTGAGTGGTATGTATTCGGGACATGTCCGTAAGAATGGTAAGGGGGATGTTTGTACCCTTCACCATAACCCGTCGGTCCAAATAATGAGTTGTACGTCTCTTCAGCAATTGTGTTTGACAGGTTGGTTTCCTCCTCCCCCCATGGAGGGTGACTCCCGTATACGTAATATTCTTAAAAAAGGTAATGGTTAGATATTTCAAAATAAGAAGCTATAATAAAACATATACTACTTCAACCTAGTACGAATCTTCAATATATGGCTTCTCATTCAAATCTAGAAGCTTTGACTTTTGATAATGATCTTCCGAACCCGACATTTTTTTCAAATTGGAATGATGAAGGCTATTTATGTTAAAAATCTGAAGAATATTTATGTTGAAAAAATTGACGCACCGTGATTGTTATTGCATGAAATCATGGAGGCTATTTATGTTGAAAATCTGGACGAGAAACCGTCACGGTTTGGCCTAACCACGACAGTTCAAAGTGGTAGACACAAGATTCTTGGAGCCTTTTGTCAACATCAACAGTATACCTGGTACCCTAAAGGTCACGGTTAGGGCAACCGTGACGGGTGCTTTCTCTTTATCAGTTTCCTTTTGTCGTTTTGTTGTCACGTGGTGTCGGTTGACAATGAACCGTGACTCAGAAACTGTGACGGTAAGACCTTGCGGTCACTTTTAGGGTACAAACCATCACGTTTAGACCTAACCGTGACCTTTAAGTCTAGTGACCCCCTAAAAACCCATGCGGTGTCAGCATTAGAACCCATGTTTTATATCATATTATGTTATTTTATTATTGTTTTTAATAAATTATATTAATTAATTGTTACCTTTTGAATTCATTTTGTTTTACATACCAGAAGTACACAACGGTGTTATTTTATTATTATGGTTTTTAAAAAAGTTCATCATTTTAGAAAAGTTTAATAGTATTAAGACAATAATAAGAACAAAGAAAAATAAATAATGAACTGAACAAATGAAATAATAACAAGAATAAATCATATGAGCTAAAAACATAATTACTTTATTTTTATATAACAATAGTGTACTACTTTTTAAGATAAAAAACGTTCATTTCTATGGTGTAATTTTTATAAAAGATAATGTCACATAAAAATTACGAGCATTTAAAAATGTGGAGAAACTTGAAAAAAAAAACAAAAGTGGTTTTACATAAAATACCACTCTATTATTTTTTACAATTTGATCTCAACAATTGATTAAGAAAACTGATTGTTGAAATTACTTTTACAATTTTTAAATTTATAAGTTTTTTTGTACTTGAACCCTTAAAAAAATGAAGCTTTTGCGTCATCTTATACTTGAAAAAAATGTATAAAACAATTAAATTTGTGCTAGTTTGAGTTTTATAGTGTAGTTTTTGTGTCGGTTTAGGTTATATTATTTTTCACACAGGGTCATACTGGAAAGAAGAAACACAAACTATAAGTTTTCGGATCATACTCGATTAGAAGACGCATAAACTATAATTGAAGAATGAGTTAGAATGAGAAAAGTATAATTATCTATGGTGTTATTTTTCGTGTCAACAAGGTGATTTGGAACTTGGCACTAAGCAGACAATGTAAAGGGTAAAGAAAGATCTTATTAGATCACTGAAAACTTTTATTTTATTATTCTAAGGTCGATTCGTTGCGTATATATTGCATTGATCGTTCACTAATAGATCGATAATATTATTATTGATGTGCATAATGGTGTTTCTCTTTGTGAGTTTAAGGGTTTGAGTCTCACAATTAAATTTAGAGGTAAGAGTAGATGTGTGTGTTTGTCCTAAAAAAGATATTATCATTGTTGTCGGTTATTACTTAAAATTTATGTTTTGTTTTTGTTAACATGCTTTTTTTTTGTGAACCTACGAAAACTAACCATGCCAAACAAAACAAAGAAGAATGTCGAAATGGAGCAAGGCAAGAACTCTCATAGACTGATCTGAAAGCTGCTCCACCATACGATAGATGTAAAACGACCTTAACGTCATTCTGCAACTTCAAACTTTGGCACGATTTGTCGATAGCAGAACCGTTTATATATGTCGATCCGGACTGTAACTCACGCTTATAAAAGTTTGTTTAAGAGAATACTAGTTTTTTCATTTTCAATTAGTCTGCATTTCTTTAAATCGCCTGGAAAGAATACATTATATTTACACAGCCGAGATAAAGGAAAAGGTCCTTGAATTTTCCTTCATTGATCATTGTATGACTATATATTCTCTGTTTCTAAATATTATGTTCTAATAAACCAACATAATCTAGCCATGAAAACATGGAGTAAAGAACATGTGTACCACCTTTAGGAATTGTATCCAATGAAGAAACACTATCACATCCGCAATGACATTAGCCTCTAAATCTAAAGCAAAATATTTAACGTCTTCCACTGCTGGAAGCGTTAAGGAAGATGTAATTAGACCTTCTGTTGTTTCTTGAATTCGTTTATAACCTTAGTCGTAGTATCAACAACGACCGTATCTACTGTCTCCTAATGAGAAGGTACCAACAATTTCACTGCCATAGCCTCCGCCTCCACATGCTCCATTTCAGTAGTCATCCCATCCACCTTTTACTTAAATTCTTGATTACTAAGCTCCTCGATGACATTATATCTAAAAGGGTCATCCGATTCATCTTGTTCAAACAGATCAGGTCTGACATTACTTTCCAGTTCCACATCACTTTGAGAAGACCATCTAAAGATTAACGATGATTATCTTTATTTGATACCGACTCCATTGAACCCTTTTCATTGGCGTTGAATTGTTGGATATTTAGTTTAGAGCAAGAGCTGTTTGTCAATTTCTGAATGAATAAGTGTTGAACCAATATGAGGTCTGAACCATTAACAGCTAATATATCGTCAAATTATTCAAATGCAAATGGCTGACCAATTCAGATAAGATGTATTAACCATTTAGCATTAGACCCCTTAACCATTCGACATTAGTATAATGTTTAACCATTCGTAGGCAAATGTCTGAATGGTTCAGACTTTTGCTCACGAAACAAACAGTCTGAATCATTAAGTGCTGAAGGATTCAGGGACCTGAACTATTAAGAGGCTGATTAAGATACTGTCAAACAGCCCTTAAATATTATCGCATAGTTAGTTGACCCTCTTTCCTTGAATATCTATGATTCGGTTGTATTATATGTGTATATATTTTTAGTTAGAATTATGCGAAGATCAATATAATTCAATCCTTTGCTGTCACTGAAAAAAAATTTTAGTTAGAATTATGCGAAGATCAATATAGTTAGTTTGACGAACCCATGAAATTTTTTCATAGGGAGGTAAAAGTGGGACGATTCTATGAAAAAAATTTACCCTGGTTTCACCTTCAAAATCATAATCACGATACATCTCTTTTGTGCTTTATTGTTTCCCAATCTTATTTTTGTTACATTAGGAAAAATTAAGCATTTTTTCTATTTTCTAGATGTAATCAAGATATCAAAATGAATATCAAATATTGAAAAATAAATTCCACTCGTATGCTACGCATATTCTTAATGCGACTCCATTGACTTTTCGTTCACCAATAACATCTTCTAGATGTGCTTGAACCACAAAGTCACCCAAATAAGCAATTCATGCACAAAACCTATGTCACAGAAAAAGTTGTCCAACGACCTAATTTAACAATCTTATTTTCTGCTTTATTCTTCATATTAGAAGAAAAAGTCATAACTTTATATATATATTTTTAAAGTCATACTAGAAGCTCAATAGAAAAAGTAGTAAGTCTCAATATGTAAGAGATGTTAGTTGATTAAAAACCTTATTAGGAAAATCAGAAAGATAAAATCACAACTAAAGAAAAAATATTGTACAATACGTATGTCTAAAATTAGGTAGACCTATTTTAGTCAAGTTACTAAATTACTAAAATATAAATAGAGAGACATATTTTTTCTTCTTAAATTGTTAATTACATATTTACCCAAATCAAAAAATCAATTACATATTTTTACTTTTTAAAACATATATATTACATATTTACTCGTTTTATTAAAATAACTCATTGAATAATTAATTTACCCATTATTTTATTAAGCTATTTTTACATATTTTCTTTCCTAAAACCATCAATTATAAATTTTCTTAAGTTCGAGTCTTTTCTATGAATAAAAATAATAAAATTATATTTACAAATACAAAAGTTTAAAATTTTATTTCAAAACAACAATCACCAATAATCAAAGTTATATCTCCAAATACAAAACATAATTATCATAGTTTTAAATAATTATCATAGCAAAACATCAATACACAAACATCCCTTAGTAAAAACAAAGTAAAATAGGCAATTAATGGGTTTATTTAAATGAAATGGATAAATATGTAATATATATAATGTCCGGTTCAAATACAAAGTCAATATTATGTAAAAAGTATGAGAAGCAACCAGGGATTGACATGTGGCATATTTTTAAAAATAGAAGGAGGGGTATTTTAGGAAGTGTAATTTATTAACAGAATTTTCAATACTTCAGCGATGTCGACCATTACACTGTACGATTGAGGTTTTCAACAGATTTTTCACTTTATCGTTGAAGATTCAAACAATCGAATCATTAAAATTTTCAATTGATCAATCGTTGAAGATTCAAACAATCGAATTTTCAATTTCAATCGTTGAAGATTGCTTTACATCAATTACTTCAGCGATGTCGACGAGAGATGATCAGTTTGGTACGTATGAGGACGATTATATACTGCAATTGAAATAGTATGTTAATTTTGGCACCGTAATTTTGTCGTTTTGATCATCGTTCTGTATATACTGTATGATTTTCTGTGAATTTTGTTATTGATTGACATCATCATTGTGTCATAGGTATCATCATTGTGTCATAGGTATCATCATTGTGTCATAGGTATCATCATTGTGTCTTTTGTATCGTCATTGTGTCTATACTGTTAGATTACTCTGGACATTATCAATTTGTTGTTGAACATATTTTATAAATATTAGGTGAGTTATATGATACTATTTATACTGATTGTGTCAGGTTTAGAGGTTCATTGTGTCAACCAAGCATGATTGTGTCAAAATCTATCTTTGTGTCATCTCTTTGTGAAGGTTCATTGTGTCATGTTTGGGGATTCATTGTGTAATGAAAGTTGCTTATAATGTGTCTTTTGTGAAGGTTCATTGTATCATGAAAGCTGCTTATAATGTGTCTTTTGTAAAGGTTCATTGTGTCATGATTGGGGATTCATTGTGTCTTTTATGCTGTTGTGTCTTTTTATGACATGTTGTTTTTATTCATATAGATTTTGAAAATTACAAAGATGTTGGCCAACAATGTGTATCCCCAGGTTCTGGAAGAGTATCTTATATACCTTTTGCAAAGAGTTCAATTAAACCTGTTGTAGGAATGTAGTTTGTTTCTATTGAGCATGCGTTTGCATTTTACCAAAGGTATGCTCTTTCTTGTGGTTTTGAAGCTAGGAAGCATATAGAATATTTACAAGCTGGTAAAGTACTTTTGAAGTATTTTGTTTGTTCGAAGCAAGGGTTTAAAAAGGGAAAAGTATTTGATTCTTCAAATGATGAGGACGATAAATGTAAGTGGAAGCGTAGTAAACCATCTAAGAGAGTTGGGTGTGAAGCGATTCTTAAGCTAAGTTTAGTTAATAGTAAGTACTGTGTTTATTATTTCAAGGAAGAGCACAACCACTTGTTGGTTGATCAAGATGATGTGCATCTTTTACCTGCTGCTAGAAAGGTTGATCATGTAAAAGAAGGTGCAATTCAAGCTTTGTCTAGTATAAATATTGGTCCCGTTCGAGCTTTTCATATATTGAGAACTTTGTGTGGTGGTTATGAGGAAGTCGGTGCGACGAAAAATGATTTCAAGAATTATAAGAGGGATTTAAATAAATATATTGGTGAATATGATGCTGATATGCTTGTTCAAATTCTTATGAAAAAAAAGGGTCACTTGAAATGAAAATTATATTAGGTGATGATGTTATGAAGAATAATTACTTGATCTTTGGTGATGTTGTTGGATTTGATGCTACTTATAGATCTAACAAGTATGATTCTAATCTCTTCATTGTGTCATATTTTCATTGTGTTTTTTCCATTGTGTTATTACTTACATTATTCATTGTGTCATGTATATCATTGTGTCATATATATCATTGTGTCATATATATCATTGTGTCATATATATCATTGTGTCATATATATCATTGTGTCATAAGACTCATTATGTCATGGTGTTAATGTGTCATATATATCATTGTGTCATAAGATTCATTGTGTCATATATTTATTGTGTCTAATTATAGTTATTGTGTCGTATATGATAGGCATGATATGGTTTTGGTACCTTTCACTGGTATAGATAACCATAACAGAAATGTTACTCTTGGTGCTGCTCTTCTTGGATCTGAAACTGCAGATTCATATAGGTGGTTATTGCGTAACTTTGTCAAAGTTTTTGGTAATCCACCTAAAGTTATTGTTTGTGATCAAGATCCTGCAATGAAGAGGGCTATACTAGATGTTTTACCAACTTCCCGGCATAGGTTATGTATGTGGCATATATGGGACAAAGTGACATCTAAGGTATCAAGTGTTTACTCATTGTGTCTTTTTCTAATTTACTCATGTGTCTTTTTCTTTTTTACTCATTATGTCATTTGATATTTTGCTATTTCTTTTTCAGTCATTGTGTTTTTATATTATCTGATATTACTTTGCGCTCATATTTGTAGGTAGGACCAGTTTTGTGTAACACTACAGATTTTAAAAAGAGATTGGCTGCTATTGTATGGGCATAATCTATTACTCCTGCTGAATTTGAAAAAGTATGGGATGTAATTCTATCTGAGTTTGGTTTAAATACTCATCCATGGTTGTGTGAAATTTTTAATATCAGAGGAGATTGGATTCCTGCATATTATCAAAATGAGAATTTTTCTGGGCTGATGCGTACAACGTCAAGATGTGAAAGTGAAAACCACTTTTTTAATCAGTTTTGTAACCCAAGATCAACTTTATTGGAGTTTAATAGTCATTTTGAATCTGCTATGGAGGCTCAGAGGTATGAGCATAGGAAGAATGATCATGACACTCGATTTGCTAATGTGGAGTTGTGCAGTTCATTTGTTCTTGAAAAACAAGCTGCACAGATTTTTACGTGAACTATTTTTTTGGATCAACAGTTGGAGATAAATAATGCAATCAATATTTGTGCATCTGTGAGCATTGAAACAGTTGATGATTTTGCAAAGTTTGAAATCAAAGATTTCAGGCAACCATTCACTGATTATTTTAAGGTATCAATTCTTTTTGTTCTTGTTTATATATTGTGTAATATTTTACTTGATATGTGTTTTGCTATATCATTGTGTCAGGTTTAGAGGTTCATGTGTCAACCAATCATGATTGTGTCAAAATCTATCTTTGTGTCATCTCTTTGTAAAGGTTCATTGTGTCATGTTTGGGGATTCATTGTGTCATGAAAGCTGCTTATAATGTGTCTTTTATGAAGGTTCATTGTGTCATGATTTGGGATTCATTGTGTCATGGTTTGGGGATTCATTGTGTCATGAAAGCTGCTTATAATGTGTCTTTTGTGAAGGTTCATTGTGTTACTATTGGGGATTCATTGTGTCATGAAAGCTGCTTATAATGTGTCTTTTGTTGAGGTTCATTGTGTCACGTTAAATATAATTGTGTATTTTGTTGTAGGTTATGTTTTGAAAGGAAGATTTGACCATATCATGCAGTTGCAATAGGTTTGAACAGTTTGGGTTGATATGTAGTCATATTTTCTATGTTCTTCGGCTTTGTGACATTAGAGAGTATCCAAAAAAGTATGTTCTTAAGCGTTGGACAAGGGAAGTTGTGCCAAATACTTCTCTCAGATGTGATTTTATACTTCCTGGTTGTGACAACTGGCATTTTATAGAAGATGTGGTTCGTGATATTAGGAGTGCCAATGATTATATTATTAATAAATTGGTTACGAACAAAGACGAGTTGTGTTTTTATCATGATTATTTGAATAGTTACAAGTCTAAGGCTGATGAAGTTGAAATGGTCGCCCCACCTCCAAGTAGGAGAGATAGGTTTGCAGAGTTAACTGGAGGGAGCGAAAGAAATGAAGCAAAATTCCATGTACCGGTTAAGCAAAAGACAAAAGGTAGGCCGAAAAGAATGAAGTCTGCTCGTGAGTTAGCCATCGAACAAGCAGGAAAAAAGTTACGACATTGTGGGTTTTGCAAACAACCTGGTCACATTATACGCAATTGCAGTTTATATCTTCAAAGCATTAAAGATAAACAAGCTTCAAGCAGCTCAATAATTGATTCTATGCCTATTCAAGAATAGGATTCATTGTCATAAGATTCATTGTGTCAAATACTCATTGTGTCATTATATTCATTGTGTCATAATATTCATTGTGTCATCATATTCATTGTGTCATCATATTCATTGTGTCATTAGACTCATTGTGTCATTATACTCATTGTGTCATATTTGAAGAGTTTTAATCTTTGATTTTAACGATAAAAACATGTTACCAAAATAATATTGTGTAATGTAAAGCAACATATAGCAACAAATACTAACATGCCAACACAAAGCAAAATATAACAACATGCCAACACACCAAATTACTATTGTGTCAAACTATGATTGTGTCAAACTACCGCTTATGTCAAACTACCATTGTTTCAAACAAGCATTGTGTCAACTACTATTGTGTCAAATTAACATTGTTTCAAACAACCATTCAGTCAAACAACTACTGTGTCAAATTACCATTGTTTCAAAGAACCATTGTTTTGTACGCCATTCCAAATGTCAGCCTTTTAAAGATTCTGTCTTTTGATGTTTTTTGGAGGCTGATTTTTTTAGGACCAGGTAACTCCATGTAGTTCTTCACATCTTTTATTACCAAATCCCTTGCTTCATTTATGTCATGCAATAGAATTTTTGCAGCATACTTTCGGCGCAAATCTTCCAATTCTGTCGCCTGCTTATTATCTTTTTCATCAGTGAATCCACAATCCCAGAACTTCACATCTTCTCCCAGGTACATCTCCATGTGTCCCATGAGAAATACTCCACAATCAATTCCATTTTTGGATGTTCTCCATGTCATTTTTAACCGTTCAATTGATGTTTCCTTCATTTTTTTTGCTTTTCTATATGAAATACTTGCAAGGTAATCTGCAAAAACATCTCTCTGTGGAAAAAAATCAACATTGTGTTATATTTAAATAGCATACGTTGTGCTATATTAATTATATGGGTTTCAAGTACTTACTGCTCTCTCGGGTAGACCAAGGTACTTTGCTTCATATTCACCAGATGCATTGTTGTCAATCAAGATTGTCCTTGTGTCTTTTAGATTGAAACAAATAAGGTAATAATGACCCATTTGAAGGATTGGTAGCATCACCATATCAAACTTCTTTATATCTTTCCCTAACTTCTCATTTTTTAAATGGTTGTTCATGTTTTCTGTGAAGTCCTTAAGAACAACCTCATAATCTCTCATGTAAGTATTAGAGTTCTGTAAATCAAACAATATAAGATAAAATAAGTTAAATAAGACTTGACACAATGATATCATTGTGTCATAAGATTCATTGTGTCATATATAGCATCGTGTCATAAAACTCGATTCATTGTGTCATATATTCATTGTGTCATATATTCATTTTGTCATAAGTTTCATTGTGTCATGTATTCATTATGTCATAAGATTTCTTGTGTCATATAATTTCTTGTCATGTATTCATTATGTTCATCGGTAGTTCTGAAAACAACTAATGTGGATCAGTAGTTTTAAACAGCTGAAAGCAATTGCTCATCAGATGTTTTGAAAACAGCTGATGTGATCAGTAGTTTTAAACAGCTGAAAGCAGCTGTTCATCAGTAGTTGTGCATCAGTAGCTTTAAACAGCTGAAAGCAATTGTTCATCAGTAGTTGTGCATCAGTAGTTTTAAAACTATTGTGTCATGTATTCATTGTGTCAAAAGATTTCTTGTGTCATAAGACTATTGTGTCATGGTGTTAATGTGTCATATATATCATTGTGTGATAAGATTCATTGTGTCATAAGATTCTTTGTGTCATGGTGTTAACGAGTCATATACACTGTGTAATAATATCATTGCATCATTTAGTTTACTTACAATCATTTGAGGATTGCAAAAAATCCTGTAATAAGACTCTTTTGCCTTCTTCTTTTCTTTGACATTCAATATATGTGCCCATATAGCAATAACATCAATATGAACTTCAATTTCTGGCCTTAGACTCTCCAATTCCATCCTTGCCACCGTCATGTAATCTTTACATACAAATAAAAGATCCCTGCAAAAGAAACAAAAAGAAATGTTAGTAAACTAATTAAAATTTAAATTTATTCATAGAAGTTATTTTACCATGGTTTTTCATTTCCTGCAAATAGACAACTTGATGTGTTATTTTCTGAAACCGTTCTTCTTTCGGCCATTACAACTTGTCGTTGTATGAATGGTGAGCATAAAGCTTCTATTGGAAACTTTTTTCTCTCTGGTCTCTTTTTGATGTTTAAGTCATCTTGTTTCGGACATGTAATTGGTGGTGCATGTGAAATAGGATCAACATCAAGCACCGTTTTTGAAGCAGGAGTTTTAAAAGAATCTGCTTTTTCTAGTACTCCCTGAAAGATGACTGTATCTCCCTTCATTGTGTCATCCTTTCCCATTGTGTCATCCTTTGTGTGCTCAGCAACAGAGTCCACAAGATTCTCCACATCCATAACATTCTTAATTTGAACCATTGTGTCATCCTCCAACTCCTTGTTTTGTACCTGCAACTCTTTGCAGACATCATCATTTTCCTTTCCCACTTCTACCTTCTTACTAACAGCATCAACATTATCTTCTTCTGGTGTTGGAGTCAATAGACAAAAGTTTGGTCTATCAAAGACATCATCCAACTTTTTGTTAACATCATCAATTTTGTTTGCCACCTCGCTTTCTTTGTTAACATTATCTTCTTCTTGTGTTGGAGTCAATAGATGAAAGTTTGGTCTATCAAAGTCATCATTATTCATTGTGTCATCAGCAATTCCCATTGTGTCAATCTGATGTTGTCTAATCAATGTTTTCAAATTTGTAACAATTTTCATAATGTTAATGGTTGTTTGGTCTTGGCATTCAACCATTGTGTCATCTTTTGCCATGGTGTCATTCACATTCACTGTGTCATCCTTTTCCACTGTGTCATCCTTTTCCATTGTGTCATCTTTGCCATTGTGTCATTCACATTCACTGTGTCATCCTTTTCCACTGTGTCATCCTTTTTCATTGTGTCATCTTTCTCTAAACCTCCTAACTCTACAGCTCCAGATCCAACTGCCTCTCCGGCTGCAGCTCTAGATTCAACTGCCTCTCCAGCTCCTTCAACTTCAGCTTCAATTGTGTCATTCTTTGATTTTGTTTTATATGATTTCACCAAACATTCCCATTCTTTTTGTTTCTTTTCAATTGTTGTGCTTCCAGGGAAATCTTTGATTGACTTCTCTAATAATGACATTACCCATATTGCATGGTCATCAAACAGCTCGAGCTCTTTTTCAATCTCTTTTACCCTTTCATGTTATATAAACAATAACTGTTGATGATCTTTCAAGTAAATTACTGAAAGCGTATTTGATAATTAAACGTCATACCTCTTCTGTTTCAGCCATCATATCCTCAACATTTTGTCCAACATCAACTTCCCTTACTTCTTCCACACCTAATGAAAACAAAATTAATATAAATTATTATGACACAATGTTTAAATAGAATGACACAATAGGATTTGACACAATGATACAATGATCATTGTGTCATATGTAAATACATACTTTTCTTGATTTTGACTTTCAGGCTTGGTTTCTCCTTCCTTTGAGTTTTCTTTTCCAATGCCATTGTGTCTTTTTTAGAACTTGTGTCATCCACAAGCATTGTCTCATCAAGTCTTCTTTCAATATCCAAAAACATTTCAAAATTGAACACTTCAAGGCTTATTGAAGATGAACTCTTCACAATCTCAAACTCATAAGCATATAAAATCTGCAATTAATAATAACAGTAATTGTGTCATATTCCATTGTGTCATATTCAATTTGGTAATATTAATTTTAGAGACAATATACTCTTACCGCAAGCACCAAAAGAGGACCACAGAATAAGCCCTTTTCATCAGCTTCCCATATTTGTTTCTGCTTGTTCAAGCAGTTGAATATGTAATCACACCAATCCACTTCCTGAATTTGGGTTTCTTTTGTTAATGACTGTAAAAATCTTTGGTTGACTGTGTTGCTTTTCATAGCCTCTCCCAACACAGTGAAAAAAATTACCAAAAAATTTAGTTGAAACATTCTGCTTGTGTCATTTTTTCTATTAGATACATGCTCAACAAAATTTCTGATGAAGATCCTCCCAGATTCTCCAAACTGACTTCTCCACTCCTTTATTACTGAATCATTAGCATTAGGCTTAGCTTGTTCATCAACTTTTACACCACCAATAGGTATTCCAAATACTTCATGAATTAAATGTGGTGTTACTTTAAATTGGCGTGTACCATTGTTGAATATATTTGTCTTGGCATCATAGTTTTTCAAAATCCAATAACCAAAAGATGTTGGAATTGTGTGCAAGTTCAAGAGTAGAGCTGGTCCAAAACTCATTTCTTTAACAACCTTTTTCTGCTTTTTTGTTAATTCTCCCAAAAAACTGACGAGGTTGTTAAGTGAACATCTCAAGTTAACTTTTTGTCCATTGTATGCAAAAAAGCTCGCTTTTATTGGGTATTTAGCAACCTTAACGCGTTTCTCTTTTCTTACATGATCAGTGGTTGATTTTCTCTTGCTTAATTCATTTCCTCTTTCAGCTTGTTTTTTGTCCCAAATATCAACCACAAAATCTCTTAACAGCATGCTATCTTGCACATCCACAAAACAATGAATGAGACAACATATCATATAACTTAGTAAAGGAAGTAAGTTTTTAATAGAAGAATTATGGTAGACACTAACTTTCAGAATCATCTTCAGGACTATCAATGATTAAAGGGTTTGACTTGTCATTTTTGAATTTACTGAAATACTTTTTTGCTATTCTTTCACTTTTTCTTTTACGTCTTGGACCTTCACAAAGACACATTATTAGCAGTTTTCATGACACAATGAATCCCAAACTATGACACAATGAATCCTCAATCATGACACAATAAACCTTCACAAAGACATGACACAAATATAGTATTTGACACAATCATGCTCGGTTGAAACCCCCCAATCATGACACAATGAATCCTCAATCATGACACAATGGATCCCAAATCATGACACAATGGATCCCAAATCATGACACAATCATGCTCTTTTGAAACCCCCCAAGCATGTTTTCATGACACAATGAATCCCCAAAGCGTGACACAATTAATCCCTAATCATGACACAATGAACCTTCACAAAGACATTATTAGCATGAATCATGACACAATGAATCCTCAAACCATGACACAATGAATCCCCAATCATGAAACAATGAGCTTTCACAAAGACATTATTAGCAGGAATCATGACATAATGAATCCCCAAAAGCATGACACAATGAATCCCTAATCATGACACAATGAACCTTCACAAAGACATTATTAGCAGGAATCATGACACAGTGTATAATACCCATATTAATAATAATAATAATATTAATAAAAGGTTCAGGGGGCATTAGTGACATTTTGAAAACTTAAACTTATAAGTTTTGTCCCTGAAATAAAAAGAAGCTTAAACCACAGGGACTAATTTTGCAAAATTTGGAAAACTCTCTGTCTCTTCCCCGTTCCCCGTCGATACTATTCCGGCCAAAGAGCCGGTCGGCTCAGGCGACCACAAACAACAATTTTTAATCGGTTTCAGTTCAATCATTGATCCTCGACACACTCGCGTGAATGACTCGACATAATACCCCACAGTAATTCGAAAGAAAACGTTAGTGCGATTGATCTAAACCCACAAATCAACTTTCGGCCGACCACCATGTGCAAATCGCACTAAACACCTATAATAATTGAATTTAAGCTACCTAATCAATCATATACGAATTTTTTAATCTATCTACGCTATCAATTTCACCTGCAATCCACGATTTCTTCCTGTTCGATCCACCCTCTCGACCGCGACCTGCAACTTGATTGTGAACCCATCTCCGATCGATTTTAACTAAAATTGATAAAGGGTTTTTAATCTAGATCAACATACGAAGCTTCCTATCAATTTAATTTGAATTCCATCAAGGTTTGCTCACCCATCGATTACAACCGTGGCCGCGACCTGTTCTTCATCGGGTTCATCATCGAATCGACTTCAAAACAGGTAATTAAAGCTACCTACTTACTCGATTTTAGTTGATGAACAAAAGCCCTATGCTATCAATCGATTACAACATCGATTTGGGACTCAATTTTGGATGAAACTAGGGTTTATACGGTTTGGAATTTGGGGGTTTTGGATTCGGGATTGGTTAACAGGTAATTGAACACACCTATTAACTCGATTTTGGATGGGGATTAAAAGCCCTATGAATTTGAGAATTAACATCATCGAATTCGTGGTCAATTGGATTGATTTCGAAACTAGGTTTTATGCTAAATTGGGGGATTTGTTTAAGAGGGGTTTTAAGTTTTAAAAGCTGTGTTATAAAGCGGCTGAGGCCTTTGATCTACTGGTTTGTGTGTGGGACTTTGGGTTTGAGGTCATGGGTTCGAACCCGAGCCTCTCCATATTTTTTTAAGCCCTATTTAACCTTTTAAAATTTTATAAAAAAAATTCCTAAAAATTATAAAAATCCTTTTTATAATCCCTGTTTATTTTTAAATCATCAACTTGATTTTCTGTAATTTTCGTTAGGCTTAAACATTTATGAAACAATATAACAAAGACATATAGTTTAATTATTTTATGGAATCTTTTAAATAAATGGTAAAAAATCAGATTAAATATAAGAGTTCTTTTATAAAAGTACCTAATTAATTTACTGTAAATTAGTTTGTTAAAAACCTTAACAATTTATGTTTATATCGTTATAAATAGTTTATTTCTTTTAAAAATAAGCTTTAAATAGTTGATTTAGTTCCGTATTTTACAGCCAACTTACGGAGGCCATAACTTCTTCATAACAGATTCAAATCAGTTAAACCTTATGTCCATGACGAAGTCGTCGAAAAACGAATCTGTTGATATATAAAACATAGAAAAACTCATTTTTTTAGACCTCCAAATAGTCATTTTCGTAACAGCTAGCAGTTCTGCGCAGCTGTAAAGATCCATGTTTTTCTCATATTTCGGTAATCCAAATCAGAAACTTTTCTAAATGAAAGTTGTTTAGAAATCACTAATCTAGTAAACTGGAGATTTTCAGAATTTTTAAACGTCGTTTAGTATTTTTAACGAGTGCGAAAAGATAGGGGCAGAACTGGAATTTTTCCAATTTAAAATAGGAACATCCAAACTATAATTTGCGTTACGTTATCGTAGGTTATCGCGGCGTTAACCGAGACTAGACCTTATTTCTGATCATTGTCATTCGCGTATAAGGTACGGATTCTTGGTTATCTTATCATAGTATAAATTCTGTTCCGTTACTTTGTAGTACGGATTTTTGATACGTTGTTTCCGTTAATATGACTCATTTAGCTATTATTAGTCGTACATCATTATTAGATAATTATGCTCCGATTCGTTCGACTCATTAGTGTTATTTATTGAGACCTGTAGCATGCAGTATATATTTTATAAGTTGTGCTCATTATTGCATGTTCCTATAAATGTTCTGTTGATATGTTATATGTTAGTAGTTGTACTACCATTTGATTTGATACTCTGTTACCCGAGCTCTCCGACATGTCATTGTGGTGTCAATGATGTGACACTTTTCGTGACGGTGTGTAATAAATAGATCACGGCGTCTCCGTTAACACGTTAGTACTCAAGTAGTACTTTGGCCATAATATCTGGGAGGCGGATGAATCGATCCTAGTTCAGTTCAGTTCAGTTCAGTTCCGGGGGATGGAATCATGTGTGTACGCCCCACACACCATCTCATTGGTGCATAGTCTAGCTAGCTATGTACTTATCAGTTCAGTTTCGGCTCTGGGTACTTCTTATATTACACGACTTATTTTGTTTGTATATACGTGTCGTGTAGGTCAGTTCAGTTCAGTATTACACGTTCAGTTCAGTATCAGTATTATATGTTTAGATTCAGATTTCCGTTTTCCATATCATATGATCAATTCAGTATCAGATATCTGTATGTTATGCTTCTTATCATTACTATTGTTATTTCCGTCACTGAGCAACTTTTGGCAGCCGTATTTTCTTTCGTGGTGTTTTTCTTATTTGATTGTAGGTAATCAGGGTAATCCGGGAAATCAGTGAAGAGTGGTTGAAAATCAAGATTATATTTTACATAAATTGATGTAATGAATAACTTAATTAGGTTCTCTCGGATCATGGAGTTTGTTTGAATTTATTCTTTTGACAATCTCTTTAATATCGTGGATTTGGTTTTTGATTTGATATCTGTAATAGTGACACGTCAGCCTCTCCGGGTTGGGGTGTTACACAATGAATCCCCAAACCATGACACAATGAATCCCTAATCATGACACAATGAACCTTATTAGCAGGAATCATGACACAATGAATCCCCAATCATGAAACAATGAGCTTTCACAAAGACATTATTAGCTGGAATCATGACATAATGAATCCCCAAAAGCATGACATAATGAATCCCTAATCATGACACAATGAACCTTTACAAAGACATTATTAGCATGAATCATGACACAATGAATCCTCAAACCATGACAAAATGAATCCCCAATCATGAAACAATGAGCTTTCATAAAGACATTATTAGCAGGAATCATGACACAATGAATCCCCAAAAGCATGACACAATCAATCCCTAATCATGACACAATGAACCTTCACAAAGATATTATTAGCAGGAATCATGACACAGTGAATCCCCAAACCATGACACAATGAATCCCTTATCATGACACAATGAACCTTATTAGCAGGAATCATGACACAATGAATCCCCAATCATGAAACAATGAGCTTTCACAAAGACATTATTAGCAGGAATCATGACACAATGAATCTCCAAAAGCATGACACAATGAATCCCTAATCATGACATAATGAACCTTCACAAAGACATTATTAGCAGGAATCATGACACAATGAATCCCCAAACCATGACCCAATGAATCCCCAATCATGAAACAATGAACATTCATAAAGACATTATTAGCAGGAATCGTGACACAATGAATCCCCAAACCATGACATAATATATCCCCAATCATGAAACAATGAACTTTCACAAAGACATTATTAGCAGGAATCGTGACACAATGAATCCCCAAGGCATGACACAATGAATCCCCAATCATGAAACAATGAACTTTCACAAAGACATTATTAGCAGGAATCGTGACACAATGAATCCCCAAAGCATGACACAATGAATCCCCAATCATGAAACAATGAACGTTCACAAAGACATTATTAGCAGGAATCGTGACACAATGAATCCCCAAACCATGACATAATGAATCCCCAATCATGAAACAATGAACTTTCACAAAGACATTATTAGCAGGAATTGTGACACAATGAATCCCCAAACCACGACACAATGAATCCCCAATCATGAAACAATGAACTTTCACAAAGACATTATTAGCAGGAATCGTGACACAATGAATCCCCAAAGCATGACACAATGAATCCCCAATCATGAAACAATGAAATTTCACAAAGACATTATTAGCAGGAATCGTGACACAATGAATCCCCAGACCATGACACAATGAATCCCTAATCATGAAACAATGAACCTTCAGAAAGACATTATTAGCAGGAATCATATGACAATGAATCCCCAAACCATGACACAATGAATCCCCAATAATGACACAATGAACCTTCACAAAGACATTATAAGCAGGAATCATGACACAATGAATCACCAAAGCATGACATAATGAATCCCTAATCATGACACAATGAACCTTCACAAAGACATTATTAGCAGGAATCGTGACACAATGAATCCCCAATCATGACACAATGAACATTCACAAAAGACACATTATAAGCAGCTTTCATGACACAATGAATCCCCAAACCATGACACAAAGAATCCCCAATCATGACACAATGAACCTTCACAAAGACATTATTAGCAGGAATCATGACACAATGAATCCCCAAACCATGACACAATGAAGCTTCACAAAGACATGACACAAAGATAGATTTTTGACACAATAATGCTCGGTTGAAATTCCACAATGAAACCCCTAGATCATGACACAATGCATAGTTATATTTGACACAATAATGCTTGATTAGGTTTTACCTGTTTGTTCTTCCTCTTCGATTGGACTTATTCGTAGTGTTTCTGAGTTTATGCTTGTGGTTTTGGAGGTTGCCGAATGTTCATTAGACATTGAAGACGTTTTCAACTGTACGGGATCCATGCTTACGTTTGAGGATTTCGTCGGAGATGGTTTTCGAGGTTGGGGAATTGAAAAGACGATGATGGAAGTTTTCGTCGGAGATGGTTTTCAATAGACTTTGAAGACGTTTTCGTCGGAGACGGTTTATTGTCAAATTACATTTTTGCCCCTCCACCTGTTAGCAGTTTTCCACTTATTTACATGTTTGCCACCGCGTTTTTTTGAACTATTGATCTATTTTAATTAGTTGATCCAACGGCCAGAACCACTTCTCACACTTTTTAGGAATTATAGGCTTTGTAGCATATTTTATATGTTTTAGGAAGGAGAAATATTTAATTGATTTTTTGGCTAGGAGAAATATATAATTTATGGTCTTAAAAAGAAAAAAATTATAAAAATCCCAAAACAAGTGAGAGCGAAGAAATGATTTTGGAATGTTTAGACGGAATGAAATTTTTTACGTGGTTGGTAACTTCATTCCATTAACCAACGAAACGTTACACCTTTAATTTCTTTCCCTCACAATAGTACATTCCATTTCATCTGTAATTTTGTATGCCAAACGCTATCTTAAGAGTTTTACCCATCATGGAGCTCTTTAACTGTTCCATAAAGGGGGGGGGGTTACGGCATGGACGACAACATGTCGTTCGGCCGTTTCACGGCATCCCGACATCGGGATATTGCGGATGTTTTCTCCCCATTTTGAAGCATGCCTTTCTTCACCATGCTGATATGTGGGTACCCCCTCCCATATGGCATGGTGTGGTGTGATATGATGTGTTGTGATGTAACAAATTGTATTGGTGGTATGTTGTGTAGTGTGGTGTGTATGGGGTGTATGGTGTGAGTGCTCTAACCACACTTATATCCATAGTTAACTTCATAGTTACATGACAATTATAATGCATTCATATTTATATCTTCCTATTAAATTGTATTAAATTTATATAATACTATTTACCAACTTAGTTGTGCTTAATGGTTTGCACCTTATGGTTTGTGGATTGTAAGTTACTTTGTTTTTTCTTTACTCTTTTACTTTTAACCATTTAATTTTCATCTTTTATATTTAACACTAATATTTTTTTTTCACTTTCAACTTAAGTCTCATTTACTTTACATCTTTTACAAAATTTTCATTTTACGTCTCGATCTAAACTTTTCGAGTTAACATACTCAAACATGCTTATGTGGTTCAATATATTTACATTTTTTTTGTTTAACGACCATGTTGTATTTTGTGTTTCGTTCTAATTTATATACATTAATTAACACGACCTAGCACACGGGCATCGTTCAACGTTTTTACATCTATTTTTCGTTCGGTTTAATTTATTTTATTTTACGACTTTTTCTGGTGTTGATCATCGCTAGCAACAATGTGACATTGATGTTACTTGATATGGTTTTACGACCCCACCGCAACACGTGGGGCTGAATACTAGTTATAGCCAATATTCAACAAATATATGTAGAAGCTATTATATGTATGCATACAAATAATTTAAATCCACGTATAACCTTAACCAGATCAAAAACAATTCTCGATAACTTATCTAATATGGTGGATGCAATTCAAATCACGAAACGTACGTGCTAAAGAGACCTTATATTATTAAGAGAATCTCAATATCAATTGAGCTCTAATACTTATATACACTATGGATTTTTTCTCCACGCGATGCGACAGGAGTCTTAATTTTTCTCTTCTTTTAAACAGCTGGGCAATCGATTTTACATCCATTATCTTTGCACTTTTGATCTACTGATAAAGTTTGACCAACTTATCTTCACTCCCCAACAACTGTTAGATTTTTTTTCTTAACATAGTGACATAGTGTCATCATTGAATTCAAATGCTATTCAAAATAATATCTTAATTATAATGCTCCTTGAGCCAAAATATGAAGAGTGTTGCAGAAACAAAGCCTCATTTAAACAATGATTTTCAACATTTGGTTATGAGTTAAATGAGAGTTTGTGAACAAATTAAGCTTGGATATTGATCAGCTGGGAAGATTTATGGGCAAAAAACCAGCAACATGAACCTTATTAAAAAGGTCTTCAACTTCTCTTTCTTAATAATAAATGTATCTCCCTCAAGTTTAGTATTGGAATAACTTTTGGCATAAAATAATG
This sequence comes from Flaveria linearis, assembly GCA_024085815.1. Classification (NCBI taxonomy): domain Eukaryota; kingdom Viridiplantae; phylum Streptophyta; class Magnoliopsida; order Asterales; family Asteraceae; genus Flaveria; species Flaveria linearis. Next base: position 82,904,489 of record CM044005.1, on the reverse strand, counting down.
AACACCAAAATTTAGTAATTGCAATCAAAATTGCTACAGAATAGTGGTACTTCAACAACTATTCCATTAGTATAAGGAGCTTTTATGCAGCTCTAAACCTTGACTTCACAAAATAGATAAAAAACGAAATTTTACATGTAGTATCACCCATTTCTGATAGGCGATCATCCATCCAGGCAGAGTTTGATATTAGGCATTTTTTATTTTGTGAAAGATTGAGAACATATGTAACGCAACTTACTTGCCATTTCAAGTTAAAAAGTTTTGTATTTGCAGAGTAGCAACAGCCTACACTAATAAAAAAGTGCCAAAAAATGGTGTTAGTTATTTGAAAAAGAAATAATATTAGTATAACCACAACATGAAAATCATAATATGTGCATCAATATAAAGAGTTTTGATGCAACTCAAAACCCTGATTTCACAAAATAGCTAATTAAAAGATGATATTTAATACTTAGAGTCACATATTTCTCAAAGACAATCATTTGTCAAGACACTCTTTGAACTATATTTATATAGCGTTAGTAAGTTGTACCAACAACATAGAAAACTTGTAGATCATTGTTAACGCAAATTTTCTAAGACGACATCATCAAAACAATATGACCTGCGATATATTGGAAGGAACGATTTCACCTCACCTATTTTTAGTCATTATTTTAGTCAATTGTTTTTCCTCTTTTATGTTGATTTGATTGCCTATTGTCAAGGCTTTCTTTTAGGCAGTATGTTTGCCTGGTTTGTTATATATACATCCATTCATCTTGGAGTATATTATCAGAATAATAAGAAAAATACCATACTCCGATTTGTATATGGTATCAGAGCGTAGTCCTTTAACACGCTCGACTAAAACCTCGTAACCCTAAACAACCGACCATCACCTACATGGCCGGCGACAAAGAAAAGGAGCCGAACACGACCAACAATGCTGCAACAGATCACACCTCGCCCTACTACCTCCATCCATCGGATTATCCGAGGCAGTTACATGTGAACGAGGCTCTGAATGATAGCAACTATCTCGACTGGGTTCAGGAGATGGAGACCTTCTTGTTTGCAAAGAACAAGATAGGATTCGTCGACGGAACTCTAAAGAAACCGGAGAAGACCCATGCGGATCACATGCTATGGCTTAGATGTGATGCCATGGTTAGAGGATGGCTGACTACAGCCATGGAGAAGGAAATTAGAGTTAGTGTAAAGTACGCCAACTCTGCGAAAGAAATGTGGGAGGACTTGCAGGAGCATTTCGGGAAAGAAAGTGCCCCGAGGGCATATGAACTGAAGCAACTGTTAATGACGACGAAGCAGGATGGGTCCTCCGTATCCGCGTACTACACCAAGTTAAGAACCCTCTGGGACGAGATAAGTTCAGTCTTCTCGGTCCCTAGATGTTCTTGCACTGGTTGCACGTGCGGTATAAGCAAAAGCCTAACAGAATCCAAGGATAAAGAAAAGTTATATGAGTTCCTACTTGGACTCGACAACGAATACTCGACGATAAGAACGCAAATCCTTGCTACGAAACCAGTACCCAGCCTAGGAGAAGCATACCATCTTGTCTCGGAAGATGAAAAACAGAAGGTTGTTTCTGTAGGCAAAAGGACGAGCACCGATGCTGCTGCGTTTCAAGCCTTCATTAAGAAAACTGGGGCTGCTGGCGCACAAAATCGAAACACGCCTAAGAATGGGAAGAAGGCAGTAGATGACAAAGGGGAGCATTGTGACTTTTGTGGGAAGGACGGACATAACCGTGACGGTTGCTTCAAGCGAATTGGGTACCCGGAATGGTGGCCGGGAAAAGGTAAGGCAGAAAAAGGGAAGGCCAAGGCCGCTTGCGTTGAAACCGACCCTTCCAGTAACGAGTCAAAGCAGAGCGGGATAAGCCCCATACCGGGCTTAAACGAAGAACAATACAAGCAGTTTTTACACATGTTCGCTACTAAGAATGCACCTAATGTTGAAGTTGCTCAACCAATTGCAAACATGGCAGGTATATTCGACAAAGGTAACAAATGGGTTGTCGACTCGGGTTGCACCGAGTACATAACTCATAACCTTAATGCCTTTCATGATGAATTCAAAACAACACATGACTTACCAGTCACCATTCCTAATGGTGATTCTATACCTGTCAAGGGAAGGGGGACATGCATTTTGCCAAATGGGTCAAAGATTCAAAACGTTTTATATGTGCCTGAGTTCACTTGCAACTTATTATCTGTTAGCCGACTAACAAAAGACCTTCACTGTGCTGTAATTTTCTTCCCGGATTTCTTTGTCATGCAGGACTTGAATTCGAGGAAATTGATTGGGACGGGTAGATGCGAACAAGGTCTATATCGGATGCGACTTATGGGAAGCGAAAGAATGGCGATGGCTGTTGAAAGTGGACGTTGGCATAAACGTTTGGGGCATGCCTCTTATAGTAAATTGTCTTGTCTTGATTTCATTTCTTTAAAAACAAATGATGAGTTTTGTGATTCATGTGCAAGAGCAAAATTCACCAGATTGCCATTTCTTACTAGTTTCATTAAATCAAAAGAATGCTTTGAACTAGTACACTGTGATATATGGGGAAGATACCGAACGCCCACTTTGACCGGAGCAAATTATTTTCTAACTATCGTAGACGATTTTAGTCGGTCCGTTTGGGTGTATCTTTTGAAACGGAAGTCGGATGCTAGTGATCATCTAATTAGTTTTCATAAAATGGTCAAAACTCAATTCAACAAGAATGTGAAACGAGTTCGGTGCGACAATGGAGGCGAGTTCACGTCAAACCGAATGATGACCTTCTATAATGAAGAAGGTGTGTTACTTGAAACGACTTGTCCACATACGCCGCAACAGAACGGAGTCGTTGAGCGGAAACACCGACACCTACTCGAAACAGCACGAGCACTAAAATTTGAGGCAAAGTTGCCATCAACCTTTTGGGGAGAGTGTGTCTTGACCGCAGCCTATATTATCAATAGACTTCCATCAACGGCCATTAACAACAAGACACCATACGAGATAGTTTATAGTAGAAAACCCGGATATGACCACATGAGAGTCTTCGGTTGTCTCGCATACTATCGAAACACCGAAATAAAGGGCGACAAGTTTGAAGAGAGAGGGAGGCCTGGGATATTTCTAGGCTATCCTCATGGTACAAAAGGATACAAAGTTTTTGATATTAAAGGTCATAAGATGGTAATTTCAAGGGATGTAAGATTCATCGAGAATGTCTTCCCATATGACAAAATCAACACTCGACTCGAAGAAGAAGAACCAGAGATATTCGACTTACCACCCTGGTACTACTGCACCCATGCTAAACCAATCACAAATGAAGGGAATGATTCAGCAGGAGACCATTTTCCCCAACATGAGGCAAGCATGCCTACGCAAGACCACATGGACAACGAACCTGCCCATGAAACAAGTTCTATGGGAGAAGCAGGCCCAACAAACAATACCAGCCCAACTCGTGAAGGAGGAGCAGGGCCCAACTCCATGCAAACTCAAGAACCACTTAGGGAAAGGAGAAGCAGATCACGTCCAACACATCTTAATGACTATATTGTCCATCTCCCTTCATCCATAGATCCATTGCAACCCGTCTCCGATCAAAATTCCTCCACGGTACATCCAATTGCTAATTTCATTTCTTATAATAAATTCACTGACTCTCATAAAGCCTTCTTAACGGCCATCAGTTCTAATGATGAGCCGAAGACCTTTAAACAAGCTGTGCAGAACTCTAATTGGAAGGAAGCTATGAAACGGGAAATCCAAGCACTTGAGCAAAATGGTACATGGACCCTTGAAGATTTACCCAAAGGGAAACATGCCATAGGATCAAAATGGGTGTACAAGCTGAAGTACAAACCGAATGGAGAAATAGAGAGATATAAGGCAAGATTAGTCGCAAAGGGGTTCACACAAATGGAAGGAATAGATTTTCATGACACCTTCGCACCAGTTGCCAAACTTGTCACCATTCGAACCCTGCTTACTGTGGCTGCCAAAAGAAATTGGGCCATTAACCAACTTGACGTGAACAACGCGTTCCTGCATGGAGAATTAGATGAGGAAATATATATGAGAATACCACAAGGATTTGAGAAAGGAAATGAAAACAAGGTGTGTCGGCTTAGAAAATCGCTTTATGGTCTAAAGCAAGCTTCGAGAAATTGGTACCAAAAATTCACCTCCTCATTGCAAAAAATTGGCTTCAAACAATCTCGAGCCGATCACTCCCTGCTCATATTCAAATCCAAAGAATCGTTTGTTGCTGCACTCATATATGTTGATGATGTCATCCTCACAGGAAATGACGTCAAAAAGATCGAAGAAACAAAAGCATTCCTTAATAAAAACTTCAGCATCAAAGACCTTGGCCCTCTAAAGTATTTCCTGGGTATTGAAGTCACACGTACGCGAAAGGGACTGGTCTTGAGTCAACGGAAATATGTGCTTGACATCCTTGAAGATAGTGGAATGATGGGTTGTCGGCCAAGCGCCTTTCCCATGGAGCAAAACACAAAGCTTGCAAAGGATGACGAAGAAGTTCGAGCCGATGCAAGTCAATACCGCAGACTTGTAGGCAGGCTCTTATACCTACAAGCGACTAGACCGGACATCACCTACTCAGTTAACGTTCTGAGTCAATTTGTAGGTGATCCTCGGGCAAATCACATGGAAGCTGCTATGAGAGTATTGAGGTACTTGAAGGCCACCCCGGGTCAGGGCATATTACTCCCCAAAGGAGGAGGAACAAACCTTGTCGGATATACAGACTCGGACTGGCTTGGTTGCCCCGACACGAGAAGATCAAGAAGTGGTTATTTAATACTATTGGGCGGGGCACCGATTTCATGGAAATCGAAGAAACAATCAGTTGTGTCCCGCTCATCGGCAGAAGCCGAATACCGAGCCATGGCGACAACAGTTAGCGAAATCATTTGGTTGCGATGGCTTCTGAAGGAGCTGGACGTTGAACAAAACAATGCAACACAATTGTTTTGTGACAACTTGGCTGTTAAACACATAGCAAATAATCCCGTGTTTCATGAACGAACAAAACACGTCGAAATGGATTGCTATTTCATTAGAGAACGAGTCGAATCAAATGATGTGGAACCGCTGCACGTTGACACAAAATCACAAATTGCAGACTTGTTCACGAAGCCCCTGGGATCCCGGCAGTTACAATTGTTACTTGGCAAGTTGGGCATTTGCGATCCACACGCTCCAACTTGAGAGGGAGTATTGGAAGGAACGATTTCACCTCACCTATTTTTAATCATTATTTTAGTCAATTGTTTTTCCTCTTTTATGTTGATTTGATTGCCTATTGTCAAGGCTTTCTTTTAGGCAGTATGTTTGCCTGGTTTGTTATATATACATCCATTCATCTTGGAGTATATTATCAGAATAATAAGAAAAATACCATACTCCGATTTGTATACGATAAAATATAATTAACCAAACGCCTTCAATAGAATTTTCACCTTATTTTACTTAGAGTCTGATGTTAACAATATATTATACATTAGCTCAAAATCAATATAAAAGCTTACAAAATTTCAGCATTGACTGCATTTTTTTTTGTATTTATCAAACTTCAATGAGAAAGCATATGTAATATGTTTGCATTAAGGTCAACGAAACTTGTTATTAGGAAGTATGAAGTATAAAACACTTACTAATAAACCTTCAATCATTTGATTTGTAATTTTAGAACTCGATTTTATAGTAATGTAATTGAAGGTTCGCACCATTTATCTGCACAAAACAAAAAGCCAGTTTTCTAGAATAATATATAAACCATATAATTAAACATTACACAAAGATTAAAACTATAAAAAAAGATTTTGAAAGATAATCATAAACTGCAACATGGACTATTAATATTAAATCATCAAAACAATACAATATTAAAATTTCAAATCTTATGTATTTATGTGCCAAGAAATGTGCAACTATCTTTAAAACAAACGCAACTCATATGTTCTCTGAGTTGCAGCTCTTATGCTCCAACAGATGTCCTTGTATGTTTAAACAGGTCATATGTTCCAACAATGTAGCATTAAAATCCACATCTCTTAGTATCCTACGGTAGAGTAATCCATAATTCATAACTGTTGCTAAATCCTAATTTTTGAGGACTATCAGTTGTATAAATGTGTTTTACCAAAACTGACATGCATTCAATTGCACAACAGATATGTACGAGCTTCTTAATACGATGGAGTTGCTCACGAAATTCTCTCTGCTAGTAAAACATGACACTTCCGCCTTGTTCCCGAGTCTCATTTAAGAAGAGGAAAGAAAGGAAGTGGAAAGAAATAAAAAATAGTTGTGTTCCAGAGTTTTTTTAATGAAAGGAAATGAAATGATTGTTAGAAATTTGTATTACCGAGTTTAGTTAAGGAGGGAAATGAAAGGAAATGGAAGGAAAATGAAGGCTAAAATCAATCCTTTGAAATTGGAAGAAATGGAGAGAAAGGAAAGGAAAGAAAAGAAGAGAAAAGAAAAGAAAAGAAAAGAAAGGAAAAGAAAGTGTTTCATTTCTTTTTTCTCGTTAAGTAAACTCGGGAACACATCGTTCAAGTTAAAAGAAGGTTTTGAAAATATATTCTAATTGAGAAAATTAAAGCGTAAATCAGGAATAGTTATCCGCCAATCAATAACCCGGGTGACCTAAACAGTAAAATTAGGACAAAAATAAAAGGAAAATCAATTCCAACAGACGAATCAAAAGAGGGTTTTAACCTAAACAATTTCAAGTAGATCCCCAAAAACATATATCACAAAACATTCCTGGCTGTTTGCCCGCTCTTTAATTATATAGGTAATTAGAGAATAATAAATTATCTTATATATTACTGGGTGTGGATATATAGACACCCCAATTAGAAATTAACACCCAAAATTTCTATACGGGTTGTATAGTCCCATACGCGTCATATAGGGGTGTCGTATAGCCCTATACGGGGCGTATAACCCCTCTGAGAGCCCCTAAATTTTTCCTCATAGTCAGTGTCGAAATTTGATATACGCGTTGTATAACTATATATGTGTCGTATAGGGGGGTCGTATAGGACTATATGGGCCAGGGCCGGTGTTACGTATTAAAGTACAGGGGCTATAACTGTCATATTTGAATAGTTTTTCATATTCATAATAAGTGGGACCAACTTGTAATAATCAAATAGTTAGAGGGTATGTTGTTATATGGTTGTTAGTGTAATAACGAACAGTTATAAGTTCGTTAGGATAGATTGTAATTCTCATGTCGATAATGAATTGAATGTTCTTCTTCTTCATACGATTCTCTCAATTCGTTATCCTAACATTGGTATCAGAGCTACCGATTCTCGGAGCTCAAACTCTATCTTCGTTTTTTTGCCGCTGACGATCGATTACGATCTAAGCTTCCGTGTAAAATTCTCCAATTCAATTGGAGTTGTTTCGTTCTATCGTCGATTGATCGATTAAGGTCTTCGACAGTCCTTTAATTGCAATAATTGAGTCTGTATTACTGAGTTGTAGTTGATCGGAGTTGTATGCCGACGTATGCCGACGAGACAACAAGAAATGGATCGATTAGAGAAGTTAGCTTTTGAAAATGCATCACAAATTGAAGGTCAACAGGCAATTTTGGATCAAAATTCAGAAGCCATTCGTCTCTTACAAATCAGTATGACGGCCTTGGTGACTCAAATAACTGAGATCAATAACAAATTGAGTCAAGAAAAGGAAAATGGTCCGCGGGATCAAAGGTTGGTTAGAACAGGGAGGTTAGATTTCCCTAAGTTTGATGGTGACGCAGTGGAAGGGTGGATTATTCGTTGCAATCACTTCTTCGCTGTTGACAAAACACCTGAGAATGCTAAGGTACACTATGCATTAGAGTGGCATCAAGCTTATATTGACAGCCAAAATAGATTTGTTGAAGACATTACATGGGATGAGTATTCAAGATCAGCCTTAAATAGATTTTCAGAAAGATTATCGGAGGATGCAATGGAGGAATTAAAGAATTTGAATCAAATAGGTTTACTTGCTGATTATACTAAAGAATTTGATACATTGCTTAATCGGGTAAAGTTGTCTGATGAATATGCTGCTAGCTTGTATGTGGGAGGATTGAAACCAGAGATTCGTTGCTTGGTTAAAATCTTTAAACCTAAGACAATGAGAGATGCTATTGCAATGGCTAAGCAATAAAATATTGTTTACTCTACATTGTTTGGAGATAAAGAAGCAAAGAAGGGTGGCATAGGTTCTGTTGGGAGTAATTCCACTACTACTCCAAAAGCAACTTTAGCTAGTAGTAGTAAAAGTGTAGTGAATCCAACTAATACATTGGCTTTATTACCAACTCCTCCTGCAAATCAAATGTTGAAAAATGTGAGGAAGGTACCTGCTAAGGTGGCCGAGGAAAAACGAGCAAAGAATGAATGCTTCTGGTGTACAGAAAAGTATTCACCCACCCATAAATGCAAGTTTAAACACTTATATGTACTGGAGATCTATGATGATGATGAAGTGGAGAATTGTCAAGGTGAACTACAAGAGATGAATGTAGATGCACATATCTCTATTCATGCTCTAATGGGAGTTACATCTTTTTCTACTATGAGAGTGGTAGGTACTATTGGTACAAGACAAATACAGATTTTGGTGGATTCTGGTTCTACACACAATTTCTTAGATGTCAAATTGGCTGATAAGTTGCAGTGTCACACTAAAGGTCTACCTATTATGAAGGTAAAGGTAGCTAATGGAAGAGAATTGGAGTGTACTCAATTGTGCAAAGACTTCCAATGGCAGATGCAAGGTATATGGTTTAAAACTGATGTTTTGCTGTTACCTTTAGACAATTATGATATGGTATTGGGGGTGCAATGGTTGCAATCATTGAATGATATTGTGTGGAACTTCAAAGATTTAACAATACAGTTTAAGGTTGATTCACAAGTAGTTGTGTTGAAGGGGACCAACTCAAATTCAGTCTCTTTATGTTCTATAAAGAAACTTTCAACCTTATTAAACAAGCACCATCCTACTATTCAATTACAACTTTACAGTATGCAATTGAATCAGCAAGATCTTTTTCAGCATACTATAGTCTTATCTGATCTATAAGTTGATGATCGGGTCCAAATATTACTACAGGAGTATGATGATGTGTTTCAAACTCCAAAGTCATTGCCACCTGATAGAGAATGCAACCACATAATTCAATTAGTGGATGAATCCATTTCCATTAATCAAAGGGCTTATAGATATCCTAGGGGTCAAAAAGATATTATTGAGAAAATAGTGCAAGAAATGCTTGACATGGGGATCATCAGACACAGTGTGAGCTCATTTGCTTCCCCTGTGGTTTTAGTAAAGAAAAAAGATGGTTCCTGGAGGTTGTGTGTTGACTACAGAAAATTGAATGATCAAACCATCAAGAATAGATTTCCTATTCCTCTTATTGAAGAGCTATTAGAGGAATTGGGGAAAGCTGAAGTCTTTTCAAAATTGGATCTCAGATCTGGTTATCACCAGATAAGAATGCATGCTGCTGATATTCATAAGACTGCCATTAGAACTCATCAAGGCTTATTTGAATTCTTGGTATTACCTTTTGGTATTACAAATGCACCAGCCACTTTCCAAGGGTTGATGAACTCTGTGTTTCAAAAACTCCTAAGGAAGTCAGTTTTAATATTTTTTGATGATGTGTTGGTGTATAGTAATTCCTTGTCACAGCATATTGAGGATTTGAAAGAATTTTTACACCTTTTTAGGCAACATCAATTGTTTGCCAAAAAGTCTAAATGTAGTTTTGCTGGTTCCAAAGTGGAATATTTGGGACATGTTATCTCAAAGGAAGGAGTTGCCACTGATCCATCTAAAATTCAAGCTGTGATAGATTGGCCTGTGCCTACTATTGTTAAGCAATTAAGAGGTTTCTTGGGGCTCACAGGCTATTATAGAAGATTTATCTCTTCTTATGGCATATTAGCCAAACCTCTTACCATTCTCTTACAAAAAGATGCCTTTAAATGGTCTCATGAAGCTCAAACAGCCTTTGAAAATCTTAAGTCAGCTCTCACTCATGCTCTTGTGTTAGCATTACCAGATTGGTCAAAAGAGTTCATTGTTGAGACTGATGCAAGTTCAAAAGGGTTGGGGGCAGTTTTAATGCAAGACAATCATCCCATTGCATTTGTTAGCAAAGCTTTGTCTGCTAGACAATGCACATTATCTGTGTATGAGAAAGAATTATTGGCTATCTTAGTAGCTGTCAAACATTGGCACAAATACTTAATTTTGAAGCACTTTACCATTAGAACAGATCAGAAAAGTTTAAAGCATCTGTTGGAACAAAAATTACTACTCCCTTACAACATACTTGGTTAAGTAAACTCATGGGGTATGATTATCATATTGTTTACAAAAAAGGCTCAGAAAATTCTACAGCTGATGTCTTATCCAGTGTTCAAGGGTTGACACTTTTCCATTTGGGTATTTCTTCTTATGACCCATTGTTACTACAGCAGATTCAATCTCATTGGGCAACTAATTCAATTGTTCAAAGCCTTATTCAAAGACTTTCTTAGGGTGATTCTATACAGCATATGGCTTGGAAAGATTCTCTATTAACAAGAAAGAATAAGTTATGGATTGGGCAAGACCCAAATTTGAGGCAGACCATTCTCACATTATGCCATGCTTCTCCTTTGGGTGGGCACTCTGGTGTTCAACCTACAATTCAAAGGTTCAGAGACATGTTCTATCGGAAGGGGGCGGTGAAGGATATTAAGAATTTTATCAAAAGATGTGACACTTGTTTAAAGGCTAAATATGAGACCATTGCTTCACCTGGTCTCTTACAACCTTTACCAGTGCCCATTTCTATTTTTACTGATCTATCCATGGATTTCATTTGTGGTCTACCTAAATCAGATGGGAAAGAAGTTATTTTGGTGGTTGTTGACAGATTTACCAAATATGGGCATTTCATTCCACTTAAACATCCTTACACTGCTACTTCTGTGGCTCAAGTGATGTTGGATAGTGTGTTTAAGTTACATGGTTGCCTATTAACAATAGTCTCTGATCGTGATCCCTTATTCTTGAGTTTATTGGAAAAAATTTCTACGCTTACAAGGCATTGATCAAGCTTTGTCAACTGCCTACCATCCTCAAACGGATGGGCAGACTGAAGTCCTTAATAGATGCTTAGAAACATATCTTAGGTGTATGGTGATGCATCAGCCTAACACTTGGTTCAAATGGATTTCCTTAGCTGAATGGTGGTATAATACCACTTGGCATTCGTCTATTAAGATGACCCCTTTTAAAGCCTTGTATGGGTTGGATCCTCCTATCCATCTTCCCCACATTCCATGTGACACTGCTGTAGCTTATTTAGAAGAATGGTTCCAAACCAGAGAAACTATGGTGCAGACAATTAAACACTCTTTAAACAAGGCACGAAATCGCATGAAACAGTTTGCTGACAAGCACCGAACTGAAAGATCATTTGATGTGGGAAATTGGGTCTATTTGAAGTTGCAGCCGCATGTCTAATCTTCCATTCGTCTACACAAGTATACTAAGCTCTCTCCCAAATATTATGAGCCATTTTTTATCATTGCTAAGGTAGGTGCAGCTGCTTATACACTTGATCTACCTAATGGGTCGCAAATTCATCCCACTTTTTATGTCTCCTTGTTAAAGAAAGCCTATGGGCCTCCTGCAATACCTATTCCATCAATTGAAGTTGCTAATCCTTCTATTCGACCGTTAGCTATCATTGATCGTAAGCTTGCTCGTCATGGGAATAGAGCTGTGGTTAAATTTTTGGTGCAGTGGTCCGATCTCCCTCTTCATGATGCTACTTGGATGACTGCTTCGGAGTTCATACTTCGTTACCCAGATTTTAATCTCGATTCTTGAGGACAAGAATCTTTAGAGGGGGGAGTATTGTTGCGTATTAAAGTACAGGGGCTATAACTGTCATATTTGAATAGTTTTTCATATTCATAATAAGAGGGACCAACTTGTAATAATCAAATAGTTAAAGGGTATGTTGTTATATGGTTGTTAGTGTAAAACGAACAGTTATAAGTTCGTTAGGATTGATTGTAATTCTCATGTCGATAACGAATTGAATGTTCTTCTTCTTCATACGATTCTCTCAATTCGTTATCCTAACAGCCGGCCCAAGGGCCAACCAAATGAAGCAGCCCACTTGAGGGCCATGTTTAAGGGGCCCCTAATCTTCTAGGGTTTTTAGTTTTGAATATTAATCAACGCAGAGAAAGAAGAAAGCATCCCATCATGTGGTCTCTGTAGAGAAAGAGGAGAAAACAATTACTGGATTCCTATTCGAGTCGACGAATCCGTTGTGAGTCGGTGTTCTTTTGAAGGTAATCTACCGGCCCTATAATTCTATTGTTTGTTTGGTTTGTTAATAAAGTTGGCGTCAAATCTATGTTTTGCAAATTTGGTTGTTCCAAGCCTTCTAAGAAGTGCGTAAGTGATTGCAACATTTCAATTTCAAGAAGTGTTGATATTGGGCTGTATAAAATGCTTGACTACAATTGTCATTTTCTGCGATTAATACTTTGGAGTTATTTTGAGTTTTAGTTGTTTCACTCCTTGAAATCAATTTGGATGGAAAAGGTTAGAACAATTTTAGAGTAACTAAAATCAATTTGTATCGGAAAATATACATACACACATATATATACATGTATATTGCCAAAACAACCTTATGACTTAATTGCCATGACTTTATCAAGCTTTTTTCCATCAAAATGTTAGATTGTTACCGAAACTTTTGTACTGTATTCTTTGATTAAGCATGTAAACGGTAGAAAATTGCCTCATTGTTTCATAATTCACACATATCTTCTTAGTTATTCTTGTGATGTTGGTTTTTAATTATGTGATAAGTTTGAGTTAATATGTTTAAGTTTAGACCATTGAAATAGGCAATGAATCAAGCTGTTAAACTATGTAATTATGTATGATCTTGTAAACTAGGGCCTCGAAATTTACTTTGCTTCGGCCCCCAAAATGATTGAACCGGCCTTGTATGGGGCGTATAGCTCTCTGACAACCACCTTGAATTTTCCTTGTGTTTTAGTGTATTCGCCCTTAGCCGCATATGGACCCATACGCGACTATGCGGCTAAGGGCTGTCCAAACCGTTCGACGCTCGACGCTCGCTCGACGTTTGTTCGGAATTTGTTCGAAAAATGCTCGTTCGAATTTTTGCTCGGTTGTAAACAAGCCGATCGGAATTTTTGCGACTAGGGCTGTCCAAACCGTTCGGAATTTGTTCGAAAAATGCTCGTTCGGATCGGTTTGTAAACGAGCCAAGCACGAGCAAAGGTCCGCTCGGTTCGGTTCGGATCGAATTAATATGTATATATAGTTTATACGTAGTGCTCTAGTAGATTTGACCCATTATATACAAATATATAATTTTATTTATGCATATTTGATCAATTAATCTAATAAAAGAATTTCACACTTAATATAAAAGTGAAATCCTAAGCCGTTAAAAGATATTTTTTCGATCATCTCACTCTCACCTTTACTTTTATCTGCAATATGCTCTCCGCTTTATCGGCTACAGACTTGGCTAGCTTCATCGTCAGCCACAACGTGTTATTATCCATGAAAGTATTACGTAATGAAATGTGGTTGATTTTAAAGTTATTAAACCTTATTCACTGTAGTATAAATTGCATGACACACAAGATAGTTGGGTTGTATAAATTATTTGCCGCTCGTTTGCGCTCGCTTGACGTTCGCTCGAAAATTTAACGCTCGAAAAATGCTCGTTCGATTTTCCGCTCGGTTGTAAACGAGCGGATCGGCTCGGTTCGGTTTGGAAACGAGCCAAGCACGAGCAAAGGTCCGCTCGGTTCGGCTCGTTTCGTGAACAGCCCTATACGCGACGTATAAGGAGTATCGATTTATCTGGATGGATGTCTGTATATTAAGACCCATATCATTTACTACACCTATATGATGTCAATAGAAATAGCTGCATCTAATTGCACAAAGAGATTATGTCTTATCATCATCTTTGAATATTTACGCAAATACTCATGTCACAAATCATTCTTGTGTGTTATGATTTCTTACTCATTTCCACAAAGATCGAATTATGTCCACCAACAAGAAACTTTGTTCACTAATATCTTTTGTATTTCCGTTTTTTCCAATCATCACTCTCTCTCTTTAATCTTTATTCAATTATGGAAAGCATACTTTTGGATCTCCATCATATTGTGTATTCCTTCATGGTAATACTTTTACAATAGTATTAAATAGTAGTCTCTGAGTACTTGGGGCACCCTCGGGTGGATCGTCTCGATCGGAAACACTGCCCCCTGGTTTGCCAAAGCGGCTTCTACGGCCCGAGCCTTTTCCCATCATTTGACAGTTGTGAATTGGGGTAAAATGATTTGATAGTTTGGGTTGTGCATTTACCGATCTAGGTAGTTTTGAGTAATTAAATCCAGATAAAAATAAGATGATAATCAATTACCTATTGATTTAATTCAGATAGTTTAGGCTGTGGAATTAATACCCTTATTAATATCAATTTTTTTATATATATTTTGGTTCCAATATTTATTTCTAGACATAATATGATTCATCAAAGCTTTTTTATTTTCCGGTTCATAAGGTTGTTCTAAAAATGTCATGACTAATGTCACTTCATGATCGAGACTCGTCTAGCTAGGTTCTTTAATTTAGCATTTGATTTATAAACATGGTTTGACTCGGTTTGTGCAAGAGTTATACAATAGTCATTATTGGCATGTAGTCTTCGTAACCATATACATAAAACATGATCTTCTTACTATCTCAACGTAGGTTGATCAGTGATCACATCCACAATAATTTTGTTGGGTTACTATTTTCAGGCTTGTTTTCTTTAATTATTTCGCGTATCAACCAGCATAATTGACTGTGTATATATACATAATATGTCTTTCGTCTAACAATGCTACTTATAACTTCTATGAGCTAATATTAATATTATAAGAAAGGTTTATAATCTTTATTGAATATTATATTCTAATTAAATTTTGATTTCCGAATAGTATTATTACAATTCACTAATGTCATGTGAAATGATGGAACTTTGTAGGTCCAAATAATGGTTGACTGACCAAGTCCATGATAAAAAGGTTCAAAATATCGGCTACATAATGGCTCATGAACGAACAAGTAGACAATGACCACAGTTGCACATGTACAATCGTTCATGCGTCACGTACAATCATCTTATGCACTAGTAGCCGAATATTCACCTTTGAATAGTTTGCTTTTAAGTTTTAATGTGCACCAACTCTGAGTGGTGTACGTTAATGTGTTATGAGTCATATAATAATAATAAAATACATACATCGCAAGTTATAAAATGTCAAACCATTGACTTTAATAGGTTCAAAAGTCAGCTCATTGAAATTTCGGTCAAAATATTGGCCCTTTCATAGTTATTACTAAACTTCTAAATCTGATGACCAGCACAATTTGTGCATTATTTTACATGTATGAATCACATAACCTAATTTTAATATATTAAAGGCTATTAACTTAGTTATGGTTTAGTATATGTAAAATAAACGATAACATCCGTTACTAACATAACAATTAAATACATACATCTAAACTCTTTGTCGAACTAGAAAAAACTAATGTTTTCAGAACCGGATCGGACGTTGAACCGGACGCCTTACAAGTTTGGTGGTCGGACCGGTCGGACCGGTTGGACCGGATTTAACTATATTTTAATTATATTTATATATGTAATTAAATATAAGTAATTTATATATGATTTATATATGTATTTTATAGTTATATATAAAATTTAAGTATATTTGGGTGTGTGTGAATGTATGTTTATGATTATGGTGAACACTTTGTCCCACATTGGTGTGGGGACAAAGTGATGTTTGGTTTATAAGTAATTTTTTTTATCACTTTAGTGTATCTTGATGACATATTTTGCCACAAGAACTACCCGCGCGCAGGGGGGTGCAAAAGTGGGGAAAAAGGTTGGATTTCCAGCGAAACTCGTGTGTGCCTGCACGTAAACCCAGGCCCGTGCGAGCCCGTTTTTTAAATTCGGTTTTACTTTTTGATCTAGCACATTAATTTATTGTTCAACACCCCGTTTTTACTCAAAAAAGTAAAAAAAAAATAAAAAAATTCCAAAACCGGTCCGAACCGGTCCGGTTCCCCGGTCCGACCACCGACTCGGGTACAACCGGCCGGTTCGACCCCCACAAAACGTTTCATACACGACCGGACCGGCCACCAAGCCGATCCCCGGTTCGACCGGTCGGACCAGCCGGTCCGATCCGGCCGTGAAAACACTGGAAAAAACTATCTAGTCATTCTTTACTTATTTAAATGCAAAATCATATATAGCTTCTAATATAAATAAATAGAATTATCGACATCATATGTCTAAGCATGCGTCTGAAATGTTAATTCGTTAGTGTGTAACTAAGGGACGATACAGTGACAAACATCTGATTCGTTTTTAGCATATATCTTTATTTAAATTATTTTTCCACCGATTTCCTACTATAACCTTTTAAATTGTACATTTTAACGCAAGATGCGATTTAACTAATTTCACGAGTCCCATAGACTTACATGCAATCGTTTCTTACAAAGCATAAAAATTATATTTTTTAAAGAAATGGCTAAGCATGTGTATATATTTAAAATAAACGGACTTTATTTAAAAAAAATTGGTTTTTGAGAAAACTTTTTTTGTCAAGTAGAAAGGTATATCTTTATGATATTTACCATTTAGTTGCTAATCAAGTTTCTTCAATGAATTATTAGTAAATAAATTTGAAAATGTCTATTGAGACTTGGAATATCTGACCACTATCGATATATATATAAACAACCCAACTGTATCCATTATCAATACATTCATTAAAAACAATGGCTTTCACTCACCATTATCTCCTTATCTTTGCCCTTTGCATCCTCTATGTAGAATCAGCAGACCCAAGTGCACAATTATGCAACCAAAACTCAAACACCACCACCAATGAAATAACCAAAAACATAGACTCGGTTCTAACCACACTGGTCAAAGCCGCCTCGGAATCGGGCTACAGCAACACCTCATCGGGCTCAGGTCGAGCCCGAGTGTATGGTCTAGCCCAATGCCGAGGCGACGTGCCTAGGGATGAGTGCTCAAGTTGCCTCCAAACCGCAGCAAAAGAAATAAAAAATATTTGTCCGGACCGAGTGGATGCAAGGTTATGGTACGAGTATTGCTTCATCAGGTACAACACCGAAAATTTCTTTGGGCAAGTAGATACGGGGTATGGAACGTTTTACTATAATGTTGAAAATGTTACGGACCCGAAAACTTTTAATAGTGCGCTTGGTGCACTCATGTATCGAATTAATTCAATGGCGAGCGCACCGGGTAACAAAGGTATCGCGAAAGACATGACTAAGTTGTCAGATTTCTTGACGCTTTATGCGTTATCGCAGTGTACGAGGGATTTGTCAGAGCTCTCGTGTCGCCAATGTTTAGCGATAGCTGTCGGGAATTTTCCGACTTATTGCGACAGCAAGAAAGGGTGTAGAGTCATATATAGTAGTTGTTATGTTAGGTATGAATTGTATCCTTTTTACTTTCCACTTGATGATCAGAAGAAGGCTCATGAAAGCTCTATGAAGTCACACTACTTATCCGTCGTTAAAAGATCTTGAGTTTTAGTGACGGATTAGAAGAAATTGTTCCCTTGTTCAGGTTATTATTATCAATAAATGTATGTTTGATGTGTCATGTAGTCTTTTGTTCTTCTGTTTTAATATATTTTTAAGTGTTTTGAATTGTTGCTTTGAATTCTTCAACGTACCAGAAGGAAAAGAATTACAATATATGTTTTAAGCATTGAAAATTGAAATAAACCATATCTTATTTAGTTAGAAATCGATTATAATCTCTAATAAATAA
Organism: Flaveria linearis; assembly: GCA_024085815.1. Classification (NCBI taxonomy): domain Eukaryota; kingdom Viridiplantae; phylum Streptophyta; class Magnoliopsida; order Asterales; family Asteraceae; genus Flaveria; species Flaveria linearis. The sequence continues at coordinate 82,886,458 of CM044005.1, read as the reverse complement.
ATAAACATGTATCACTGATGGATCATTGGTCCATTTGATAGCCCGTCAATGAAATTCAATGATATTCATTGCCGACGAGAATCCATCGGTGATGTCTTGTAGGAAATTTCCCCATGTGTTATAATTTCTCCTACATATATTCATCGGCTGATGGCTGTGGAAAGTTTAATGGTGGAAGCTCCACGGTTTTAATCTAACCTAATTTTTACAACTTTTTTAGAATGATTGTGTGTTATTGATGCAGTCGGAAACAGAGAAATAGATAATTGAGCCTTTTGATTCAACAAGAATACCAGGAACAATTATTCTAACTATCGTTGATTTATAAAGAATACCGATAATCAGGGTTTACACAACACACACTGTGATAGAGAGGAAAAACAGATTTTTCATAAACTTCAATAAACTTTTCCCCAACTCTTACAAACATATAAATAAACAAAACCAAATTCGAATGGGCCACAAAACATAAAAGGGCAAAAAACTGGGCCAATTGCAAAGTCCAACAAAATGTAAAAATAAGACAAAAAGTGAAATAACTCCTAAAATAAGCCATTTTTGGGCCGAAAGGATGACCCAAACCGCCTACGGCGTTTGTGAAAACGTGCTCCTCGGTCCAACGGTCGTTTTGACTAGTCCCGGGCCTGAAACGGAGACTTCTAACCCAAGTTATGTCCATTTCAGTGAAGCCCTTTTGATAAGTAATCTTGATCCTCCAAAAAGACTAAAGCTTGCTCATCCACACTTGGACCCACATCAGTTATTAAAACACGACTAGCAAGAAGCTAAATGGAGAAAAGTATATGTGAAAAAGGGTTTTGAAGCCACTCTATCCGATTAACTTTACACTTACGAGATCTTTGCGCCAAGTAATCAAATTATGGGCAGATCTATCCATAGGTAAACAGTTGCCAAACCAAGCCGTGATTAACCTCCATAGTATTTCAACAATGGGGCATTCAACAAAAATATGTATAGATTGTCTCTAGTTGTTCGTTACATAATGATCAAAGGATATATGCACGGAACAACCATACCTTTGTGATCCAGATTAACCCCGTAGGTATACGATCAAACAAAATCCTCCACGGCCCACGCGCATATATTCATCTTCCTTGTAATGCTTTTCAGCCAAATAGTGTAGCAACCACTAAACAAAAGAATGGACTCATGAATGAACTACCTAACCGCTTTAACCAAAACGGTACCACTCCATTAAAATTCCACACCCGCCCATTGTTATAATGATTTAATGCAATTGTCCAAGTAATTTGATAAGCTAAATAAGTTGTTTGTGTTGATTTCTCCTCAAATAGATCTGTTTTAGTTCCAAGAATTCCAACTCCTCTTCTGAAAAACCAAACAATTCTTGTCATGCTCTAATGCAAAGTGCAAACAACCTTGAGATTTGTTTTTCTAATACAAACGTTTTATTGGAATTCAAATATCTCGTTATCTTCTATTTATCATACACGATTTACTTGCCTTATCTTTTCCTAGTTTATAATTTATTTTGTGTTTATATATTCTTATTCTTCTTCTAATCAGTCACTAGAAAATAAAAGAACCAGCTTTGATTCATCAATTCTAAGATGGTATTAGAGCGGTCCTAATAACACCGAACCCAATTGTAAGGCCCCGTTCCCGGGCACCTCACAGTTGGTCGTCATCACCCATAAAACATACATTTAATATAACTTAATAAAAACCATGCAGCGGAAACTTTGAATTTACTATAAATGCTTTTGCAAAGTAATACAACACCCATTACAAAATATCGTTTGTTTGCATTACAATACAAAAACATTAACAAAAGAATGCCATCCCAAAAGAGCTGAGTAGCCGCCTCGTGCCATCCTCAGCAACACTACCTGCCAACTGGAAAACACATAAAAGTCAGCGTTGCTGAGTGAGTTCTAGTTTTATAATAAAACATACTTTTACTTATTTATAAGTATCCTTTCGTGCATGCGTTCATACATCATACGTACACAGAGATAATATTCGTTATTATCTTCATCATTCGTTATTCATCGTTATCTTTAACTTCTCGTATGGATTCTGTCAGGCTTTACCCACTTCATAGCACTTGGCTATGATTACTGTGGTCGAATGACAAGAATCCCGTTCATACTTACTTGCGCATTGAAAGGTGAATTGTACCAATACCATATGCTACACCCCGATCGTTATTAGCTACCGGGCCGAAGTCAACATATGAACAACAAAACGTATGCCACGGTACTAGAGGTAAGCGGTAGAGGTACCATGACCATGGTCAATCACAGAGAAGGACCAATCGCGTTATTCAATGCGTGCAAGACATAATTCGTTCGTTCATTAATGCATGTATTCATCATCATTCTTCTTTTCGTTCATTCGTTAATACATGCATTCATCATCATGTTCCTCTTTTATTATCTTTCACTTTACGTTACATAATACTTCATTAGTTCATTCTCGTTATTCGTAAAGTTTCGGAAAGATAAGCATACACAATTACAAGGAACATACACACTCATCATACATTCATCATCATACATTCATCATCATACATTCATCATCATACATAGCATCATACATACGTAATCATACATAGCATCATCACTCATATTCAATAACGTCGTCATGTCATACCATACTTAACAATATTTTATTAATAATATTGTTAACAATAATAATACACTGATAATAATATCAGTAATAATAAGGGTTAATCATAATCATCATTACATGCATAAAACATCATCATTTGTTAACCCTAGTCAACCCTAGTCAAAACCTCGAACTTCGGATTTGCAGGAAATTTCTGTAAAAATTCTAAGTGTTCTGGACGTTTGAGCCCTGTTGGGCGTATAAGCCCCTTGGGCGTATGAGCACTGCTGGTCGTTTTAGCCCTGTTAGTCGTATTAGCCTGTTGGTCGTATTAGCCCATACTTAGAAACTATTTTCTGGTCATACGACCAAGGTCCAGACTTTTCACCCTACACTTAGAATAATAATCTGGTCATACGACCACCCTGTTGGGCGTATTAGCACTATTGGACTCATCACCCTACACTTAGAATAATCATCTGGTCATACGACCACCCTGTTGGACGTATTAGCACTATTGGACTCATCACCCTACACTTAGAATAATCATCTGATCATACGACCACCCTGTTGGACGTATTAGCAGCCTGGACATGTATCTAATTCATATCCCAAATACCACACATCAAAATGCCTAGTTCTAAGCATGCACACATGATTTCCAGGCATAAACTTATCATAAACATAAACATACATACATTCATATCATACGGGGATTATACCCAAATTCATAAAAACATATATACATGCATTTTCCAGCCCCAAAACGTTTAAAACAGGTAAAAAGGGGGTCTAGAAACTCACCTTAGTTTGTCTTCGGGTTTTGGATACCCTTTCTTAACTTCCCAGTCGTTTCTACACCTAAAACACACACACACAGTGCAACCCGAACACAAACACACACACATAAGAACATGCATTCTCGGTTTCTTAGCCAAAACACAACTTAAAAACACCAATTCTTACCTTGAATCTGATTTCTTCTTCTTTCTCTCTCTAAGAATCGAAGTCCCTGCTGTTTCTCTCTCTAAAAACCGAATGCAAAGAAGTGTGCAGGGGTTATGGGCGGCCATGCCTCCCTTTTTGTACAAAATTAATGTGGACTTTGCCCATTTGGCACTTTTGGTCCTTCAACAAAAGTAGACTTTTGTTTTCTTTCTTTTCTCTTTCTATTTTGTTCTTTTAATTTCTTTAATAAAAATTTACGGGTGTTACAAGTCCACCCCCCTTATATAGGTTTCGTCCCCGAAACCTGTTATTCCTCAAACAGATGTGGGTAGTGCTGTCTCATTTCTTCTTCAGTCTCCCACGTAGACTCGGATCCCTTCCTGTGCTTCCACTGTACACACACAAGAGGAACCACTTTATTCCTTAACCTCTTTCCTTACGATCAATGATTGCCACTGGTTGCTCCACGTAATTGAGCCGTTCGTCTACTTCAATATCCTCCAGTGGAACAATCATATCTTCATCAGCTAAGCACTTCCTTAGATGAGATACATGGAATGTGGGATGAATTCCACTTAACTCATCTGGCAGTTCAAGTCGATAGGCCACCTCTCCTACTCGTGCGACAATTCGGAAAGGTCCTATGTATCTCGGGCTTAGCTTACCTCTTTTCCTGAATCTAATAATCCCTTTCCAAGGTGAGACCTTCAACATAACTCGGTCACCAACCTTGAATTCTATCGGCCTTCGCCTCTTGTCAGCATACGACTTTTGCCTATCTTTCGCCGCCTTCATGAAGGCTTTGATCTTTTCTAATTTCTCAGTCGTTGCTTCAATCACCTCAACACCTCCCAGTTCTTTCTGCCCAATGTCTCCCCAACATACGGGCGTTCTACATCTCCTACCGTGTAGCATTTCGTAAGGTGGCATGCCAATGCTGGCATGATAACTGTTGTTGTACGAGAATTCTGCTAACGGCAGGTGGTTGTCCCAACTTCCTCCAAAATCGATCACACACGCCCGAAGCATGTCCTCGAGTGTTTGGATCGTCCTCTCAGACTGACCGTCTGTCTGAGGGTGATATGCTGTACTAATGTGTAGTCTCGTCCCCATCGCATCATGAAATCTCTTCCAAAACTTGGAGGTAAACCGGGTGTCACGATCAGACACAATAGACACCGGCACACCATGACGAGCTACAATTTCTTTGATGAACAGATCCGCCAATCTTTCAGATGAGTACGTCTCGCGGATCGGTAGGAAGTGGGCACTCTTGGTCAAGCGGTCAACTATCACCCATATGGCATCATACCCTTTTGGGGTACGTGGTAATTTCGTGAGGAAGTCCATGGTGATGTGCTCCCACTTCCACTCGGGTATATCCAACGGTTGGATCTTCCCGTAGGGCTTCTGGTGTTCCGCCTTCACTTGTAAGCAAGTCAGACACTTACTTACGTACTCCACTACGTCGCGCTTCATTCCCGGCCACCAATAGTCTTTCTTCATATCGTGGTACATTTTGGTAGCACCGGGGTGAATGGAGTATCGGGTCTTATGGGCCTCGTCCATAATTCTTCCACGTAGATCCCCGTATCGAGGAATCCACATTCGCCCAAATCGGGTCCTAACACCAAGAGTGTTCTCACCCAATTCCGTAACTAGACCTCTCATCCTTTCGGAGTTAAGACGATCTTCTTTCAAAGCCTCGTCTTGGAACTCCTTAACCTGTGTCATCACATCGGGGGTCATGATCAGCTGATAAGCCTTCACCCGAAATCGGCTCAGGCCGTTCCTTTCGGCATCGGCCACCACGGCCACCCATTGGCCTTGGATGGTAATGGATTTCGCAGTCATAATCCTTTATGAGTTCCAACCATCGTCTCTGCCTCATGTTAAGATCTTTCTGCTCGAAGAAGTACTTCAAGTTTTTGTGGTCGGTGAAGATTGTGCACTTCGTCCCGTATTGATAGTGCCGCCAAATCTTCAACGCGAAAACCACCGCAGCTAATTCTAGATCGTGTGTGGGATAGTTGACTTCGTGGATCTTCAGTTGTCGAGATGCATATGCGATCACCCTTCCACGTTGCATCAACACGCAACCTAGCTCGGAATAAGATGCATCTGAATAGACCACTAAGTCTTCATTCCCCTCGGGCAAAGTCAAAACAGGAGCTTGTGTTAGTCTTGCCTTTAACTCCTCAAAAGCCGTCTCCTGCTCTCGACCCCACACGAATTTCACGTCCTTACGAGTCAATTTTGTCAAAGGTGAGGCTATCTTTGAAAAGTCTTGAATAAATCTCCTATAATAGCCCGCCAATCCCAAGAAGCTACGAATCTCGGATGGCGTCTTTGGTGATTTCCATTGCATCACAGCCTCAACCTTTGCTGGGTCCACCATGATTCCCTCTGCATTTTCAACGTGACCCAGAAATTGCACCTCGCGTAGCCAGAAAGCACATTTGGAGAACTTAGCATACAGTTTCTCCCTTCTCAAAGTCTCCAATACTTCCCGAATATGACCGGCATGCTCTTCCTCGCTCCTTGAATAAATCAGGATATCATCGATGAACACAATCACTGATTTATCTAACATTGGCCGACACACTCGGTTCATCAAGTCCATAAAAGCAGCTGGCGCGTTAGTTAGACCAAATGACATAACGAGAAACTCATAGTGTCCATAACGCGTACGAAAAGCTGTTTTAGGAATGTCCTGCTCCTTCACCTTCAACTGGTGGTAGCCAGATCGAAGATCTATCCTCGAGAACCAACTGGCACCCTGGAGCTGGTCGAACAAGTCGTCAATCCTCGATAACGGATACCGATTCTTTACCGTTAGCTTGCTCAACTCACGGTAGTCGATACACATTCTCATGCTACCGTCCTTCTTCTTCACAAACAAGACCGGAGCACCCCAAGGAGAGATACTCGGTCTAATAAAGCCCTTGTCAAGCAACTCCTGCAGTTGCTCCATCAACTCTTTCATCTCTGTCGGAGCCAAGCGATACGGTGCTTTTGCGACAGGTTGAGCACCGGGTATCAAGTCAATTTGAAATTCAATTTCGCGGTCAGGTGGCAATCCCGATAAGTCTTCCGGGAACACATCTGGAAACTCACACACAACCGGAACGTCGGATAGTTGTGGTGTTGGCGTTTCCACATCCTTCACATAACATAGGTAAGCGTTGCACCCACGCCTCATGCACTTCCCCGCCACCGCCATCGAAATCACCTTCGGAATCACCGTTACCCGATCACCATATATTGTCACCAGACTTCCGTCAGATGCCGTCAATCTAATCATCTTCTTTCGATATACGATATTCGCTTCATAGGTTGCCAACCAATCCATCCCTAGTACTACATCAAATCCACCTAGGGGCATCACATGTAATCTAGCAGCAAACCTATGACCTTCTATTTCTATGGCACAGTCCTCTATCACATCAGTAACTCTAGTGGACTTACCAATAGCGGTTTCTACTTCAAAGGGCTCATCAATGCATTTACAACTAACAGGCAATTTAGCACAGAAAGTAGCAGAAATAAAACTCTTACTAGCACCAGAATCAAATAACACAGAAGCAAGAGTTTGATTTACTAGAAACGTACCTGACACCACATCGGGGTCCGTCCTAGCCTCTTCCTGCGTCATAGTGAAAGCCCTGGCGCTTGCTCTCGGACCTTCACTTCCCGTCTTCTTTACCCCTGAAGCCTCAGCCCTCGGCTTCTTACAGTCCTTGCTCATATGACCGCCTTCCCCACAGTTAAAACACTTGCCCATCCGGCAATCCCTTGATATATGTCCCGTCTTCCCACACTTAAAGCAGATGTTGGATCCCCACTTGCACTCCCCCGAGTGCTCTTTCCCACACAGTCCGCACTTCCTCAACCCTGCTCCCTTCACGACCACTCGGCGGTCGTCTACCCTTGCCTTCTTGTTACTTGTCGAGGTATCACCTCGACCAAATCTCTTTCCCTGCCAACTCTTCTCTCCACTTCCTTTCTTGCTACCCTCAGCCTTTACCAACGCAGCCCGTTCATCAAATAACCTTCCCGCCAAATCCACTGCCGACCTGAAAGTGCTTGGTCGGGCAGAAATCAAGTGCCAACGAATTTCAGCTGGCAACCCCTGAATATACCGGTTGATCTTTCGAGACACCGGCGTCACCTGCTCTGGCACCAACAACGCCAATTCGTTAAACTTGGTGGTGTATTGTTGGTGGGTCATCGTCCCCGCCTCCAACTGCAGGAACTCTCTCTCAACTCTGTCCATTTCCCGACGAGGACTGAATTCCTCAATCACCAGTCTTTTTAACTCAGCCCACTTCATCTTCCCTATAGCCCTGCTACCCTCGGCTTGGACTATATTCTTCCACCAGCACAAAGCCGGCCCTGTGAAAGAGTGGGTAGCAAACTTCACCTTCTTGTCCTCCTGGCAATCACTAATATCGAGGACAGCTTCCATTTCCATCACCCATTGGTGAGCATCAGTAGCAGTACCAGAACCATCAAAAGTTGGGGGCTTGCACCTCATGAATGCCCCGTAGTTACAACCCCGGGCTGTCTCCCGTAACTGCTCTTCTTCCTCTTCCTCTTCATCATCGGATAATACTGTTTCTGCTTCTGTCTGTTGCTGTCTACCTGAGGACCGATTCCTCCCTCGTCTCTCATCATTACGTACTGCCTTTATCACTTCGGTCACTACAGACGGTAAGATCGTCTGCATGACCTGGTGCACTTCCTCGACCACTGCCTCTTTTACCGAGGCTCTCAAATTCGCGCTTTCGTCTGCCTCCTCCTGATGAGGAGTCTCGTTTTCCTCATGAACTACTTTCTCTGTCCTAAGTCTTCCTCGCGTGTTACGCGGTTCATCACCACGTCCACCGCCACGGGAAGCTTTAGATGATCTACCACCGACCCTCTTCTATCACACTAAAAGATTTAAACACCAACACGATCATTCAAGGAAATAGCTCAGTTTATGTCAAGTATAGTAAGTCCCTAATTACAGTGGTCAGTTGTGATTAGCCACTTACTCTACTCTCCGTACCCCGAGCATTACCTGTCCTGACTACATTAGTATCTAAGTCTAACAGTACACATAACACATATCATGCGCACGAAATCATGATTAACTTTAATAAAATACCTGATGGCACGCAACTACTCAGATGGCATTCTCTTCCTTTCTGTCCCATTTTCAGTTTAAGTTTAGGTTTATTTTAAAAATTTACCCATTTCACTTAAACTTTAGCTCTGATACCAACTTGTAAGGCCCCGTTCCCGGGCACCTCACAGTTGGTCGTCATCACCCATAAAACATACATTTAATATAACTTAATAAAAACCATGCAGCGGAAACTTTGAATTTACTATAAATGCTTTTGCAAAGTAATACAACACCCATTACAAAATATCGTTTGTTTGCATTACAATACAAAAACATTAACAAAAGAATGCCATCCCAAAAGAGCTGAGTAGCCGCCTCGTGCCATCCTCAGCAACACTACCTGCCAACTGGAAAACACATAAAAGTCAGCGTTGCTGAGTGAGTTCTAGTTTTATAATAAAACATACTTTTACTTATTTATAAGTATCCTTTCGTGCATGCGTTCATACATCATACGTACACAGAGATAATATTCGTTATTATCTTCATCATTCGTTATTCATCGTTATCTTTAACTTCTCGTATGGATTCTGTCAGGCTTTACCCACTTCATAGCACTTGGCTATGATTACTGTGGTCGAATGACAAGAATCCCGTTCATACTTACTTGCGCATTGAAAGGTGAATTGTACCAATACCATATGCTACACCCCGATCGTTATTAGCTACCGGGCCGAAGTCAACATATGAACAACAAAACGTATGCCACGGTACTAGAGGTAAGCGGTAGAGGTACCATGACCATGGTCAATCACAGAGAAGGACCAATCGCGTTATTCAATGCGTGCAAGACATAATTCGTTCGTTCATTAATGCATGTATTCATCATCATTCTTCTTTTCGTTCATTCGTTAATACATGCATTCATCATCATGTTCCTCTTTTATTATCTTTCACTTTACGTTACATAATACTTCATTAGTTCATTCTCGTTATTCGTAAAGTTTCGGAAAGATAAGCATACACAATTACAAGGAACATACACACTCATCATACATTCATCATCATACATTCATCATCATACATTCATCATCATACATAGCATCATACATACGTAATCATACATAGCATCATCACTCATATTCAATAACGTCGTCATGTCATACCATACTTAACAATATTTTATTAATAATATTGTTAACAATAATAATACACTGATAATAATATCAGTAATAATAAGGGTTAATCATAATCATCATTACATGCATAAAACATCATCATTTGTTAACCCTAGTCAACCCTAGTCAACCCTAGTCAAAACCTCGAACTTCGGATTTGCAGGAAATTTTTGTAAAAATTCTAAGTGTTCTGGACATTTGAGCCCTGTTGGGCGTATAAGCCCCTTGGGCGTATGAGCACTGCTGGTCGTTTTAGCCCTGTTAGTCGTATTAGCCTGTTGGTCGTATTAGCCCATACTTAGAAACTATTTTCTGGTCATACGACCAAGGTCCAGACTTTTCACCCTACACTTAGAATAATAATCTGGTCATACGACCACCCTGTTGGGCGTATTAGCACTATTGGACTCATCACCCTACACTTAGAATAATCATCTGGTCATACGACCACCCTGTTGGACGTATTAGCACTATTGGACTCATCACCCTACACTTAGAATAATCATCTGATCATACGACCACCCTGTTGGACGTATTAGCAGCCTGGACATGTATCTAATTCATATCCCAAATACCACACATCAAAATGCCTAGTTCTAAGCATGCACACATGATTTCCAGGCATAAACTTATCATAAACATAAACATACATACATTCATATCATACGGGGATTATACCCAAATTCATAAAAACATATATACATGCATTTTCCAGCCCCAAAACGTTTAAAACAGGTAAAAAGGGGGTCTAGAAACTCACCTTAGTTTGTCTTCGGGTTTTGGATACCCTTTCTTAACTTCCCAGTCGTTTCTACACCTAAAACACACACACACAGTGCAACCCGAACACAAACACACACACATAAGAACATGCATTCTCGGTTTCTTAGCCAAAACACAACTTAAAAACACCAATTCTTACCTTGAATCTGATTTCTTCTTCTTTCTCTCTCTAAGAATCGAAGTCCCTGCTGTTTCTCTCTCTAAAAACCGAATGCAAAGAAGTGTGCAGGGGTTATGGGCGGTCATGCCTCCCTTTTTGTACAAAATTAATGTGGACTTTGCCCATTTGGCACTTTTGGTCCTTCAACAAAAGTAGACTTTTGTTTTCTTTCTTTTCTCTTTCTATTTTGTTCTTTTAATTTCTTTAATAAAAATTTACGGGTGTTACACCAATCAACCTCAATCATGGATCTATCAAGAAACCCGAGAAAATTGTTGCGGACTACATGCTATGGATGCGTTGTGATGCCATGATAAAAGGGTGGCTTACGACTTCCATGGAAAATGAGATCAGAAACAATGTGAAATATGCGAACACCTAGGCATGTAAATGAACAGAACGTTCATAACAGTTCTATGAAAAGTTCATTTATGTTCGTTTGTTTATATAAATGAACGAACATGAAACATGTTTTGTTTGTTTTTTTGATAGTGAACATTCGTTTATGTTTGTTTATTTACGTTCGTTTATGTTTGTTTGATTATGTTTGTTCGTTTATGTTTTGAACAAAAAGTTCATGTACATATATTTATGGTTTTTGAGTTAGTTATACCGTTAGTCTTTTTGGTTTCTAGAAAGTAACAATATAGGGTACTAAATTTTTTCTATTACATCATTGGGTATTAAGGGTTATTTTCTATAACACACCAAGGTACTAACGCAAACGTTCGTTTAAAATTAACGGATACCTCATCACGTGCATAAAACGTGAGGGCAAATCCGTCTTTACCACTTACAACCTAAATATATATTAACCCCCCTTCTTCGAACTTGAATAGCACCGCCATTCAATTATACGATCAGGCTTCCACGTTTATTTTTAAAATTGATCGGTATTATGGTTCTAAAAGTGACGATCAAAATGTGGGTTCTTAGAGGCGAAGATGATGTAGACATTGAATTACTATAAAGTAAGTGATTTTAATCTTATGTATACCTTATAAAATGATCAAAATTTGTGTTTCAAACTGATTATGAATGTCCGTCTTCTTGTTTTCAGGTAAAGATCATTATCCAAGCCATTTTTCGATCAAGATTTACCATGGAGGAGCTTTAATAATTAAAGAATCATAGGGTTCCAGAAAGGTTTAAGGAAAATTATCAGGATTTGTTGCATATGGAGAATTTCGGTATTTTTTTACTTTTGCATGATATTGTTACACAATTAGGTTACACCAACACTTTAAATGTATTTTGCTATTATCAAATTCCTAGAAGGGATTTTAGATTTGGATTGTTGGCTTTAGCTTCTGATCAAGATTTATCAAATCATAAGTGTCTCAATTTATGCAACAACTATGAGTGATTATGATTTAATAAATCCTTATTTGGAAGACGATGAACTTGGAAGATGATTCCAATCGGGATGTGGAAGTTGAAGTGGATATGTTCAATTTCATAGTTAACTTAAATGAGGGTGATAAAGATCAAGAGGAAGAAGATTATCTGAGTAATGAATCATTTGGTACATCTTCCTCCGAAGATGAAATACCAATTGAAAATATTAGAAGAAAAGCATTTATAAGACTTATAAAAGAACAAGAGGGTAGTAAACATTAATGCAACTTTTATGTTGGACAAAAGTTTGGTTGCAGTGAAGAAGTAAAGGAATTGATTAGAAGACACTCGGTAGAGACAAGAAAGGAAATATCATTTTATAGAAATGACAAAATTACGGTGATGGCTAATTGCAATAGAACTATTCCACAGTTTGAAAAAGAACCGATCTAAGGCCCATGTCCAACTAATAACCTAAGTCAAAATGCTAGTCAAGAACCAATTCAAGGCCTAAGTCAAGTCAACAAAGTGGATGCTGATAAAGCTAGTCAAAGTTAAAAAGAAGGGGCGTACCTGATGCTGCAAAGAGCTCCCGCGTTTTCCCATGGTCTAGGGAGGGTCCGTCCCATTTAAGGGAAGATGTACGCGGTCTTTCCCCCACATTTTGTGAGGAGGCCGTTTCCACGGATCGAACCTGAGACCTTCGGTCCCTTAGGAACAACTTTTACCGCTGCGCCAAGGCCCGCCCTCAAAGTTAAAAAGAAGGTGGTAGGAAAACTATGAAGAACCTTAATAAATGTCCTTGGGTCTTGTATGTTTCTATATCAAAAGATGATCCAACTTGGGTGGCTATAACACACAACCTAGAACACAAATGCCTTCAAAAGAGACATGTGAAGTCATTTACTTTAGATTGGCTGTCAAAGGAGATCCAAGATCAGATTGAGTCAAACCCCGGAATAACTATTAAGGCTCTCCAAGAACAAATGCAGAAAAAAATATGAAATGGATGTTTAAAAAATGAAGGCATTTAAGACTAAGACAGAAGCATCTAAGCAGATAATGCGTGATTATATTAAGAAGTATAATGTTCTAAGGGATTATGTGTGTGAATTGCAAAGAGCAAACCCAGATACTACGGTAAAGATTGGTGTGGAACTTGAGCCTACTCCTAATTTTAAGGTTCAAGTTTTTAGAAGAATTTATGTATGTCTTGGTCCAAAAACAGGTTTTCAAAGCCTGTAAAATAAAAATACTAGGCTTGGATGGTGCTTTCACGAGAGGCCATTTCCAGGCCAATTACTAACTGTTATGGGTATAAATCCTAATAATAGGATATATCCACTTGCTTATGGCATAGTTGAGTCAAAGTCTATACATAGTTGGACTTGGCTCTTGAAAAACCTGGCAGGTGATCTGGGATTACAAACGAACTCTAATTTCACTTTTATATTGGATAGATAAAAAGGTATGATTCCAGCTCTTGTAGAGTTATAGCCATCTGCTGAACACAAGTTCTGTGTTAGACATATACACCAAAACATGAAGTTTTTTTAGAGGCAAGGCATATACAAACATGTTATGGAAAAGAAAATCTGCCAACACAATAGTAGAATTTGAAGCTTTAATAGAAGACTTGAGATCTATGAATTTTGATGCATACCAGTGGTTACACAAAATTCCACATGCTCATTGGGCAAGAAGCTATTGTATTGGTTAGTTGTTTATTATATGTTAATATATTATATCTGATGCATATTAGTTATTAACATGTATTAATATGTGTAGGTAGAGCAAAGTCTGATGTGCAACTAAATAACTTATGTGAGATGTTCAATTTAAGGTTAATTGATGGTAGGGACAAGCCTGTTATAACTGCTTTAGAGTTTATAAGAGAAAACCTCATGAATAGAATTATGAATGTAATAGAAATTATTGAAACATGTGATGGACTTTTAACTCCAAATGTGGCTAAGATCTTTGAATTTACCAAAAGAGCTACTACCTAAATGACTGTCAAATGGAATGGTGGGAAAAAGTTTCAAGTTACAGATAACAAAGGGGAACAATATGTGGTGGATATTGGTGAGAAAGTGTGCTCTTGTAAAAGATGGGAATTGATTGGGATTCCTTTTACACATGTTGTTGTTCCAAACTAGAACATGGCTATACATGGTTTAGAGGTTGACATTCCAAAAAATAGGTGGAATTTTGTTATTGGTTACAAACCTGGAAGAAAGTATACTCACATAAAGTTGGTCCAATTAATGGTAGAATCATGTGGCTTGGATCATATGTACTACAAAGTTAAAAGAACCTAAACACCATAAACTAATAGGTAGGCTAAAAAAGAAGAGGAAAAAGGATGCCATAAGGAAGATGAGATGGTAAAAGGTGGCAAACTAAGCATGGAGGGGAAGACTATTACATGTGGACTTTGTAAGAAAAAAGATCATAACAAAAAAACTTGTAAGGGTCAAGGGGAACCATCAATTGCAAACCAATAAAGACAGTGTTTTATTTTCATTTTGGCTTTTATTACTTGTTTTGTATTTGGAATTGACTATTTAGGCTTTTGGTCTTTTTATTGTTTATTACAAATTGTAGTCTTTTGTTCTTTCGGGAAATACTTGGCCTAATTGTAATACATTTAATCATTGAAGTGAATGTAGTATGTATGTTTGTAGTCTTTGTTCAAATTGTCTTTAGGTTTAACCAACTAAATTTAGTGTTCATGTTTGAAGTCTTTGAGTATGTAGTTTTTACATAAAGTGCAAGTGAATGCCGTCCTTATAAATGTTCCTAGATCTACATATTACACCATATTAGCTCACCATATTAGCCCTGATCTAGTTGATACAACATTTAAGATTAAAATACTATATTTTCATTGAATAACCAAAATGGTTCAATTTTATTACAATACACGATTCAAAATTACCAAAAGGATTACAATACTTGAATACCTAAACTAAATTACAAAAACTATAAAGAGGCAAATCCTACAAAGAGTAACCAACTGATTAGCAAACACATGTCTTTTCGCTTCACTTTATCCTTTAATGCTTCAACTTTGTTTTCAAGGTTGTTCTTTGAAATCAGGAGCCCTAGGATGATCAGAACAGATCGAGCAGCATGGGAGGATCAACCCAAACATAGAATCTGTACCTATTATGCTGAAAAATGTAAACGGTTAATGGTTTTTTTTTCAAGAATTAGGTCAACAGGAGTTTAGAACTCCTACCACCATGGGGCAAGTATAGAAATGTCATCCAGGGTTGCTATCGGTCCACGAAGTTCAGATTACAGCTTGTCTTCCACAATTATAAACCACCATTGTGGTAGGGGGTGAGATTATCTAATTTTGATGATGGTAGCACATATTAAGGTTGTTTGATTTAAGAAGAAGGGGTTTAATTATATCCACCTACTTAAATGGTAAAATACGAATTTGCTCTCACGTTTTATGCATGTGATGAGGTATCCCGTTAATTTTAAATGGACGTTTGCGTTAGTACCTTGTTGTGTTACAGAAAATAACATTTATATTCAAAGATGTAACAAAAATGTTAGTATCCTAGGGTGTTACTTTCTAGAAACCACAAGGACTAACGGTGTAATTAACTCATGGTTTTCTGGATGAGTTATTATGAATTATTTCTTAATGAATTATTATGGATTTTTTATAAAATCATATTTTTGGATGAATTATGTATATTTGAACCATTAATTTACATGTGTTTTTTAGATAAACTATGATGTGTTAGACTTGCGCGTTTTATGGTCATTAATTTTTATTTGTGTTCATTTATGTTTTTCAGTTATGTTCGTTTGTGTTTGTTTACGTTCATAAACTGTTCATTTAGTTTTTTAACAAATGAACATGCATGAACACGATCATTTCCATTATCCTAATAAAAAAACATGAACAAAAGTTTGTGTTCGTGTTCGGTTAAATGTAAATGAACGAACTCAAACATGCTGATGTTCATGTTTGTTCGGTTTCTTTACAGGCCTACGAACACTGCCACCGAGATATGGGCCGACTTGGTCGAACGTTTTGGAAAGGAAGGCGCTCGGGCAAATGAATGAAAGTATACCATCACCACCACACAACACAAGGGCATGTCAGTTTCAACATACTACACGAAGCAATGTAGCCTTTGGGACGAGATGCAATCCGCTTTATCGATTCTTCAATGTACTTGTAATGAATGTTTCTATGACATAGGAAAGTATATGGCTAAAATTAAAGATAAAGAAAGGCACTACGAGTTTCTTATGGGACTTGATAATGAGTTCTCGATCATCCGTACCCAGATCCTGTCCATAAATCCCATACCATTGCCGACAAGATTCCAACAATCGAATTGCCGACAAGATTCCAACAACCAAATCTGCCACCTTCAAGGCCTTCACTCCTGGTTGACAAGAAGTGGGCACCAACATGCGTTATGACAAGTCGATTCCTAAGGATACCAAACACATCGATGTTACAGAGCACTGCATCTTCTATGGAAAAGATGAACACCATTGAGACGGTTATTTTAAACGTGTAGTCTATCCTGACCAGTGGCCATTAAACAAAAAACGTGGCGAAACAAAGCCTAAGGCAGCATGCATTGATAATGGAACGAGCCCCATTCCATGTTTGACCAATGAAAAATATGAAAATTTTTTAAAACATTTTATAGAAAGTGAAAAGGATTCACAGGAAGGCACAAACCCCATGGTCTCCATGGAAGGTAAGGCTAATTAGGGTAATGATTAGGTTGTTGATTCGGAATCCGAACAAATTACACATGATCATAAAGTTCTTGAGAATGTTGTCAATGATCATAATGAAACACCGGTAAACATTCCTAATGGTGAGTCGGTGTCAGTTGACGGAAAGGGAGAATGCACACTACCGAGTGGTGCAAAGATTAGAGAGGTCCTTCACACTCCTCAATTTACTTGGCAACCTTTTATCAGTTAGTCGACTGTGTTGTGATCTTCAATCAACAATAACATTTTTCTTGATTTTCATGTTATGGAGGAAATACACATGAGGAACTTGATTGGTGTGGGTGCGTGAAGGAATGTCTTGTTCAATCATAAAGGATAAAGCTACCGAAAACTCAGGATTTCAGTATTGATTGTCAACTGCAGAATCAGACCAAGTGCTAAATCCACCGCCAAATTGCTTATGCTGAATGACTGCTGATCAGCATATACCAAAGCAACTGTCGAACTAGATATGTTGAAAGTCTGCTAATCAGCATTTGCAGATCAACTACCAATCAACAGTGAACTCTTGATCTGCTAATCAACTACTACTCCGAATAAGATTGTTTGTGCCGATGGCTGTTATGTCTAACCTTTTGGAGACGACATAGTATAGAAGCTGCCAATCCCATACACAGATTATCTATTTGATATAGACTCTGAACATAGAATAGTTTATTCTTGTTGTTTAGATTTCTTAGTATAAAAGTTCTCACACTTGTATGATAGAGGCAAGCTTTTTAGCCATTTGATTGTATCTGGCAATTGTAACATTTTGTTTACACCAGACTAATCAAGTGAGTACTTTGAAAAAACAATTATGCATTTACATTTACTAAAAGTTTTTATGCTGTGATACTAAGTATCTAACTTAGATTTTGCATTCGTTAGTTATTAATTAAAGAGGAAGTTCTTGTTAGTCTAAACCAACCGGATCCAACATGGTCTTTACCCAATGGGGATGCTTGGAGTCAAGATTTTGGGACACCTGTCCAAAGAAAAGCTTACTAAAAAGATTTTCTCAAGAATATTTCTGTCAATAAGTTATGTGATTCATGCTCAAAGGTTAAACGTACTAGACTTCCTTTCCAAAATAGTGAAACAAGAACTAAAGATTATTTTGAATTATCACACTGTAATATTTAGAAAAAATATCGCACACCTTCCTTCTCGGGCTCTAGTTATTTCATAACAGTGGTAAACAACTTTACTAGGGAAGTATGGGTTTTCCTAATAAAATTTAAACATGAAGCAAGCAAATGCCTCATCGCTCTCTACAACAATATGAAAACTCAATTTGGGAAAACCGTTATAATACTTAGGAAGTGACAATAAGGGCAAGTTTACGTCAAACGCGATGATTAAATTCTATGGTGAGAATGGCATTATACTTGAGGTAACGTGCCCACACACCCCACAGCAAAAAAGGGATGTGGAGTGAAAGCACACACATATTATTGAGACAGCTCGTGCTCTTAGGTTTGAAGCCAACCTCCACAAGAGATTTTGGGGAACATTTGTCTTGACTGCAATTTATGTTATTAATAGATCACTTTCCAATCGGAAACAAGACACCATACACTACTGCATAATAAGTTATTCGAGGCGGTGAAATAGGTTTTTGAGGAGGTGCAAGAACCGTCTGAAAAGACATCGCACCACTTTTTTTTAAGAAAATAGCCCAATAAAAAGTTTCTATTTTTTAGCGGTTCCATATCTACCATGAAAACAAATAGTTTAATTTAATTTTTCATATTTCCATATTTTTATATTTTCAAAGCATAGTAACAACATTTGCAATTGAATACCATACACTTTAATCCATAACCTACATATATATAACTAGCTTTAGTAAACCCGTGTATTACACGGGTTTAATAAATAAAATATTAATATAATAATATATTAATTATAAAATGATATTTTAACATATAATAAAATAATAATATCAACTTTTTAAAATTTTGTTTTTAAACTTTTTCTAAAAATAAATAAAACAAATCATATAAAAATATTATTTTAATAATTTTCCCATTATAACTCTCAAATTTGATTATTTTTGTTTTTAAAAAAGTGACTTTTTAAAAATACCAATTTTAAAAAATTTGTATTTTAAAAAAATATGCTTTAGAAAAATATATTATTTTATAAAAAAATTATTTATTCAGAAATAATATTAATAAATAGATTTATTTCTTAATTTATTAAATCTAAAAAGTTGTTAAGGAATATTATTAATAATTAAGATAATTATTTAATAGGAGAGAGAGACGGGAAAAATTTGATGAGAATGATTGTGGTGCTGTCACGTGTCATCTTAAGATACTTTTTTATTAGAGTAGGTAGATTTAATAATATACAATTTAATCCATAACCTTCTTCACAGACAATGCATCAAAATTTCCAACTCAAATACGTTGCTATAAACTTTATATTTGCAAACAATATAACAGACACTAAGTTTAATATATACAATAACAATAATATCTCAAAACGTGTTCACATCAATCTAGGATACATCTTATTAATAAATTACGGGATCAAATCTAATATCAAGTTGTCAATTTTCTTTTGTGACATATAGCTTTTGTAAATATAAATTTAGGGCAATATGTAACATATGTAAATAAATAAAACACTTACAGTATTAGAAAAATCTCTTTTATAATTCATGACAAACTCACACGTATAATTGATCACATAAAGCCATATTCCCAACCATTTTACTGTTGATTGCACTACGTTAAAACTACACGTGTTAATTTAATTTGAATATAATAAAATTTATTAATAAAAACTAGAAAGCATGCCTCCATCATTTTTGAATCAAATCTACACTTAAAAGGCTTGTTCAATTAAAAATGAAAGAAGTGTAATAATCACTTGTGTTTTCTCTTATTATAGAATCAATGACATATCTTTTTGGAGTTGTAAAAGAAATGAACATTAGCAACCAACGGAAAGTAAAAAAAATATAGAACAATTAAGTAACTATTACCCGGCTAAATATGGTGCAATAAAAAATTGTTTGCCTTGATAAAGCGTATATATCTAGGGTATATTTTTGAACGCCATGAGAATATTCGTGCATTCTTGGTCTGTGGTGTTGCCCGGATTAAAAAAAGTACAATTTGAATTGTCTAACTCATAACAAATACCTTAAATCAAGAAAAATAAAACACGATAAAGTTAATAACTTAATTGTATATAAAAATGTTATTGTACCATATAAAACTAATAATAACTTACATTTCAAAACAATGTGTGATAGTACTATCAAGTCGGCCGTTACTGAATATTTGTAACAGCTCCTCATATGGAATCCAAAATTCAACCCTCTCGCGATACATTCCATCAGGTGAATAACTCGTAATCCCCTTGGTATCACCAACGTGTCTTGATAATGGTTTGGTCATATTATTTATTGCACAAGACCTTATATTTATTTTTTGAAAAGCATCATCTACATCAGAGATAACATCTGAATTGGGATTGGAAGCGTGAGTGGTTGGCATTGGTTGTTGACAAGAATTTTAGGGTTGTTCATGTTGATTTATCTGCACTAAGTAAGAATCGATTATTTAAAAAATTAGTACACTTCATATATATTTATATGTAAGTGTATGTGTGTGTGGATTGTTATAAAGAAATAGTTGTTATTGTTTTACCATATCTATAAATCTTGTCTGTTCAATGTGTTGATGGATATTTGAACATGATACTCATCAGCTGACTCCACATAAAATAAAAACAGTTTTTATCATGTAAACAGTTCAAACCAAAATAATTATAAAGTACCTACGGTCGATAATATGAACTCATTGCAAACTAATCAATGTTTATTTTTGACGAGGCACCTCTTTGACTCGACAAACCGGACTCCATGTCTTTCTTGAGGCACTTGTTGATTTGAATGATGCCTCTTGATTCACAAGCTATTACATAACAACAAATATTAAACCAAGTATTATTCTAAAAATATAACATAATATAAACATTTATACCGTTAATGCATATGTTGGCCATCAAAAAAACTAATGAAGCATGTCACCTACCGAACTAATCTCATCGGTTTGTGTCACATCAATGACATGTATTTTCTTACAACCTTCAATAACGACATCTACTTGGACTTTAACACAACCTGAACTTATTTGTTTCCCATGTAAGATCCTGTATGAAGTTAGCCATACCTATTCTTTAGGAACCTCTAATTTTACAGCAGGTTGGTGTGCAGATATTAAAATGCATCTTGTCAATTTTGGCAAAACCATACAACATTATTAATAAATAGATTTTTTTTGTGTGTAATAACCTTTTAATTAAACTTATAAATATATTACATTGATTGTTGGATAGTCGATAAACTAGTGACCAGATGCGCAAGGAACAAGAATATTTGAGCTCCCCTCCGTCCTTTGTACCGAGGCCTCCCCTTATTCAAGTTTACTCATCTCTCTTGTAACTCGTCTACCACTTCTAAACAATTCACCGTGAATCTTTGTTGAACCTATAGCTTCAATATCCAAAAATACATCAATATCTAGATAAATCAACAAAGAGAGTATTTTGTTACTTTAATTACCTATGATATCTGAAAATGTCCGACTACATCCCTCGTGCTTAGGTCCCAAACCTTTAACTAGAGGATCTTCATTACCTTGAGAATAAGTACCACTGGATTTTATTTCTTTCTCATACGAACTTATAAGAAAATAAATATTAAAATATGAAACTATAACATATATAATTTTATGTAATAAAATAAATACATATTTTTATTATCAAACTATATATTTCTTCTTGTATGTCTTCTCCAAGTTCATACAAATTAGTATCTTTATGTTTTCTTGCTCTACCAACTGTGTAGTTTAGATTGTTTATTTTGTGTATTTCTATAAGCAGCTATAAGTTGATCCCATCTAGGTCCAACTTTAAGCTTTAACCCCTTATATCTAGTTCCTCCTAAAAGGGATTTGTTTTTATTTTCCTTTGCACTTGCTTTAGCTTTATTATTAAAAATTCTTTGCTTGTCTTCTATATAACAAATTCGCCCCAATACGCAAGATCAAGATATGTTTATTTATTAAAAGGAGTCTCACATTTATTAAAAAACTTATTAACAAGCATATTCTTCAAATTAGTAAACTTATTAACAAGCATATTCTTCAAATTAGTACAAATTTTCTTGCTATTTTAAGCATATACTCTTTTGGCTTGTCATTTTTAATATTCCACGTATACTAGACATTAACAAAATAAAAGTTTAAAAATTAGTATATATATCAAAATATACTTTGGTTTCTAACCATAGTTGATCTCATAGTAATATATTATTAGATATGCATGCATAACAACAACTTTTCAACAAACTTTTCGAAGGATGTAAAAAATAGCCGAATGCATATATCCTTTCATCATCGTTGTATCTCCTACATAAAAAAATTATGTTAATTGCGTTACTGTAATTTAAAAAAATATCATAGAAATAATTATTATATATAAATATATCAAACATTTGTCTTTAACTCTCACGTGACGTGTTAATACATATCCCTTCGTTGTGATCAGAGCGTAAGTATGTGGTGCTTTCAATTCCATCTATCATTGGTTGAATACTAATAGAAAATAAGGGCAGGTCATCAAACTGGTCATATTCTTCCTCTTTGATGACATAATCAACACCAACAATATGACGTTTACCTTGTAATATGATGTGGTATCTGTTGGATCTTGTATACCCAAGACACATACAAGATTGATTTGTTGATATGATCAAACAAATAAATATTAACACCAATTTAGAAAATAGGTTTTCTAAATTATTGCATTTAAAATAGAACAAATTATATGGATAATTTTGTTCATGAGAAATTATTTGTATCATTATTTAAGTTAGTTAAATAATAACAGATAATAGTGATTTAAATTCATAAAATTAAAAGGGTTTTAATTTTATAGACTTATGGTTTAAAGAGTATAAAATTTTATAAAAATTAAAATGGGAGGAACCCATTTTGAAGCAAGTTTCGGCCGCCCAAGGGTGGGCTTTGGGATTCCCTTTTTGTGGTTCTTACAAGATTTAATACATTCCAACACTCTTCCATTAAGAAACTCTCTCTCACACACATGCAAAATTTTCTCTTCTCCCTTCTTGGCTGAACTTTCAAGTTGAAAGAGAGCTGAAATTTGTTTTTGAAGAAGGAATTTCAAGCTGAAAATTTCGGTTTTGAAGAAGGCACAAGAAGAGGGTTTTGGTGTTGCACCTCCTAACAAGCTAGGTGTTTGCAAGAGCTTGTGGGTATACAAGCTTGAGGGCTTCTCTTTTGGAGTCTAGGCATTCAAAAAGCACCATTATCTTTCTCTTATCCATACAACACCCTTTGTTCTTGAAAGGTAGTTTCAAGAACATCCTATGGTTGTTCTTTTTCGTATTTGATAGCATTTCATTTCACATACATAAGATCCTTGTTCATGGGTTTGTTTTGTGTTAAAAATGGTTTATTTTTCAGATTATAGAACCTAATATTAACAACTTATATCTGCTACGTTTTATAGTTTAAATGGTTAAACTAGCTTTGATAATCATGTTACAAACCCATCAATGGCATCTAGAGCCGGTTATATGGAATATTTGCTTCAAAAGTCAAGAAAAGTTAGTTTTCATGGACTTTTTCAACCCATTAGGGGCTTTTTTTGTTATGGATGTATGAATCCCTTGTCTTTCAAGTTTTATTTTACATGCTTTAGAATAAACCTTGAAAGATTGATGTCAGATGGTTGATTGTTTTGTTTGGACAAATACCCTAAATTTAGTTTATGTTGGCTGAAATTTTAAGGGTTAAAAAGGGAGTTCATGGTTGTTCTTGAATGTTGTATTTGATACATATTTTGGTGCATAACATAGCCTTGACCATGTGTGCTTTAGATTTGGTTGAATGTTTGTCATGTTTGGTTTTGTTCTTGAAAGGGTTGTAATATTTTGTTTTTGTATTTTGGGTTGTAATTTATTTATTCATTGGTTATGTAATAAATAGATTAGGTGCATTTCTTTTATTAGAAAAATTGTATTAGGATATGGTTTTGTAAAGAAAGATGCATAAGTTGAAGACCTAAAGAAGAACACAAGAGACATGGACACTTGAAGCATTTGGATGTGGATTCAAGTGGGAGTTCATGGACACATATTGATGTGTCATTGTTAACCCTTAGGAAAGACCTAATGATAACACTTGTGATTGCAAACAAGTGTAGTCAACTTAGTGGCTATTGTTATGCACTTGTGATTGAAATGGTTGTGCTTGTTTGGTTGTTTGTTTTATGGTTGATTGTTTGATATTTGGATATGCATAACAAACTTATTAACAAACATAATAAGCTGAAAATTGATGATTTTTTATTATTAAATGGTTAATAAAAGGTTATTAAAAGGATTAATGACTTTAAAAAAGGGTTTTTATTTAAAAGAGAACCATAGGGCACCATGTGTTTGAAAGCATGCAAACACAAGATAAATAGAGTTTTCTAAAACTAGAATTATGAATACTTAAATTTCCTTTAGAAAACAAGTTTAACACCATCCTTTTGCACAACACTTGAGTCACTTGGAAATTCATAATAGGATAAAGGTCACTTAACCATTTTGAGGAAACTTGTGATTTAAGGTGGGAATACCTTATTTGTGGGATAAAGATCACCTAACCACTTGTGTTGGTAAACCCACGTGTGTGTGTAAGTAGGGCAACTTGATTTGCAAACCATGTTAAATGGATCACCTACAATGTGGTTTGCAAAGGGTGTTGATGGTATTAACATGCCGACTATACATATGATGTTTAAAGTCGATACCATACCCCTAGAAGTTGCAAAGGGTTGCAATTGTCAAAACATTGACTACCTTGTTAATTTAAATAATGGGATACATGTCACCTAACCACTATTTAAATGTAACGTTGGATTCAAGAACTTTAAATTTTGTTATGACACATAAAAGGGTATTATTTATTAAAATACGAAAATATTAAAACTACTAAAATTGGACTTTGTTAAAATTTTATAGATGGCCACCAACAACAATGAAAATAAAGATATCCCGTCCGCTCACTCACTATCACTAAGGACCATTCTCCAAAAGGAGCATCTAAACCATAACAATTTTATTAATTGGTTTCGAAACTTGAGAATTGTTCTCAAGCAAGAGAAACGGTCATACATATTAGACCATCCGATTCCCGATCAACCCAATGAGGAAGATGAGGAGGCCTTTATGAATTAGGTAAAATACACTGAGGACTCGGTCCAAGTGTCTTGCCTCATGTTGGCAGGTATGACTCCGGATCTCCAAAAGGAGTATGAACATCACAGAGCATATGACATGATTACCCAGTTGAAGGAAACATTCCAACAATAAGCAACGATAGAGCGCTTCGAAACGATTCGAGCACTCCATGCATGTCGTATGGACGACACCCAATCCATCTCATCTTATGTACTTAAGATAGAGCCACATTGACCGCCTCGAAAGGCTGAATTGTCCCGTCTTCAATGAGTTAGTTACGGATTTGATCCTCAACTCTTTGTCAAAAAGGTTTGACAACTTTGTTATGAATTATAACATGAACGGGTGTGACAAGAACATAAGTGAACTTCACTCTATGCTTAAAACAGCCGAGGCAACCATGGGTAAAAAGGTTTTACCCGTTCTCACCATCAATGAAGGTGGGAACAAGAAGAGGCCTCACCCGGCACCCAAGGCAAGTGTTGCCAAGGGTAAAGGGTATGTTAAGGGAAAGGGAAAGGGAATGGTAAGAGCACCACCACCAAAACCAGTGGAGAAGAAGCAAAAGGTTGCTTCGAATGACCCATGCTTTAAGTGTGGGGAGATAGGACATTAGGTAAGAAATTGTCCTATCCATCTCAAAGAGTTGCAAGCTAAGAGGGATGCCGGTAAAACCTCAGGTACAATTTTCATGATTCATATTGATCTCAATTTAATATCCTCTAATATATGGGTATTGAATACCGGATGTGGAACTCATATTTGCAATTTGTTACAAGGGTTCAAAAGAAGTAAGGACTTCAAGAAAGGGGATGTAAGCCTCTACATGGGAAATGAGGCAAAAGTTCAAGTTGAAGAACGTAGGGACTACATCTTGAAGCTTCCAAATGGTTTGGAAGCAATTTTGAACAATATTTTGTATGCTCCTAGTTTGACTAGGAACATTATTTCAATTTCCTAATTAAGACAATATGGTTATGTTATGATATTTATTGCAAATGAAATCCATGTTTCTTTAAATGACATCTTTTATTTTAAAGGTATTCCTATTAATGGTATTTATGAATTGGTTCATGAAAACACATTATATCATGGCTCATTATACCAAACCACCACCAAAAGGCTCAAATTGGATTTGAGTAACACCTATCTTTGGCATTGCCGTCTTGGTCATATAAACAAGAAGCGCATACAAACACTTCAAAAGAATGGTCTTTTAAAAGCAAGTGAATATGATTCATTTGATGTATGTGAATCTTGTTTACAAGGTAAAATGACTAAGGCACCTTTTAGTGGTAAATCCGAAAGGGCAAAAGATTTATTAGGTGTCACACCCCAACCTTGACGACGAAAACATCGAGATGTGAGAGATAAGATCGTTCACAGCCACATAACGCTATTATTAAATCCAAATGTATTATTCATAAGTTTCAAAGGTAACATTACAAGCATAAGTCTCAAACATGAAATAAGTTCAAACATAACATGACAAAATATAATCTTTTTATTTCATTAACTAGGTCCAAGTCCTAGATTATTGCAAACTTTAAAAGATCACTTTAAACTTGGGCATGACCTGAAACATAATAAAAATAAAAGGTCAACTAAAAATAGTTGGTGAGTTTCCAAGGTTTTCATACATAATACGATAAAATTACAAGTAGCAATTCATGTCATAGGTTATAAGTTAGCAAGGTTATAGAACACATATCATTACAACAAACCTCGACTTGATTACAAGCATATAAGATTGGCTAAGTGTATTTGGTTCACATGATAAACAAGCATACATCATCAGGAGCCGGCAATACCTCGGCTTTAGCACCAAATAGGCTTGTCAGGCCCAAAGATCTAAGACGTCGCCAGGTTAGAAATAGTTAATGATTGTAAACAAACTATGTATCTCATATAATTACTTACAACATACGAATAACCATGACAAAATATAAAGATGAATTGCAAGTGCTTTACAAGTCTCCAACGTTTATAAGTGTATGATGTATAAGTATCATGTTTCACCCCAAAATGGTGTGAAAAATGTAAAAAGGGGCAAGGAAAACTCACATATCAAATAAGTATGTAATGAAGATTAATAAGAATAATAAACGTTCCAACGCAATCCTTCACGAGGCACCTAATCATATATGTTACAAGATTAGGGTTAGTAATAAGATTAACGTTCAAACGAGATCTAGGGTTTCTATAGAATTGTGGGTTTTTTGGCAAATAAATAATGTTATATGATGAAATCATTTATATTTTAATTAAATGAAAAGAATTATACTATTTATGTAATTTATTATAAAGAAATAGAATTAAGTCATTTATAATAATTGGTAAAGTTTAAATATGAATTGTAAGTAAAATTTTATAATCTTTTAGGATAAAAATGATTTAACAATGATTAAAATAACGTATTGACTAATAGTAACTTATAAGTCTAAACCATTGGTTAAAGTACATTTTATAACCTAAAATAACATTTGTAAACAATTTATGAAATTATAAAATATATATAATTTCTACGATTTTTATGATTAATCCATAATTAACATAATATAGTGTCCATTAATATTTTAATGATTTTAGAATTATTATTTCAAGCTCATAAAAATAACTATTTATAACATTTGTAAATAATGTTTTATAAAAATATTAAGGTCTTTTAATAAATTTACAGAAAAATCATTAGGTAGTTTTTAAATAAAGAAAGTCTATAAAATTTATTTTTATAATTTTTAGGCATTTTTATGTATTTTAAAGGCTTGAACAAGCTTTTCTAAAAAAAAGGATGAGGGTGCCCGGGTTCGAACCCAGGACCTCACGGTGAAAATGCACATACTTAACCAGTGATCCAGGGCCGTGGCCTTGGTATCACTTGGTCTTTAATTCTTTTAAACACAATCAAATTGAAATCCCCAAATTGTATGAACCCTAGAATTAAACATGATTCAATTGAATCCAAAATTGATTATGTTAATAAAATTAACCTTAGGGCTTTTAATCCTCAAGTGAAACCGAGTGTAATGATATGTGAAACTTACGTGTTCGAGTTTGAATTGATAGACTTAGATTGTAGAACAAGTCGCGGCTAGGTCGTGAATGGTTCCGGTTGTAATCGATCACAATACTCAAATTAATTGTACAGGAAGCTTTCACAGGACCTTATGATTAAAAGACCTCTAATAATTGAGGTTAAAAGTGTTGAAAAGGGGGTGCTCGAGTATGTTGCAGGTCCGCGGCAAAGGTGATGATCAATTGGGTTGTTTTGTTGTATTTCAGATGTAATTGGGAGTTGTATACGTTTAGGAATGGTTAGGAGGTCATTTAGAGTTCATTTGATTGAGTAATCATCAGGTTTTTGATGTCGAACGATTTGAGGATTAATGGTGGTCGGTTATGAGTTCAATCGGTCCCCCTTTAATTCAAATTAAAGCTCATTATGGGTTCGGTTCGGTTTCTATTATGCTTACATTAATAATATTATTAATAATATTATTATTATTAATATTATTCAAATTATTATTAATATTATTAAAGCTATTATTAATATTATTAAAGCTATTATTAATATTATCAAATTAAAGCTCATTATTCAAATTATTATTAATATTATTAATATTATTAATATTATTAATATTATTATTGTTATTATCATTGTTATTATCATTGTTATTATCATTGTTATTATCATTGTTATTATCATTGTTATTATCATTGTTATTATCATTGTTATTATCATTGTTATTATCATTGTTATTATCATTGTTATTATCATTGTTATTATCATTGTTATTATCATTGTTATTATCATTGTTATTATCATTGTTATTATCATTGTTATTATCATTGTTATTATCATTGTTATTATCATTGTTATTATCATTGTTATTATCATTGTTATTATCATTGTTATTATCATTGTTATTATCATTGTTATTATCATTGTTATTATCATTGTTATTATCATTGTTATTATCATTGTTATTATCATTGTTATTATCATTGTTATTATCATTGTTATTATCATTGTTATTATCATTGTTATTATCATTGTTATTATCATTGTTATTATCATTGTTATTATCATTGTTATTATCATTGTTATTATCATTGTTATTATCATTGTTATTATCATTGTTATTATCATTGTTATTATCATTGTTATTATCATTGTTATTATCATTGTTATTATCATTGTTATTATCATTGTTATTATCATTGTTATTATCATTGTTATTATCATTGTTATTATCATTGTTATTATCATTGTTATTATCATTGTTATTATCATTGTTATTATCATTGTTATTATCATTGTTATTATCATTGTTATTATCATTGTTATTATCATTGTTATTATCATTGTTATTATCATTGTTATTATCATTGTTATTATCATTGTTATTATCATTGTTATTATCATTGTTATTATCATTGTTATTATCATTGTTATTATCATTGTTATTATCATTGTTATTATCATTGTTATTATCATTGTTATTATCATTGTTATTGTCATTGTTATTGTCATTGTTATTGTCATTGTTATTGTCATTGTTATTGTCATTGTTATTGTCATTGTTATTGTCATTGTTATTGTCATTGTTATTGTCATTGTTATTGTCATTGTTATTGTCATTGTTATTGTCATTGTTATTGTCATTGTTATTGTCATTGTTATTGTCATTGTTATTGTCATTGTTATTGTCATTGTTATTGTCATTGTTATTGTCATTGTTATTGTCATTGTTATTGTCATTGTTATTGTCATTGTTATTGTCATTGTTATTGTCATTGTTATTGTCATTGTTATTGTCATTGTTATTGTCATTGTTATTGTCATTGTTATTGTCATTGTTATTGTCATTGTTATTGTCATTGTTATTGTCATTGTTATTGTCATTGTTATTGTCATTGTTATTGTCATTGTTATTGTCATTGTTATTGTCATTGTTATTGTCATTGTTATTGTCATTGTTATTGTCATTGTTATTGTCATTGTTATTGTCATTGTTATTGTCATTGTTATTGTCATTGTTATTGTCATTGTTATTGTCATTGTTATTGTCATTGTTATTGTCATTGTTATTGTCATTGTTATTGTCATTGTTATTGTCATTGTTATTGTCATTGTTATTGTCATTGTTATTGTCATTGTTATTGTCATTGTTATTGTCATTGTTATTGTCATTGTTATTGTCATTGTTAGTGTCATTGTTAGTGTCATTGTTAGTGTCATTGTTAGTGTCATTGTTAGTGTCATTGTTAGTGTCATTGTTAGTGTCATTGTTAGTGTCATTGTTAGTGTCATTGTTAGTGTCATTGTTAGTGTCATTGTTAGTGTCATTGTTAGTGTCATTGTTAGTGTCATTGTTAGTATCATTGTTAGTATCATTGTTAGTATCATTGTTAGTATCATTGTTAGTATCATTATTAGTATCATTATTAGTATCATTATTATTATTATTATTATTATTATTATTATTATATTATTATTTTATTATTATTATTATTATTATTATTATTATTATTATTATTATTATTATTGGTAGTAGTAGTAATAACATTATTACTATCATGCTTACATTAATAACCTTTGTTGTTAATCCTTTTATTTACGGAATTTAAGTAGAAAGAATAAAAGAACAAACATGAGTAATCCTCATACTTTTATTAATGACAATAATTGCCCTTACAAGAATGTAAGGGGTTCAACTTTTATTAATAAAAATTCAGGATGTTATAGTCTCCCCAACTTCAAAGAATTTCGTCCCGAAATTTAGAATGAAACTTAAACGAACAGGAGACTTATGATGGAAGATAAGTGTACTAACGGGCAGTGATTTGCGTTTGATTACGGGTGAGATGCTTCACTTTACGAATTGTGGAATTTTACAGAGTTCTTGACACGATACATGCAATTTGAACGCTTCCTATGGGATGCAGAACTTTTCATTAAAAAGCTAACTCTTTGAGACTTGACACATGAGACGTTGGAAAACGAAGATAAGTTCGTGAGGTATATTAGATTTTAACAGAAAAATTGATGATAAACTTTATTGATCTTTATATACGTATTGAGATGAAGGTATTAACAAGTCTCGTAAGTCACAATCATGATAGAGATTTAGAGGTTTTCAAGATGAGGAGTTCAAAGACGGTCCAAAAAATGACACAATAATAGGAATTGAATTGATCAACAAGACAGCGTTCTTGATTGGATTAAAATTTGAATATTCAGGATATTACCGATAAAGACAATCACAAATAGCTTTCCAAGTACGGCTTGCACCCAAGGTTCATCAAACCCATGAACACAGCCGAAACGTTTGGATGACTAGAAATACATGAACCTAGATTTATAATTACTTTATTTGGTAAGAAAGATGGTTTTAGAAGTGCTATCATCGTGCAATTTAGTTTTGATGATAACCGAGAATGAAGGTCGATAAGTAAGAATTAAAAGGTTCCATAAAGTTAGATCGAACGTCAGGTGGAAACGTAAAAGCGTGAGAGAAGAAATTGATTTAAAATTAAATATTCCAGGCTTGGAACTAAAATTATCCTAAGGTGTCAAAGACCTCTTTTGAGTTCAGGAATCACGCTTTAGCTTGACTGGCTGAAACACTATCATCGGCAAATCAGATAATGGTGTTTACCCTTCAAGTTGTTACATGTTTCTTGTCAATTGAAGTCTTAAAAACCTTGGTAAGTTTGAGATCAAGGAATGAGAACAGTCACCAAGATGTGGTTATCACTCCTAGCTTTGTGGTGTATTTCCCAAAGTATGACTCTTAACTACCAAACGATAGTTTGACCCTAACTCATTGTTAAGGATCCGTAAGAATAAAATGAGGTAACTTACCATTAAGGTAAGGATAATCACTCCTATCTTAACGATGAAGTTTTATAGAAACAAATTATAGTAAATTAAAAGACTTCATCAAGTACAGAATCCACTCCTACTTTAATGAGATCATTTCACCTGAGCAAAATACCATCCATAAAACTTTAAACGGGTGAAATTATCATCAAGGTATGGTTTTCACGCATATCTTGATGATTGTATAACAAGAGAACAATCGAGAATTGACATTTGGCACCAAAATACGGGATTCAATCCTATTTTGGTGAGGTCATTTCATTCGTGAAATACAAGCTCCAAAGGAAAATGAGTGAAATCTATCCTCAAAACAAGGAAATCACCCCGATTCAGAGAGCGAGATTTCATAAAACACGCAATAGAAAAGTTGAAAACCATCATCGAGGTACGAAATTCACTCATATTTTAAAGAGATACTTCCATTGGTGAAATACGGATTTCACAAGAACAAGAAGAAGAAATGGTCATCAAGGTAAGGAATTCACTCCTGTCTTGATGATGCAATTTAATAAGTACAATAATGATGAATAGAAAATCATCACCAAAGTAAGGGATTCACCCCTGTTTTTATGAGATAGGTTCATTTAAGATATACGAGTGTCCTTATTTATAAGTTGACTTGCGGACCCTTGCATTGTCTACGATACAAAACGGTTAGAAGATTTTACAAAGCTCGACTTAGCAAACGAAGAGAATATCAGCTAGAAACTCAGAAACTTTAGATTACACCGACGTAACAAGAACAAAAAAAATCATGTTTGCTAGGATTAAGGTTAAAGTTCGGGATAACATAGTTAATTGTGATAGGTGCTCAAATCTTGAATGGTTTAAGTCAGGAAAACAAGATCAATGATGAAAATGATTCAACGCAACAATAAGATGTATACGTTCGGTTCAAAATAAAAGGAAAGTGCGTTGACTTCTCAAAGTGTTACGTCAACCACATCTTTACGGAAGACACGCGTACCTATAAGAGAACACCCATCTAATGAGTTCCAGGTCAGATAATCGAATCCAACGGTCGAATCAGATTTATGTGTATACCTTGCCTAGACAAGGTATCCCGAGATGCAGGAATTGCACCTTTCGGCATTGCATGATTGCAGTTGTGGGACACACTTTAAGGACATTTGAAAACCCTAAGTAACAATTTAAAGTTTTGAAAACCATCCAGTTTAGACGACCAATATCTTTGGATATACTAAGATCCATGTACACATTGGTCGAGGTATAAAGGTAGTTACATAAGGCGCACAACGTATTGTGATGTTTAAACGTAAGATTTGAGGAGCATAACGAGTTGAATATTAACGAGAACATTCTATAAAATGGGAATGAGAAGATATTAGAGTTTTGGATGATAAACCAGTCCAAGGAATCAAGGATTTTTTATATTCAAAATACAGATAGGATGGTTCCATTTGGTAACACATTACCATTTGAAAACGTTGACACGTCAAGGTGAGTTGACCCACTTGCCTTAGAAACTTGTGCATATTGACCATAGTTTATCACTCATCCCAGAAATCCCCAGGTAAGCATAACTGGTCTCGTAATGAGATTTATACGATATGCTTGCCTTAGCCCGAAGGCCTTTTGCCAGGAAATCTAGAATACAGGTGTCTATGTGTCACACAATATTTCTTAGGTTCATGGAATCAAAACCATGATGAAATTTTTATAGATTATACATAAGTCTAAAGATTCAAGCCATAAGCATAAGTATACGATTCCACGTGTCATCGAGAATAAGTTTAGAAAGTTTCATTTGTCGAGGAGAGTCAAAGAGTCAAAGATAAGTTTAGGGAGACAAGTAACAAAGTTTTAATATTTACAAGGCAATCCTAAGCTAAGCCATCAAGTAGCACATAAGAAGACATAGCATTATGTAGAATGCATACCATATGTATATTTACAAGAATATGAATATCATTCTATAAGGTTCATGCATAAGCTATAGTTTAGGTCACCATTTCTAATAACCTAAATCCCTATAGTTATGGGCTCTGATACCAATCTGTCACACCCCAACCTTGACGGCAGAAACGTCAAGATGTGAGAGTTAAGATCGTTCACAGCCACATAACGCTATTATTAAATCCAAATGTATTATTCATAAGTTTCAAAGGTAACATTACAAGCATAAATCTCAAACATGAAATAAGTTGAAACATAACATGACAAAATATAATATTTTTATTTCATTAACTAGGTCCAAGTCCTAGATTATTACAAACTTCAAAAGATCACTTTAAACTTGGGCATGACCTGAAACATGATAAAAATAAAAGGTCAACTAAAAATAGTTGGTGAGTTTCCAAGGTTTTCATACATAATACGATAAGATTACAAGTAGCAATTCATGTCATAGGTTATAAGTTAGCAAGGTTATAGAACACATATCGTTACAACCAAACCTCGACTTGATTACAAGTATTTAAGATTGGCTAAGTGTATTTGGTTCCCATGATGAACAAGCATACGTCATCAGGAGCCGGCAATACCTCGGCTTTAGCACCAAATAGGCTTGTCAGGCCCAAAGATCTAAGACGTCGCTAGGCTAGCAATAGTTAATGATTGTAAACAAACTATGTATCTCATATAATCACTTACAACATACGAATAACCATGAAAAAATATAAAGATAAATTGCAAGTGCTTTATAATTCTCAAACGTTTATAAGTGTATGATGTATAAGTATCATGTTTCACCCCAAAATAGTGTGAAAAATGTAAAAAGGGGCAAGGAAAACTCACATGTCAAATAAGTATGTAATGAAGATTAATAAGAATAATAAACGTTCCAACGCAATCCTTCACGAGGCACCTAATCGTATATGTTACAAGATTAGGGTTAGTAATAAGATTAACGTTCAAATGAGATCTAGGGTTTCTATAGAATTGTGGGGTTTTTGACAAATAAATAATGTTATATGATGAAATCATTTATATTTTAATTAAATGAAAAGAATTATACTATTTATGTAATTTATTATAAAGAAATGGAATTAAGTCATTTATAATAATTGGTAAAGTTTAAATATGAATTGTAAGTAAAATTTTATAATCTTTTAGGATAAAAATGATTTAACAATGATTAAAATAGCGTATTGACTAATAGTAACTTATAAGTCTAAACCATTGGTTAAAGTACATTTTATAACCTAAAATAACATTTGTAAACAATTTGTGAAATTATAAAATATATATAATATCTACGATTTTCATGATTAATCCATAATTAACATAATATAGTGTCCATTAATATTTTAATGATTTTAGAATTATTATTTCAAGTTCATAAAAATAACTATTTATAACATTTGTAAATAATTTTTTATAAAAATATTAGGTCTTTTAATAAATTTACAGAAAAATCATTAGGTAGTTTTTAAAATAAAGAAAGTCTATAAAATTTATTTTTATAATTTTTAGGCATTTTTATGTATTTTAAAGGCTTGAACAAGCTTTTTTAAAAAAAAGGATAAGGGTGCCCGGGTTCGAACCCGGGACCTCACGATGAAAATGCACATACTTAACCAGTGAACTAGGGCCGTGGCCTTGGTATCACTTGGTCTTTAATTCTTTTAAACACAATCAAATGGAAATCCCCAAATTGTATGAACCCTAGAATCAAACGTGATTCAATTGAACCCAAAATTGATTATGTTAATAAAATTAACCTTAGGGCTTTTAATCCTCAAGTGAAACCGACTGTAATGATATGTGAAACTTACGTGTTCGAGTTTGAATTGATAGACTTAGATTGTAGAACAAGTCGCGACTATGTCGTGAATGGTTCCGGTTGTAATAGATCACAATACTCAAATTAATTGTATAAGAAGCTTCCACAGGACCTTATGATTAAAAGACCTCTAATAATTGAAGCTTCCACAATACTCAAATTAATTGTACAAGAATGTAAGGGGTTTAACTTTTATTAATAAAAATTCAGGATGTTACATTAGGTATCATACATTCGGACGTATGTGGTCCTTTTAACCCAATGACTAGGTACAATGAAAGATACTTCATTACCTTGACCGATGACTATAGTCGATACGGGTATGTGTACTTGTTAAGATACAAAGATGAAGCTTTTGAAATGTTCAAAACCTTCCAGAATGAAGTAAAAAATCAACTCAACAAATCAATAAAAATTCTCCGCACCGATAGAGGAGGTGAATATCTAAGTGATGCTTTTAGAGATCATCTTAGAAGTTATGGGATTGTCTCACAAGTATCTCCACCTGGAACACCACAACACAATGGTGTGTCTGAGAGGAGAAATTAAACTCTGTTGGATATGGTTCGATCTATGATGGCTTGAAGCTCATTACCTCTATCATTTTGGGTTTCGCTTTGCTTTCTGCGGCCCGTATTTTGAATATGGCCCCAACCAAGAAAGTGGAAAATACACCTTTCGAAATATGGCTGGAAGGGTTCCATCTCTATCATATCTAAAGGTGTGGGGTTGTGAAGCTTATGTTAAGACTCCAACCTCAAACAAGTTAGAAAGTCGTTTCACTAAGTGTATCTTCATTGGATATCCTAGAGATTCTATGGGATATTATTTCTATGCTCCATTGGAACAAAAGGAGTTGGTTGCCAAGAAGGCTGAATTCTTAGAAGCTAAGTTCCTTATGGAAGGAGCTAGCAGTAGCACTGTGGATCTTGAAGAGGATCAAGAACCACAACACGATACATGTTTGGTTGACACTAGCACTCAACATAAGGATGTTGAGAATGATCAAATGATTGATCAATACACACAAAACGTTGGCAGATCTAGTAGAACTAATAATCCACCTGAAAGATATAGATTTTTCGTAAATGGATGCTATGTGGTAGATTCCGATGAACTAACCACATACCGTGATGCAATGTCCAATTTGGATTGTGACAAATGGCTTGAAGCCATAAACGTTGAGATGCAATCCATGTATGACAATCAAGTGTGAGACTTGATTGTACCACCTCTTAACTCTAAGATAGTTGGGAGTAAGCGGGTTTTCAAGAAGAAAACCGACATGCATAGAAACTTGGATATTTACAAATCTAGACTTGTAGCGAAAGGTTTCACTCAAACTCAAGGGGTTGACTATGATGAGACCTTCTCACCGGTTGCAATGCTAAAGTCTATTAGGATATTATTTGCCATAGCTGCTCATTATGATTATAAGATTTGGCAAATGGACGTCAAAACCGCCTTTCTAAATGGATATCTTGAGGAAGATGTCTATATGGTTCAGCCTAAAGGTTTTGTCGATCCAAAACATCCTAATAAAGTATGCAAGTTAAAGAAATCAATCTATGGATTGAAGCAAGCATTAAGAAGTTGGAATCACCATTTTGATGAAGAGGTAATCAAATTTGGGTTCATCAAAAATGCTGATGAAGCATGTATGTATAAGAAAGCTAATGGGAGCATCATCACTTTCCTAGTATTGTATGTCGATGACATCCTACTATTTGGAAATGACATTCCAACCTTGGAAGGTGTAAAAACCTAGCTTGGAAGCTGTTTTTCCCTTAAGGATATTGGTGAAGCCACCTATATTTTGGGAATAAAGATCTATAGGGATAGATCAAGGCAGTTGATAGGTTTGAATCAAAGTGCATATATTGATAAGATCTTGAAAAGGTTCAAGATGGAAAACTCTAAGAAAGGTACCATACCTATTCAAAGAGGAACGATACTGAGTACGACTCAATGTCCAAGCTCAAAGGATGAGCAAGACAAAATGAAGGATATCCCGTATGCATCTGCTATAGGATCCATCATGTATGCAATGATATGCACTAGGCTGGACTTGTCATGCGCTTTGAGCATGACAAGCCGATACCAGCAAAATCCTAGAAATAGTCATTGGATGGCTGTTAAGAACATACTTAAGTACCTAAGGAGGACTAAAGATATGTTCCTAATCTATGGATCTGGTGAGGAGGAACTCATAGTAAAAGGTTACATGGATGTGAGTTTCCAAACTGATCGAGATGACTCACGATCACAGTCGGGGTACATTTTCATCTTGAATGGAGGAGAAGTCTCTTGGAAGAGCTCTAAACAAGATGTGGTGGCATTATCAACTACAGAGTCAGAATACATCGCCGCTTCATTAGCAGCTCAAGAAGCTGCATGGTTGAAGAAATTCATTGCCGATCTAGGGGTGGTCCCTTCCATTTTTGACCCCCTAGAAATTCTTTGTGATAAAGAGGGTGCAATTGCTCAAATCAAGGAGCCCCGTGCACATCAAAAAACTAGGCACATTGAGCAGAGATTCAACTACATAAGGGATGAACTTGAAAAGGGAAAGATATGTATTTGCAAAGTTCACACGGATCAAAACATTACGGATCCACTCACGAAGCTCCTTGAAAAGGCAAAGCATGAAGGACATACTTGTGCCATGGGACTTCGATATTCTAGTGACTGGGTTTGATCTTTTAATTTTGTATTTGGATATTGGAACCTTTCATTACTTGAATAAATTATTTGGTTATAATGTTTCAACTATTGTTCCTATTTTGCATGTTTAAAATCCATGAGTAAATTATTTACTCAAAACATCAGTAGTCGTTCATACTTATTGGAACAAGTATGAGGGTAAGACTATTATGAGCTTGGATTGGTGGATATTCATATGGATGAATATAGAGCAAAGGGTTGCTGCCAAGGCTCATAGATATTTATAGGAAGCAAATATTAGACTGACCCGCATTTCAAATATTACTACATGGAATCTTCCTGATTGATCATGAGTAATTTTGAGTAAAGGCAAATATTATTTTGTATCCTCTGACCTAAGATACATATTGGGTCTTGATATTCACCGAATGTTATACTTTGACTTAGTTCTTCGCTGATCTGAAACATGGCAGTACATAAGGCTGAATTCAGGTATAATACAAGGTGATTGTGAGAGGCATATGTAGTCAAGATGGGATTTGTCCCTCTTATTCGTTGAGAGTAAGATGTCTAAGGCCTGTTAAAGTTGAATCAAAGGAGAATGATCACTCTATGTCTCCAGGATTTAAGGTGACATCTGTGACAAAAGGATAGATGATTGTTTCACCTAAAACATTTCGAGTAAGGTACTTGAAGGGGATGATGTTATTGAATGGCTCTTAGTCATACGTATTAAGGGTAGTAAACCGTTGTTAGGTGGTATTTACTGCTTGCATCAATCTTCTATGAATCTTGTGCAAGTGGGAGATTGTTGGATCTTGTATGCCCAAGACACATACAAGATTGATGTGGTTAGTACGTTATGATCCAAGTCGGGTTATATCCAATAAGAAGCTAAGCAAATACCAATAAATATTTATTTGTTGATATGGTCAAACAAATAAATATTAACACCTGTTTAGAAAATGGGTTTTCTAAATTATTGCATTTGAAATAGAACAAATTATATGGATAATTTTGTTCATGAGAAATTATTTGTATCATTATTTAAGTTAGTTAAATAATAACAAATAATAGTGTGTTAAAGTCATAAAATTAAAAGCGTTTTAATTTTATAGACTTATGGTTTAAAGAGTTTAAATTTTATAAAAATTAAAATGGGGGGAACCCATTTTGAAGCAAGTTTCGGCCGCCCAAGGGTGGGCTTTGGGATTCCCTTTTTGTCTTGGTTCTTACAAGATTTAATACATTCCAACACTCTTCCATTAAGACGCTCTCTCTCACACACATGCAAATTTTTCTCTTCTCCCTTCTTGGATGAATTTTCATGTTGAAAGAGAGCTGAAAATTTGTTTTTGAGGAAGGAATTTCAAGTTGAAAATTTTGGTTTTGAAGAAGGCACAAGAAGAGGGTTTTGGTGTTGCACCTCCTAACAAGCTAGGTGTTTGCAAGAGCTTGTGGGTATACAAGCTTGAGGGCTTCTCTTTTGGAGGCTAGGCATTCAAGAAGCATCATCATCTTCCTCTCATCCACACAACACCCTTTGTTCTTGAAAGGTAGTTCAAGAACACCCTATGGTTGTTATTTTTCGTATTTGATAGCATTTCATTTCACATACATATGATACTTGTTCACGGGTTTGTTTTGTGTTAAAAATGGTTTATTTTTCAGATTTTAAAACGTAATATTAACATCTTATATCCGTTGCGTTTTATAGTTTAAATGGTTAAACTATCTTTGATAATCATGTTACAAACCCATTAGTATCTTGGTTGGCCTGGGTCATTGACAAAGAATACTTGTGTGACTTGTTTTGCAAGAACAAATGGCTCATATGCATAGCCATCACTTGTAAGGTCGACAAGCGTAAAACCATAATTTTAAACTTTAACACTAGTACGGTTATTCACCCACGTGCATTTGAACACGAATATGGTGAAAGAATAATAGTCCAATTCCCATATTTCTTGTATAACAACGTAATAAGAGTATGTGACGATTCTTAACACTGTGTCTTTCTTCATTTTGTCGAATTTGATCGTTAATTATTGTAACACCATTATTTTGTATTGTACTTTTATCATTTTGATCTTTGGTGTAAAACATATAACAGTTTATGTTGTACTCTTTGTAAGATTTTACTTTAAAATGAGGGCCTTGTCCCAAATTCTTTGTAATTTTACAACATTCATGGTCATTACCTTGTTTTTCATCCGGCTGGAAAATTCTTTGTTATGTTTAATTAAATACCACATATTGTCCTTACCCTTATATGTCAACCGTAAAATTTGCATGTGTTTTTCAACATAAGGAGCAAGGCAAGTCATGTGTTTTAAGACTTACAAATGTGAAATTTGTAAACTATCGTAGCTTAGGATGATTGTTTTCATACCAACACCTCCGACCACTTCAATATTACCCAAATGATGATGTTGAGGAGCACCAATACTTTTGACAACATCCAAATAATCTGTGCAGAATCCAATCACTTCCTTAGAGCATCTACAACCCATTCTTTAGAAGTTTGTGAGTGTAGACCTTATTTTATATGGAATGATTTTAAGTGATTTTGAGTGGTTGTGAGTAAATGAGAGAGAAAATATTACTGTTTATCTGTAAATTTAAAGATTCACTGTTCAACATTTATAAAATTTTTAATATATTTTAAAGAGGTTGTGAGTAGAGGAGAGACAAAATGTTATGATAAAAGGTGTAATAAATATTATTTAGTTGAAAGGAGATCGAAAAATTAGTGATTTTAGTGTAATTATAAAGATAAAGATAGGGAATGAGTTGTGAATGCTCTTAGAAGCATATCCTTGAACATTACTACCCTCTGGTCGATTCTGATTTCTTACAAATTTTCTTAAACATGTATCTTCAGAAAGGGTACATGTTACGTAAAAATATAGGACCACAAACCCACATCTCTCCTACTATATGGCATACCAAGTGAACCATCATATAAAAAAAGAAGGTGCAAAGTACTTCACTAGTTCACATAGTGTGACGTTAACTTCCGCCTTCAATTTATCAAGTAATTTTGGGTCAAAAATTGTCAAGTAAATAGTGTTAAAAACAAACAAAGTTTTGTGATTGTATGTCAGATGTTCTCTAGTAACAATCCACGAATTATATTAGGGATCATATGTGTCATCAAAAGATAATAATCATGAGATTTCATACCTAACAATTTACAATTCTTCAACGACGCCAACCATTTAATGTTAGCAGGATACATAGATGGAACTTTAATATTGTGTAAACATGTACAAAACTTTGTTCTTTTTTTCTTTTGACATAGTATAACATGCAAGGGGTATATAAACACCTCTAGGTCCTTGAAGAGGGGCGAGCTCTTTACTTATTCCCATTTCTTCCATGTTTTTACGAACATTAATCCATCTTTTTCTTTCCCGGGTATATCTAACGATAAGCCAAGCAAGCTATCACTTACATTTATTTTCAATAATGCATAACATCCAAGCAATATCTAACTTCTAAATGCCTCTAGTAAGGTAAGTCTCAAAAAATTAACATTTTTTTCCATATAGCTCCTTTCTCGATACGAGTCCTTTTCCCCAACACACTATTTAGTTTTTCAACCCGTAAAAATGCATGAAATCATTTCCTCATCGTTTAGTGCTTGGTGTTTCCATAAATTTCTTTTTTTCCTTCTAATAGTAATAATTAGTTAGAAGAAATCTTCGAAGTCCCATATATACAGTTTTATTGCAGTTATTTAACCAAATCAATGTAACACCCTGAATTTTTATTTAAATGAAGAGAAAAGAAAAGTAAATAGAAAGAAAAGATAATGGGCGCAAGTGGAAGGGGATAAAGTGTACAAAGTATAAAACCTATTATTTTAAGGTTTTAAAGAAGTATGGCCGCCCACTTCTTCTTCATTATCTTCATTCTCGACTAAAAAGAAGAAGAGAGAGAAGCTCTCGGTTTTAGAGAGAGAAAGAGGAAGAAGAAGCTGTTAAAGGTGAGTTTTCTTGCTATATGTTCGGTTTTAACCGAATTGACAAGCGGTTGACCGAATTCTTGGTCATTTAGTGTTGTTTTCGAGATTTTGGAGTTGAGCTTGCTAGTGGAAGTGACTAGTTCGAAGAATTACTTCAAGGTGAGTTTCTAGAACCTCTTTTTACTAATTTTGATGGTGTTTGGGGTTATTATGCATACCAAGTAAACGTTTTTAAAAAGTAACCATGAGTTTTTAGCATGTTATTCGTATGTGCCATGATGTGGTATGTTTTAGAGGATGTTCTTGGGTTAGACTTGATGTTTAACATTTTTTAAAAGCCTTAGTATTCTAGATCTGGGTTTGGGTAGTGTTAGAATGGTAATCGGGTCATGTTTATAGCATAAATAACATTTCTGAATGTTTCCATGCGCCTAGAATGACCTCATGCGCATAAGTGTGCTCATGCGCATAAGTTTCCTCATGCGACTAAAGTTATGCGCCCAAATAGCAGACATGCGCCCAGAAAAATGCCTATGCGCCTAAGTGTTGGCCATGCGCCTAAATAGTACCCATGCGCCCAGTTTGCTAAAACGCCTAAGCGTTGGGTCATGCACCTAAATAGTGCTCATGTGCCCAGAATTGCTCATACGCCTAAGTGTTGATGCGCCCAAACAGGCGTCATGCGCCTGCATAGTAGTAAAGCGCCAAAACAGGGCTCATGTGCCTAAGTAGTGCCGAAGCGCCTAGACTGTTTTACACTTAGAATTTTTATGCCCATGCACCCATTTTGGACTTAGGATTTTCTAAGCGGTTTTAAGTGGTAGAATGGGGAGTTAGGCCCTGTTATGATATGATGGCTTATGCTTGATGTGTGCATGGTGATGTGATGAAGTTTATGATGTGTATATGTGTGAGTGATGTGTTATCTTTCTTCGTTAAAGAGTTTTCAAAACGTATGTATCATGTTATGTAATACGATATGTATGACTTTACGATGTATAATATATGAATGAATAAATGAATGAACGTATAGTATTATGTAATAAAGTGGAAGATAATGATAAAGTACGAAACGAAAGAATAGGTGAGATGATGATAAGGTACGAAACAAACGAATAAGATAATGTATGAAACTAACGAAAACGATAAAATACGAAATGAACGAATACATGAGAGAACGAATGATGAGTATGGAAGTGACAGATGATGAGATCCATGTCCCATACCCCGGTACTGTGTTAGTCTTCGAACATGAGTCGGGGGTTTGTTTACAGGCCCCAGCACAGT
This sequence comes from Flaveria linearis, assembly GCA_024085815.1. Lineage (NCBI taxonomy): Eukaryota > Viridiplantae > Streptophyta > Magnoliopsida > Asterales > Asteraceae > Flaveria > Flaveria linearis. Next base: position 82,842,746 of record CM044005.1, on the reverse strand, counting down.
ATCATCTTTCGAGCATGAGTCGGGGGTATTGTATGAGACAGAATGATATGTGAAAGAGATGAGATCTTGTTGCCCGCCCCGGTACTATGTCAGTCTTCGGACATAAGTCGGGGGTTTGATTTCAGGACCCCGCAAAGTGTCAGTCTTCGAACATGAGTCGGGGGTGTTGCATATGAGATAGGATCTTTGTCACGTATCCCGGTGCTGTGTCAGTCTTCGGACATGAGTCGAGGGTTTGTGTATAGGCCCCGGCATAGCATCAGCTTTCGAGCATGAGTCGGGGATATTGCATGAGACAAGATTCGAGTAATGATGAGTAAGGAATGAATAAATGAATGAATGAACAAATGATGATGAAGATAATAATAATTATTATCTGTATGTACGTATGATGTATGATCACTAACGAATGTAAAGTATGAGAAGGAAGTAAGAGAAACAAAGTAAAAGATAGTGAAAAGTATGAAACGAAAGTATGAATATGAAAGTGAATATTAATGAAAAGAATGAAACGAATAAAATAAGAAAGAACGAAACGAATGAAGAATACAGAATGAGTGTACGTATGATGTATGACCACAGATGAATGTAAAGACTAGTTTTTAAAGGAAGTAAAGTATTTTATTATAAAACTAGAACTCACTCAGCATCACTGAGTTTTTGTATGCATGATAGTTGGCGGGTACTTTGTTGATACTGAGGAGTTGAAGGCATGGATGCATAAGCTACTGGGATCATTTTGAGGATGGCATCCACATTTTGACATGTTCTTGTATTTTGATATGAACACAAATGTTGTAATATAAGGAAATAACATGTTTTTAATTATTCATGAAAGTTTTTAAATTCCACTGCAAAGGTAATGTATGCTTTAAAATGTATTATGTGTGATGATTGTCCAACTGTGAGGTCTCCGGGAACGGGGCCTTACAAGTTGGTATCAGAGCTAACGTTTAAGTGAGTTGGGTAAATACTTTCAAAACCTAATCTTAAATTGAGAATTGGTCAAAAAGAAAGGGATGCCAGTCCTAGTAGCTACGTGCCTGCTGGCAAAGGTTTATTGTACAAGTTTTATGTAAGCTAACGATTAACTGGTATGATGTGCGCATATTATGTGGCTACTGTGATTTTATGTAGATTTATATTGTGATGTAGTCAGGATAGAAAATGCTTGCGGCGTGAAGAGTAAAGTAAGTGGCTAATCACAACTAGCTACTGTAATTAGGGACTTATAATACTTGATATAATCCGAGCTATTACCTTTGATGACCGTGTTAGTCTTTGAATCTTATTGTGTGTAGAGATGGCCAGAGGTAGATCGTCTAAGGCTTCTATGGGTGGACGTCATGCTGAACCCCGTGTTTCGAGGAATAGGGCTAGGGCTACCGAAAAGACACGTGGGGAGTACGAGATGTAGGGGTGTTCAAAAATATCCGAATCCGAATCCGAAATATCCGAAAATCCGAAATTCGGATATCCGAAATTTCGGACATCCGAAAATTCGGATATCCGAACTTCGGATATCCGAAATTTCAGATTCGGATTCGGATAGTGATTTTGAGAATTTTCGGATATTTCGGATATCCGAAATATCCGAAATATCCATATAAAAATTTAAAAATATTAAATATTAATTAAATATTTTAGATATTTTCGGATATTTTGGATATTTTAACAAAAACTTTGGATATATAAATAAATTTCAATAAAAATTTATTATATTTTTATAAAATTTATTAAAAAATATAATTTTTTTTTGAATTTCGGATATCCGAACGGATATCCGAATCCGAATCCGAAATTTCGGATATCCGAATTTCGGATATCCGAAATTTCAGATTCGGATTCGGATAGTGAAATCCACTATCCGAAATTTTTGGATATCCGAATTTCGGATATCCGAAAATGAACACCCCTAACGAGATGTATCACCAGGAAGGTGGTGATGAAAGTGTGAACTTGAGGGCTTCAATGAAAGAGACGGTAGTAGAGGAGGTCCATCAAATCATGCATACAATTCTATGTTCTGTGGTAATTGAAGTGATTAAAGTAGTGAAGGAGGATGAAAGGAAGGAGAAGAGGAGGACCATCGAGAGAGGAGAAGGAGGATGACCGGAGACTAAGACGGTTGTCTCTAGTGATGACGAGGAGGAAGAAGCGGTGTAGGAAACTGCACGTCGCTGTAACTACGGGGCATTCCAAAGATGCAAGCCCCCAACGTTTGATGGAAACGAGAGCGCTGTAGCTGCTCACCGTTGGGTGAGAGAGATAGAGGTGTTACTTGATATCAGCTAGTGCCTAGAGGGTCAAAAGGTAAAATTTGCTACCCACTCATTTGTGGACTCGACTTTATGCTGGTGGGACAACATTATCCAGGCTGAAGGTACCAGGGCAATTGGAAGAATGAGATGGAGTGAACTGAAGAAGCTAGTGATCGAGGAGTTTTGCCCTCACCGGGAATTGGAAAAGATCGAGAGAGAGTTCTTGTAGCTGGAGGCGGGAACGATGACACACTAGCAGTACACAACTAAATTCAATGAGATGGCTAGGCTGGTGCCAGATCAGGTGACGCCTGCATCACGAAAGATTAAAAGGTACATTCAAGGACTATCGATAGATATCCGCAGACATCTGATTGCTGCCCGACCAGGTACATTTAGATCGGTGGTCGACTTATCTGGGAGATTATACGACGAGAGAGAGGCAATAGAGGTAACGGACGAAGAGGGGGAGTGGGACTATGTTAAGAATGGGAATGAAAGCCGAGGCAATGATGGTCGATTTGTGTCTAGAAGTGAGACATTTAGGGTCGATGATCGAAAGAGGGTAATAAGGAGGGATGAGGTAGGCAAGAAGTGTGGTAGAGGCCACGAATGGGAGTGCAAGTGGGGATTCAACGTCTGCTTCTAGTGTGGTAAGGAGGGCCCCAGGGCGAGGGATTGTCAAACGGCTAAATGATATGACTGTGGCAAGACTGGACACATGAGTAGAGACTGCAAGAAGTCGATGGTAGGAAGCTCCGTTGCAAGGAAGGAGAACAGAGGGTGAAGGCTAGAGCCTTTGCTACGATCGGGAGGAGGCTAGATCGGACTCTGAGGTAACATCAGGTACGTTTCTGGTAATTTAGATTTGTGCATCTATGCTTTGATTGTGGTGCTAGTAGTAGTTTCGTTCCTGCTACCTTCTATGATAAGTTACACGTTAGGAATAGGAAGATCGATGAGCCCTTCGATGTGGGAATTGCTATTGGTGAGTCCACTAGGCTACCTAATGCCCTAGAGGATTACGTGATAGAATTGATGGAGTGCTTGTTTCCTGCTAGACAGTTCAGGACAGAAGTAGGTTGAAAGACGTACACCTCCGAGTGAATTGGTCAGTAACCTATGAGGCAAATACCGAGTGTTGCCAGAAAATGGGTTGATCAACCGTGCCCGACAAGATTTGGGTGTCGACCTACGGAAATGGATTATGATGAAGACTTCATCTAGGAAGGTGGATCATCTGATTTAGAAATCAAGTAAAGCTAATACTAGGGTATAGAGGGTCATTCCAAATTGTTGCTCAGGTAGGAGAAGTGACACATCGACTGGAGCTACCCGATAAGTTAAGCGGAATTCATCTGACGTTTCATGTATCTCGTCTAAGAAAGTGCTCAATTAATGAGGATATGATGGTGCCATTAGAGGATACTGAGATGGGGGAAAGAATCAACTACGAGAAGCAACTTGTGGTCGTTTCTTATTGAAGGAAGATAGGGGCAAAGGAGAATGATGGATTCACTGGTGCGAGTGCAGTCGAACCCTAAAGGATATAAGCCTACGTGTAAGAGAAAGGAAGAGGTAAGACAGTATCGCCCGTAACTGTTCGAGAAGCGACAGGTTTTAGGGACGCAACTTATATAGGGGGTGGACTTGTAACACCCTATATTTTTATTTAAAAGAAGAGAAAAGAAAAGTAAATAGAATGAAAAGATAATGGGCACAAGTAGAGGGGGATAAAGTGTATAAAGTACAAAACCTATTATTTTAAGGTTTTAAAGAAGTATGCAGCCCACTTCTTCTTCTTTATCATCTTCATTCTCAGCTGTAAAGAAGAAAAGAGAGAAGCTCTCAGTTTTGGAAAGAGAAAGATGAAGAAGAAGCTGTTAAAGGTGAGTTTTCTTGCTATATGTTCGGTTTTAACCGAAGTCATAAGCGGTTGATCGAATTCTTGGTGTTCTAGAGCTGTTTCCAAGATTTTGGAGTTGAGCTTGCTAGTGGAAGTGACTAGCTAGAAGAATTGCTTCAAGGTGAGTTTCTAGAACCCCTTTTTACTAATTTTTAAAGTGTTTGGGGTATTATTTATACCAAGTAAACGTTTTTAAAAAGTAACCATGAGTTTTTATCATGTTATTCGTATGTGCCATGATGTGGTATGTTTTTAAGGATGTTCTTGGGCTAGAATTGATGTTTAGCATTTTTTAAGAGCCTTAGTATGCTAGATCTGTGTTTGGGTAGTGTTAGAATGGTAATCGGTTCGTGTTTGTAGCATAAATAACATTTCAAAATGTTCCCATGCGCCCAGAATGACCTCATGCGCCTAAGTGTGCTCATGCGCCTAAGTGTCCTCATGCGCCTGAAGTCATGCGCCCAAATAGTAGACATGCGCCCAGAAAAGTGCCCATGCGCCTAAGTGTTGGCCATGCACCTAAATAGTACCCATGCGCCCAGTTTGCTAAAACGCCTAAGTGTTGGGTCATGCACCTAAATAGTGCTCATGCGCCCAGAATTGCTCATGCACCTAAGTGTTGATGCGCGCAAACAGGCGTCATGCGCCTGCATAGTAGTAAAGCACCCAAACAGAGCTCATGCATCCAGATAGTGCCGAAGCACCTAGAGTGTTTTACACTTAGAATTTTTATGCCCATGCGCCTGAAAAGTCCCATGCGCCCATTTTGGACTTAGGATTTTCTAAACGGTTTTAAGTGGTAGAATGGGATGGCTTATGCTTGATGTGTGCATGGTGATGTTACGAAGTTTATGATGTGTATGTGCATGAGTGATGCGTTATCTTTCTTCGTTAAAGAGTTTTCAAAACATATGTATTATGTTATGTAATACGATATGTATGACTTTACGAGGTATGATGCATGAACGAATAAATCAATGAATGTAAAGTATTATGTAACAAAGTGGAAGATAATGATAAAGTACGAAACGAACGAATATGTGAGATGATGATAAAGTACGAAATAAACGAATACGATAAAGTACGAAACTAACGAATACGATAAATTATGAAATGAACGAATACATAAGATAACGAATGATGAGTATGGAAGTGACGGATGATGAGATCCGTGTCACGTACCCTGATACTATGTCAGTCTTTGGACATGAGTCGGGGGTTTGTTTACAGGCCCCGGCATAGTGTCAACTTTCAAGCATAAGTCGGGGGCATGGCATGAGACAGAATGATATGTGAAAGATATGAGGTCTTGTTACCCGCCCCGATACTATGTCAGTCTTCACACATGAGTCAGGGTTTGATTTTAGGTTGCGGCACAGTATCAGTCTTCAGACATGAGTCGGGGGTGATGCTTATGAGATGGGATCTTTGTCGCGTATCCCGGTGCTGTGTCAGTTTTCGGACATGAGTCGGGGGTTTGTGTACAGGCCCCGGCACAGCATCAGCTTTTGAGCATGAGTCGAGATATTACATGAGATAAGATTCGAGTAATGAACGAATAAATGAATGAATGTATGAATGATGATGAAGATAATAATAATTATTATCACTATGTACTTATGATGCATGATCACAGACGAATGTAAAGTATGAGAAGGAAGTGAGAGAAAGAAAGTAAAAGATAGTGAAAAGTATGAAACGAAAGTATGAATATGAAAGTGAATATTAATGAAAAGAGTGAAGTGATGAAAATATGAATGAACGAAACGAATGAAGAATATAGAATGAGTGTATGTATGATGTATGACCACGGATGAATCTAAAGACTAGTTTTTTACGGAAAGTAAAGTATTTTATTATAAAACTAGAACTCACTCAGTGTTGCTGACTTTTTGTATTCATGATATTTGGCATGTACTTTGTTGATGCTGAGGAGTTGCGTGCATGGATGCATAATCTACTGGGAGCATTTTTAGGATAGCATCCACATTTTGACATGTTATTGTATTTTTATATGAACACAAATGTTGTAATGTAATGAAATAACTTGTTTTTAATTATTAATGAAAGTTTGTAAATTATGCTACAAAAGTAATGTATGCTTTAAAATATATTATGTGCGATGATTGTCCAACTGTGAGTTCTCCGGGAACGGGGCCTTACAACTGAACTAGTCTTATTTTCACAAATAGGACAAGCAAGCCTACCTTTTGTGCTATATCCAGACAAATTACCATATGTTGGAAAATCACTTATGGTGTAAAAATAATGGCTCATAATTTAAGGTATTCTTTGCTATATGCATCTTACACTTCTATACATGAATTCCATATAGTTTTTAAGGCATTAATCAAAGGGGATAAATAAACGTCTATATCATTACTAGGTTGTTTCGGACCCTAAATTTACAATGACATCATAATATATTTTTGTTTCATGCATAACCAAGATGTAAGATATGTATGCATAAAAGAACCGACCACATACTATGACGACTATTCATGTCTCCAAAATGATTGATTCTATTTGAACTAAGTCCAAATCGTATATTCCTAATCTCATTCGCAAATTCTGGATACAAGTTGTCGATTGTCCTCTGCTATGGTGAATCCGCCACATGTCTTAGTTTTCTATCATTTATACGCTCACCTATATACCAACGTAACAACTTTACATCATTTTGTTTAAAAATAATCGTTTTCGTCTCGGTATGATAAGGAAATACCATAACATTTTGTTGGTGGTCCAATTTTTGTCATATCATCGGTTTCTTTTTTACGTTTGTAGCTCGATGCACCGCATGTAACACATTTTTATTCATTTTCAAACTTGTTTTTATACAACATACAATCATCTGGACACATATGTATTCTTTCAACTTCTAATTCCATTGGACACATTAGTTTTTTTTGCTTGGCATGCCAAAATTGGTAACTCATTACCTTCTAGAAGCATGTTATACAAAATAAGTAATAAACTTGTAAACTTATAACTTCTTCCATAATTTGACTTTAAGTTAAACTACTTCAACACAACACAAAGTGTCGAAAATTTTCAATACCGGAGTATTACGCTTTTTCTGAATCATCAAATAGATGTTATATTCTTTCATGAATATATCACCAGCATCACTATCAAAATCATGAAACATTTCATTTAAATTGTTTTTAGTTTCATTTAAATGGTCATTATCATCATTTATGTATGAATCATTGTTATAACATTCAACATCTCATACCACTAATATTATCCGCTTTATCCATGAGAAGCTCACATATTTGCTTTTGGTTGTCCAGGCAAAAACTTCCCAGGAAGTCACCCATCCCTCGATTACTGCACCTGAGTACACTTAACTATGGATTTCTCCTCTCAACCACAACCAATACGCCCAAAACGCTTTAGTGATATTAGAGGTAAGACATTCCTTATGAATCAAAAATCTTTTCCGTCCATAGCCAGTACGCCCAAAACACGTTGGTGATATTAGAGGCAGCACATTTCTTATGAACCAGAAATCTCTTCTATCCACAGCCAATGTGGGATTTGCATAGGGTGTTACAATTGTTCTTCATAATATCATTATGTACATTCATTAACAACGTGCTATGATTGGTAAGTGCTTCACCATGCATTGACCAACAAACTTTGAACTCCCATTTTATACATTGCGCTAAAACGTTGAACTCCCATTTTATCATTGTTCTTCATAATATCTTGGCATAAAACCGATTCGCTTCCTTTATTCAGCCAATTAGCTTTGCAGTCATAAGAAAACTTTGAACTACCATTTTATACATTGCGCTAGTACGTTAAGTTTTGTATATCTAATCTTTACCATTCATTTAGAAATTAAAATAAAAAAATAAATCATATGAAACGTATATTTGTACATAATATAAATCGGTCGATCTAAGGTAGTGTATCATAACCCACTTTTGGAATATTCTATTTCACATGTATACATTTTAACGGAAAGACTACTTAAGACAAAATTGACAACATTTGCCCTTAACCCCCCAAGTAAGCAGATAAACAACAAACTCAAAGGAGTAAGGGAAATAATACGTCGGTTTTTCTTATATAGTCAACTCGTTCAAATGCATACACATTCTAAATGAGATAGAATATTTAAAGAGCTGTTATAAAAACGGGAAGATAAATCTCAGATCAGTATGTATTCTAAAAAAGAAATGATTTTAGGTATATATGCAGGTTAAATATTCTATCTTATTTAGAATAGGAACAAGAATAAAAATGATTTTTAAAGAACATGTATGTATATATATAGAGGTTAGTATTCTATCTCCCTAAATGATTTTCTTAAATGATTTTAGGTTAGTATTTAACCTGTAATAAAAATAACTTTTAATACAGGTTAAATATTCTATCACCCTAAATGATTTTCTTATGTGTATGTATATATATACAGGTTAGTAATGATTTTAGGTGCTTTGAAGTAAGACCCACTTTGCTGTGCTGATGTTTTGGTTATTTTGTTGAATTATTTATCATTGTAGCGCTAAAAATTGAGTTTTTTCCTCTATGTTTTTAGGATTTGAAGAACATGTCACAAATGGAAGTAGAAAATGGTGAATGCACGTTAAAGATGGAAGGTTGTGAGATTATTGAGTAAATTTGGTGTTGAAGAGTCTGGTGGTTGGGCACTCCTTCAACTGAGATGTGAAGTGTTAGTTTTAACATCAAAACATATCAGTCATAAGTTTTAGTTGACTTTTAGTTTGGTGGATTATGTCCATGTGTAAAGGTTACGGACTATTTCTATCAAATTGTTTAGTTGAAGGTGTAATTGTGTTTCTAATAGTTGTTTAAGGTTAGTCCTTAGATTAGGGATTATCTTCTTCAATTGAGATTCTCTGATGAAATCAAAACTTGATTTTCATTAGTGTGATTCTTCTTGCAAATATTCTAGATATTATTGATTTCTTTATGCTATTTGGTTTGATTTCAACAACAATTGGTATCAGAGCCTCGTGAGCTCGATCCGTTGTGAAACCAAAAGAAAAAATTCGATAAACCGGTGAAGATATGGTGTCGACGATGAAATTCGATCTTGAGAAGTTCGACGGGAAGAATGACTTTAGCATTTGGAGGTTGAAGATGATAGCACTACTAGTACACCAGAGATTGTTCGATGCATTGAAGGGAGAAAACGGGATGCCAACCACGATGACGAAGAAAGACAAGAAAGATGTGATGGAGAAGGCTCATTCGCCCATCATCGTGAGTCTTGGGGATAGGGTGCTCAGAGAAGTGTCAAAGGAGAACACCGCCGTAAGCCTCTAGTTGAAACTTGACTCCCTGTACATGACAAAGTCATTGGCTAATAAACTTTATCTCAAAAAGTGCTTGTACATGTTTCAATTGGCTAGTGGAAGATTATTGTAGGATCATATGGATGAATTTAACAAGCTCATCCTTGATCTAGAGAACATCAAAGTTGAGATAGAAGTTTAAGATAAGGCTATCATCTTTCTCTCTTCACTACCTCAAAAATATGAGCATTTTTTTGATACTCTTATGTTTGGTAGGGGATACATTGTCGATGGAGGAAGTCCTTATAACGATGAGCTCGGAAGAACTTCAAAAGAGGACTAAGACCAAATAAGAGAGTTCTGAGGGTTTAACAGTCAGACGCATGCCAAAACAAAGGGGAATGAAATAAAAGGGTGTGACTAGGTCAAAGTCTAAGGGGAAACGTAGATGCTTCGTATGCAAATCAGACAAACACTTCAAGAAGGATTGTCCTGAGTGGATAAGGAGGAAGAAGGAATATCCTAAGCCAAAGAGTATGGTAATGGGTCACCTAAAAGTTCAAATGACGGATATAAGAGCTCAGATGTTCTGGTGGTATCAAAGATGAATGGTGAAGAACAACACTAAATTATGAACTCTGGTTGTTCCTACCATATGACCCCTCATAAACATTACTTTAATGAATTGACCCTGAGAGATTATGGAACTATACAATTGGGAGATGATAGGCAGTGCACAATCAAAGGTCAGGGAATTGTGTCATTAGGTTGGATAATGGGTTTATGATTAGCCTCAAACGTGTAAGATACATTCCTGAACTCAAGAGGAACCATATATCATTAGGCATATTTGAGGATAAAGGGCATCATGTTGTTTTAAAGAATGGCAGGGCAAAGGTTGTTAAAGGATCTATGGTGGTCTTAAGTGGAACCAGGAAAGGTAACAACCTATATCTGTTAGATGGTGAAGTAGTCTCAGAACCAGCGTCTGTTATAGAGGAGAAGGAAGACTCACTTGCAATGATATGACATAAAATAATGGGTCATATTAGTAGTCTAGGTCTTAAAGAATTGAACAAGCAGCAGTTGTTGGGAGAGTTAGGTACCTCTGAGTCTGGGTTTTATGAGCACTATGTTCTTGGCAAAACTCATAGGGTGAGTTTCAGCAAAAATATGCATAAGACAAGAGGTATCTTGGATTCTATACATGCAAACCTATGGGGACCGGCTAGAACTTCATCATATGGTGGTGGCATGTTTTTCTCTCACTGACTGATAATCATTGAAGAAGAGTGTGGGTGTTTGTCTTGAAATTTAAAGATGAAGCACTACAAAAGTTTAAACAATGGAAAGTGTTAGTTGAAACACAAACTGAAAGGAAGGTGAAAAAACTAAGAACTAACAATGGTCTAGAATTCTGCAGTAGGAATTTTGATCAATATTGCCAAGCTAATGGCATTGCGAGGCATCTAACAGTGGTTGGAACACCACAACATAATGGTTTGGTGGAAAGAATGAACCGAACCTTGCTTAACAAGGTAAGGTGTATGTTGATAAGCTCAGGATTACCAAAACAGTTTTAGGCTGAAGCCTCAGCAATAGCCATTTATCTCGTCAATAGGTCTCGATCTAGGGTTATTGACATGAAGACTCCCATGGAAGTATGGTCTGGTGACAAGTCTAGATATGATCATCTAAAGGTATTTGGATCATTGGCTTATTCTCATATAAGTCAAGGAAAGTTAGATCCTAGAGCATAGAGGTGTGTCTTCTTAGGATACCCTGAAGGTGTTAAGGGGTATAGGTTGTGGAGATTATGTGGCTCACCTAAGATCATTATCAGTAGGGATGTCAAATTTAGAGAGAATGTCATGTATAAAGATGTGGTTGCTAAAGATGAAGGGTTAAGTAGATCAAATCAAATAGCCAAAGGATATGTTTAAATTAAGGTGGAGATGCCAAATGATTTCGCTAGTGAGACCAGGGTTGGTAATAATGCTGAAGGTGAGTGATCGATGTCGAAGTACCAATCGAATAAGATGTAAAATGTGTGTTCCTATTCACATTAAACTAGTTAGGGTAAGTAGGGTTGTCGATCCTCGTGGAATTAGTGGTCGGTGTATTATAATTGAATTTGTACGATAATGATCAAATTGGTAAATTACTAAACTATTACCTTCTGGCTGTTAAAAGTGATATTTGGAATGATTAACAAATTAACTAAGAAAATAACATGCAAGCAATGAAAATTGATTAGAAGATGATTATGAAAAAAGGTAATCCACCCTGGGATTCAGGTTTGGTTTTTCAGTAATTGTTTAGTTCAACGGAGTGAAAAATCCTTAATGGGGATTCTATACATGTAATGATTAAGTGATAGTGATAACTAAGACTTAACGGGTCTTAGTACACAATACTAATTGAATTAACAACCAAAACCCTACAATCATACAACTTGCGCAAAATTATATGACATTCAAATCAAGATTCACTAAGACAATTGTTTAAACAATCATGACATAAGTGAAATTGAATAAAGAACTTAACAGGTTCTCACGTTTAATCCTAACACAAATTAAACATGAACAAAAACCTAATAACACGAAACCCATTAGCTGAGGTAGATCTTGCGGAGTTTAGCCTTGCATCTTCATGAATTCGGCAACGAAATCGGATTGGAACATGAATTCATGGATTGGAATGAGTTAGAGAAGGGGAGAAAACCTCAAGAATCACCAAAGTTCATCCCTTTTTGCTCCCAATGTGAATTAGGGTTTTGTAATTTAATTCTCCACTTTAAATATGGTCAAAATTCAAAGATTCTGGTCAAACCCGGCAACAGGCCATAAGCTACGTCCATTAGGACGTAAGCTACATCCTCTTCAAAGGTGTACGCCCTAACCTTTTGTCTTACGTCCTCAATTCAAGGGAAAAAACACACGGAGGTAAGCTACGTCCATTAGGACGTAAGCTACATCCATTAGGACGTAAGCTACGTCCATTAGGACGTAAGCTACGTCCTCCCTGAATTTTTACATTCGTTCTTTCTTTTGTTCTTGTCTAGAGTTCCAGATCTCATCCATCCTCCCTATAATGCTCAATTTCCTTTGTCTTAGCTTCCTGTACCTGTATTTCATAAACAGAACAAAATGATTGCGTCCAAGTATAATAATATTGTAAGAATGCATAATTGAACACTTAAAACATATACAAAGCATGAACGCATCACATCCCCACACTTACTTTCCCTCAAGCAACTCGCTGATACAGTTAAACTCTCATTGTGTAATTATGATTACGTAATATACCTAATGCCCGTTAAGATCCCAAGTCATGATCAATTCACAATTTCATATACAACGCAATGCTTTTCAGATCAAGATTTTTCTAACCAAGCCTAACGAGCTTTCTAACTTTCCCTATGCATGTATTCACACCTCTCACAAATTTCACTCCTCTCGGTTTAGTATCTAGTCTAGCAAAAGGTATGCTAGTATATCAATGTAGTACTCTTACCCAAGAACAACTCATAATTACCATAAGCTTGCATAATGATCGCAACTCCACCAATTAACACACCATGCACACATAAAAAGGTCTTTGAATGGTTGTAATGTAAGGCTTAGGATTTGGGTGAGAATATAGAATGTAAAGTGGCTAAAGGTGAAGTAATCCAACTAAGAATGTTGAAACGTACTGAACAAACAAGCAACACTACACAATGAATTTGGGTAAACTTGACCCATTTTCATAATTTATTACCACTGAAACTTGAAATTGATATTGTGGTCATTTTGAACCATAATTTACTTATCAGTTTTCTCTATTTTTTTATTTTTTTAATACTTCACTGCTTTTACAATATTGTATAGAAAATTCAAGCACTACTTATCATATTTCATCACGGGTTTAGAAGGTTGAAATAGGCTATGGTTTGATTCAGAGTTAAACAATTAAAGAGGTTAAAGGATCAAAGTGGCAACTAGGGGATCATTTTAGGGTAGGATAATACAATTGAACAATGCTAATGAAACAAAGGTTTATCCTAGTGCCTTAATCATATATGTTCAACAGTTTGGTTCATGATCTCAAAATGTATCAATTATGCAGGTTCTAGAATAATGCAGTCATTCTAGTAAACACACATGAATGGAAAACAAGCATTTACCCTATTGATGTTCTAAGATCATAGGCTCAATTATCACAGAAAACGGTGGTTGATAGGCTAAGGATGTGAAAACCTGCATAGAAGGTCCACTATCTGGCTCGTTATCCCTAGTTAACTATCACTTATCACTTCTCAAAAGTTTCTCCTGCACTTGAGTTGACCATGACTAGGGACCTCTATTTGTGCACCGGTTGACATATATTCACAATTTATATTACACAAAGACACTTTAATGCACCATGAAATCACATGAGGGATGTGTGCAATAAATTTTTAGAATTCCCCTCATCCCACACTTAAACCTTACCTTGTCCTCAATGTATGTTTTAGAACTTGCATATGGGAATTAAAAGAGCTTTCCCCCACCATTATTTTAACACAAGACTAATCTTCCCATAAATCATGCCCCCTTGGAATTAACCCCCAACAACACCTATTTAACTCATTCCCATCACATAACACTTAATACATCAACAAACACACAAATCAAATAGTTTTCTCGAAAACACCACACATGACAGATAAAATAAAACAAAAGAAAAGCAACCAATAGAAACATAAAGGATAGTTCAACATAAATAGGCGGAGCACGTGGACCTGACCATAGGATCAGTGAGTGCATCAATAACCAACAGATGGTGGTCCTGGATATGGCTGCCCAAAGATACTCTCAAAGAATCCCCGTCTCACAGCGCCCATGTCGAAAGCATCAGCCTGGTTAGCATTAGATCCACCTGGTTCATCTGATGGTGGTGTGCTAATTGGGAGCCACACAGATGGTGCAGATTGTGGGTAGTATGGGGCTTGCTGCATCTGGCTGTAAGGGAGAAGATCAGGTGACTGCCAATCGGTAGGAAGTGGTGTGTTTGTATAGGGTAATCCTTGCATATAGTCCTCCCGATTACGAATATCCTCCCTATACATGTAATCCTGGTTGCGATAAAATTCTTGAGAACATATCGTATGTTGCATGTACATCCTATTCCTTTCCATCTCCTCAGTCTGCCGATCAAACATGCTTTGTCTGGCTCTGACCATCGTGTAAATCCCACAAGGTGAGCCTAAGCCACTACAACCCTTATCCTTTTATGATACAGATCATCATCGTCTGCCACATCTTCTCTCACTGGGCTATCACGTCGTTTCCCATCTTCCTAAAAAGAATCACCCTCTCTAATTCCAGAAATCCCTTCTTACACCTCCAGATATCGACCACTCCTTTTGTCTACTAACTTATGAACACCCGCATACCTCTTATAAGACCACCCTTGCGGTATATTGCTGATTTTAAAAGGCACATGTGTCATCTTCTTCTTTTGAACTTGGCTTGGCAAAACATTTTGTTTTCTAAAAAATTTGGATAACACCCGACAATGTGGAATTGATTTTCTGTCTAATTTCTCCCGAGATACCTAAATACTCCATAAAATTAGATGTCGAGCAGATAAAGCTGGCTTCCCTATAACCAATGCATGTATAACTATCACCTCGTATAGCCTTACCTTTGCCTTATCACCCATCCTAGGAAGCACATTCTGATTCAAGAAAATCAACAAGAGTTTAGGAAGTGGTTTTAGATTTGCACGGTCCGGAGACCATCGTGCCACATTAGTCCCCTCAGGTACTTTAAACATCTCATATATCATACTCCGCCACACTTCCTCCTTTGCCACTTTACATGCTAGCATCACCTTAGTTGGGTATGTATATGGGGTTGCATCCACTATCCCTGTGTCAAAGTGAGCAATCCTATTTAGGTTAAAGAATGATAGGCTCACTGTCTTACCGTTCATCTTCCCTGTAAGTTGTGTTGTGGCTGGAGGGTTGTCTCCTGGTTCCTTCTTCAGGGTGGACATGCATTTCAATATTGCATTCACATAGAGATCCTCAACACCATCATTGTTGAAGCTCAAATGTTGTTCCCAACCCAATATGGTAAAACATTCGACTACCCCAAACCTTTCAAAATCAGACTGATAAACCTGTCGCTCACAAATCATTAGCTTATCCGTAGACAGACTTGCTTTCATCCTTTTTAAATACATCTCTGCCTGCATGTCTGAGCCCTTAAAAGATGAAAGGTATCTGTTTTTTCACCAAATGGGGAGGCCATCATCACCATAATCTTCCTCCTCCGAGTCAACCACTTGCATGGAGTCATTTTCGGATTCATTCTCTAATTCAGCCTCTTGCATATCAACTTCCTCATCCTCAGATTCTTCACTGTAGATTATTCTCCCTCTCTTTGTCCAGGAGGAGGAAGCAACCTCCTTTTGTTTTTCTTTTCCAACTGGGGCCTTGGTCCTCACCATTGAACCTACAATCACATGACCTAAGTTAGTATAATGTCGTCAAGTGATAAAAATCTATTTCAACACAATGCATAGAGAATCATTCCTGAACACTAACCTTATATGTTCATTAGCTAATTATAGACAAACTCAATTGCATTAGTAACCCATGCCTATACTACCTTCAATCCATCGAACAATTAAAAATTGCATTCACCCTACACAATCTTTTCTCCTAAAATCTCTGTTTGCACTAATCCACCATAATAACAAAAGAACAATCTCACCATATACCAATGTTACCTTTAATATGTTCATATGCATAACCACTCTCATGACTTCTCAGAAAGACGAGAATCCATGTACCTTAGTACTTGAAAGTATGTGAGATGAAGAAACATGCAACCATGACTTTAAGACCCCAAATCCTCACACTTTTTCATAGCTTTAACCCTTAAAATCACCCTAATGGATGAGATTTACATGAAATACCACATGGGTTTTGTTCCTTATGAAAAATTAAGCAAAATGCACATATCACATGCATGATTTGGTTAAGGATTGATGACGTTAGGGTTAATGGAGGTTAGGGTTTTGGTCGGTTAGGGAAGAAGAAGTGACGGAGAGATGAAGAAGGGTGAAAAAAATGGGTGTATTGGTGAGTTTTGGGGCGTAAAAGTCGGTTATGGATGTGTGGTAGAGAATATTCCCGAAATTTATGGTCAAAAATCATGCCACTAGGGCCTGCACCATACCGACATAAGCTACGTCCATCGGGAAGTAACTTACGTCCTCCTCTATGCCTCAATAAATTTTTATTGTGGACGTAAGACAGTCAGGAAGGGCATAAATGGATTTGGGGACGTAAGCTTACGCCCCTAGGACATAAGTTACATCCTTTTTAGCAATTTTTTTATTTTTTTTTATTTTTTTAGTTATATATATATATATATATATATATATATGCAAGTACGTTCTACAACAGAAGCCATACACGTCATAAAGTGGATAATGGAGAAATATAGAGAAAAGAAAAGGGATCTCCATATGGTACTCATCGACCTAGAAAAGGCCTATGACAGTGTTCCGCGTCAACTAATTTGGGAAAGTGTACGAATTAGAAGGGTACCAGAGAGGTATATCAAAATAATCAAGGATATGTATGACGGGGCAAAAACGTGTATGCGAGCACCGGTAGGAGACACATACTCCTTCTCAGCGGAAGTGGGACTCCACCAAGGATCCGTACTGAGCCCATTTCTGTTCACAGTAGAGTTGGATGAGATGAACAAGTCTATACAACAGTCAGTTCCGTGGTGCATGCTCTTTGCGGATGATATTGTCTTAATATCAGAATCTAAAATGGTGCTTAACAACAGGCTAGAGCACTGGAGAGCAGCACTAAAGCACAGGGGATTAAGGATAAGTCACTCTAAGATGGAATACATGCATTGTAACTTTGGTGGTGAGGTTGAAGAAGACACCCAAATTAGTATCCAGGGTATGCCAGTCCCACGAACATCTAGGTTCAAATACCTGGGCTCGTACTTGCAGGAGGACAGAGTGTTACACAGCGATGTAGCTCACCGTGTTCAAGCAAGATGGTGCAAGTGGAGAGCAGCATCAGGGATTCTATGTGATAAGAGGTTTCCAGCAAAACTATAGGGAAAACTATACAGAGTGGCGGTACGCCCAACTATGTTATATGGAACGGACTGTTGGGCCATAAAGAAATCGCACGAGAAACAAATAGAGGTACCAGAAATACGAATGCTGAGGTGGATGTGTGGACACACAAGACTGGATCGGATAAGAAACGAAGTGTTTCGACAGAAGCTAGAAGTAGCTTGTATTGCAGATAAAATACGAGAGGGAAGATTAAGATGGTTTGGGCATGTCAAGAGGAGACCAATGGCAGCACCAGTTAGAGCAGTGGAGAACATCATCTTAGAGGGTAGGAGGAGTAGAGGAAGACCTAGGTTGACTTACGAAGAGATAATTAGGCGAGATATGATACACTTGCACCTCTCTGAGCACATGATCGAGGATAGGAGTGAGTGGAGGCATAGAATTAAAATTAAGGACTTTTAGTGGGTTCCGTAGGTAGGAAGGGCCTTTGAAAACTTGTTGCGGGCCCTGATGTGTATGTAGTCCATTTCTGCCCTTTATAGGTGAAACTTGCTGCTTCTTTGATGTATGATTGTTCATTTTCTATCTCCTTTTGGTGATTTTTTACTGTATGCTGTGTGCTGTGTGTTGTATCATATATTGTATGTTCGATTATATGCTGACTCGCTAGCATTATTGCTTTTGTTATCGAGTCGGGCGTCTCTTTAGAAATGGTCTCTCTACCTACCTGGATAGAGGAAAGACTCGACGCCACCTACCTCCCCCAGACCCTGCTCTTAAGTGGGATATACTGGGTTTGTTTGTTTGTTTGTTTTATATATGTTTATTACGTTACGTTAGAATGTATGCCCACCCCCTGGAAAATTGAAAGTCGTCCTCGCCTTTAACACCCTGGAAAGTAGACTCAAACGGACAACGTTAACACCAGACTGACACAACTAGAAGGTGCAAAAAACGAAAAGAAAAGAAATAATGCAAAGAAGGAAGAAACAAAACGTAACGCATGTTGCCTCCCGTAAGCACTGAATTTACTAGTCTTCAGCTACACTTCGTGGAATTATTAAGAAGTCGAGTCAATGGTCGATGAAATTAGTAACAATTTCACCAATTCCTCTGACGTCGGCCTTAAGTCCTTATCTTCCAGATATGGTTTCAGTTGGTGACCATTCGCCACTTGTCGCAGGTGATTATCAAAATCTTCAATCTCGATCTCGCCATAATTCCTAATACGCTTAATCAGATACGGTCCCTTCCATTTACTTTTGAGTTTACCAGGGAAAAATTTCAAACGTGAGTTAAATAACCACACCTTCCGCCCTACCTCAAATTTTGCACGTTTCAGTTTGGCATCATTGACCCTTTTCATCCATATCTTGTATGAGCTAGCGGACTCGTACGCTTCATCTCGTAATTCTTCCAATTCAGCCAAACTCAACTTCCGTTGTTTACCTACAACACCATAATTAACATTAACCTCTTTCACTGCCCATCAAGCATGGTGAACCAACTCAACAGGTAAATGACATCCCTTTCCATAAACCAACCGGTAAGGGATAGTACCTATAGGCGTTTTATAAGCAGTACGATACCCCCACAACGCATTGTCAAGTTTTGTAGACCAATCCTTGCGGTTGATTCGTACTGTTTTTTGTAAAATCTCTTTGATTTGCCTATTTGATACTTCCACTTGTCCACTTGTTTGTGGATGATACGGTGTTGCAACTTGATGATCTACACCATATTGTTTAAGAAGCTTTCTAAAATTAAAGTTTTTGAAAAGTGATGCCCCGTCACTTATAATCATTCGGGGAATACCAAATCTGGAAAATATGTTACTTTGAACAAACTTACAAACAACATTGTGATCGTTCGTTTTAGTGGCAATCACTTCTACCCATTTAGACACATAATCTACTGCCATTAAGATATATAAAATTCCAAATGAATTTGGAAATGGGCCCATGAAGTCAATTCCTCATACATCAAAGATATCAACGACCAAAATTGGTTGCATGGGCATTTCATTTTTTTCGAAATACTACCTATTTTTTGACAATTTATACAATTTTTAGCGAACTCATATGCATCCTGAAATATAGTTGGCCAAAATAACCTAGCAGATAATGTTTATCTGGCCACTAAAGTGACCTCCACATGCGGATGCATGTACTAGTCCTAGCGTATCTTTGATTTCAGAATCTGGAATGCATCGCCTGATAGCCTGATCGGGTCCCACTTTGAAAAGATCTGGGCCATCCTAGATATACTGTTTAACCTGTGACATGAATTTTTGTCTTTTCCATTTTTGACAATGTTCTGGAATAAAACCTACAACATAATAATTAACAATGTCAGCAAACCACGGCAATTCAGAAACAGTAAATAAATGTTCATCTGGGAATGTCTCATTTATCTCCACAGTGTGGTCCATGTCGGTGTTCTTTATCTTGGATAGATGATCAGCAACCACATTCTCGCTACCCTTCTTATCTTGAGATTCTAGATAAATTCTTGCAGCAGAAGAATTCATCTAATCAACCTAGGTTTGGCATCCTTCTTTTCCATTAAATAACGTACGGCACTATGATCCGAATAAATAATTACCTTGCTTCCCCAAATGTAAGACCTGAACTTATCAAGAGCATAAACAAATACAAGTAACTCTTTCTCAATGGTAGTATAGTTCAATTAAGCACCATCCAAGGTTTTGCCAGCATAATAAATTTCCACGGGTTTCTTATCTACCCGTTGTCCCAAAACAACCCCAATTGCAAAGTCACTCGCATAACACATTATTTCAAAAGGTAGTGACCAATCGGGTGCTTGCAATATTGGGGCTTCAACTAATTTTTGTTTTAAAGTAGTAAAAGACTTAAGACACTCTTCGTCAAACACAAATGACACATCTTTTAAAAGCAAGTTACACAGTGGTTTCATAATTGTACTAAACCTTTTTATAAATCTCTTATAAAATCCGGCCTGTCCTAAAAATGTTCTGGAATAAAACCTACAACATAATAATTAACAATGTCAGCAAACCATGGCAATTCAGAAATAGTAAATAAATGTTCATCTGGGAATGTTTCATTTATCTCCACAGTGTGGTCCATGTCGGTGTTCATTATCTTGGATAGATGATCAGCAACCACATTCTCGCTACCCTTCTTATCTTGAGATTCTAGATAAATTCTTGCAGCAGAAGAATTCATCTAATCAACCTAGGTTTGGCATCCTTCTTTTCCATTAAATAACGTACGACACTATGATCCGAATAAATAATTACCTTGCTTCCCCAAATGTAAGACCTGAACTTATCAAGAGCATAAACAACTACAAGTAACTCTTTCTCAGTGGTAGTATAGTTCAATTAAGCACCATCCAAGGTTTTGCTAGCATAATAAATTTCCACGGGTTTCTTATCTACCCGTTGTCCCAAAACAACCCCAATTGCAAAGTCACTCGCATAACACATTATTTCAAAAGGTAGCGACCAATTGGGTGCTTGCAATATTGGGGCTTCAACCAATTTTTGTTTTAAAGTAGTAAAAGACTTAAGACACTCTTCGTCAAACACAAATGACACATCTTTTAAAAGCAAGTTACACAGTGGTTTCATAATTGTACTAAACCTTTTTATAAATCTCTTATAAAATCCAGCCTGTCCTAAAAATGATCTAATGCCTTTTACATTTGTGGGAGTGGGTAATGTTAAAATAACTTTAATTTTATCATGATCAACCTGTATCCCACATTTTAAGACCACATTTCCTAAAACAATTGCTTCTTTTACCATAAAATACGTTTTCTCCCAACTCAACACCAAATTTATCTCAACACATCTTTTTAGAACCTTTGTTAATTGAACCAGACAATTGTCAAAAGATGGACCAAAGATTAAAATGTCATCCATGAAGATTTCTAAAGACTCCCTAATCATATCCGAAAAGATACTCATCATGCACTTTTGGAAGGTAGCTGGGGCATTACAAACTCCAAATGACATTCGTTTAAATGAGAAAGTACCATAAGGGCAAGTAAAAGTCATATTTTGTTGATCATCTGGATGAATTGCAATCTGATTGTATCCTGAATATCCATCTAAAAACAATAAAATTTCTAACCTAATAGCTTCTCGATGATTTGATCAATGAAAGGAAGTGGAAAATGGTCTTTTGAAGTAGCTGCATTCAACTTCCTATAATCAATGCACACTCGCCATCCGGTCACAGGTCGAGTGGCTACATGTTCACCATCCTCACCTCTCACAATTTGGATGCCTGATTTCTTAGGTGCAGTTTGTGTAGGACTGACCCACATGCTATCAGAAATTGGATACATAATTCCTGCGTCCAACCATTAAAGAACTTCCTTCTTTACCACGTCTTGCATGTTAGGGTGTAATGGTCTTTGAGTATCCCTCATAGGTTTGACATCAGCATCAGTAATGATTTTATGCATCACAATAGACGGGCTAAAACCTTTGAGATCTACAATTGTCCATCTAATAGTTGCTTTATGCTCCTTTAATACATTAAGTAACAACTCTTTCTGATCACTTTCCAAATCTGATGCAATGATGACTGGGAGAGTTTGATTGTCCCCCAAAAATGCATATTTCAGATGTTTGGGGAGATCTTTCAATTCCACTTTTGGTGGACTCTCCAATGATGGCTTTAACTGTGAATCGATGTGATCAGGTAAAGACTCCACTTGATGTGTCCATGGTGGTCTTCCTTCATACACAACTGACATATCAAGCTTCCTTTCCTCTTCATCCAAATTGTATGCATGCTCAATATCTAACCTGTCATAAAAAACACACGACTCCTCGATGTTTCCCTTATTGTTGTAAGGCTTACACCCATCCATAATGTCCGCCATAAAGCACTCATTATCAACATAGGAGTTAGTTACTTTATCATATACATTGACACTTAGTTTAGGATTTCCAAAAGTCATGTCAACTGTTCCATTTCGACAATTAATTTGTGCATTAGCAGTTGCTAAAAATGGTCTCCCAAGTATGACATTAAATTGTTTGGTTTTGTCAAATGAAGCATAATCAAGAACTAAGAAATCGACTGGATAGTAAAAATCATCCACCTTGACTATGACATCTGTTACTATCCCACGAGGGAGTTTTAATGTGAGATCGGCTAAAACCACCGTGGTATTGAATTTTGGTAAAGGACCAAAATCATATTGGTCATATAAACTCCCTAGTAGAATACTAACACTAGCTCCAAGATCGAGTAACGCCCGTGCAACTTTAAATTCACCAGCTTAAGTAGAAATAATGGGCGCTCCTGGATCCCTAAGTTTAGGTGGAAGAGCACCTGACAAGATAGCACTCAAATTGGCCGGAAAATCAAGCATCTTAGAAAACTTATGAGTTCATGTTTGAGTGCACATATTTTTCAGATATTTGGCATAAGCAGGAACATGTTTTATTGCATCAGAAAGAGGTAAATTAACTTTAACCTGTTTAAAAATCTCGCACATCTCCTCTTGTTATGGGCCTCTTTTGTTTATTACTTTCTATGGCTCAATCAAAGTTGAAGGATAAGGAATGGTATTACCCTCCATTACCTTGTCCTTATCTTTTTGCACATTATCTTTGAAATTTGGTTTATTTATCTCTTGAAAAGTTACCTTTTTTATTGATTTTGGTAAAACAAGATCCTGTTCATTTTCACTATCACTATCAACATCCTCCACTATCCTCTCTACAAATGATGGTGGAGGGACAACTTTGTTGTCATAAATGTTTCCGCTACGAAGAGTACTTACCTGGTTGATTTGCATATTCCTCACGTTCTTCGTGTTAGCTCCCTGATGTTGAGGATTGATGGTGGTATCACTTGGTAACTTTCTGGGGTTCCGCTTGATTTGAGCCACGCCCTCAGCTAGTTGACCCACTTGCTTGTTTAAGGCTTCATAATCTTTATCTATGATTTCATTTTCCCTCTTATTCTCTTGCATATTCTCCTTCATCATGTTCATTAAAGCATCTAACTTTGTATTTGTAGAATCTTTATTACCAACTTATCCTGATGGAGGATTACCTTGATAACTTCATGATGAGCTCCCTTGTTGACCTCCATGACTGTAACTATTGTTCTCTTTAGCATATGAAGTTCTTTGATAACCACTTGGATTGTAATTCCCTTATGTTCGGGTTCGATATGTTTGACCACCTTGATTGTTACCTTGAAAGTTGAGGTTCAATTGGTTTGAGGCATTACCATATTTAAAGTTGGGATGATTCCCCAATCCAGGGTGATAGGTATTTGAACTCATATCGAATTGCTTCCTATCACCATAAACTTGATTGACTTCCTCATTTCTTCCTATTACCAATAGACATGAATCACCATTATGACCTAATTCACCACATTCTTCACATACATCGTATCCCACATTTGCCACTTCCTTTACACCCGTTCTTCCTAGTTTCACCAATTGCTTCTCCAAGGATGTAATTCTTTCTTTAGTCTCATAATCGACCGTGTTTGATCTTACTGAAGTGGATTTTGATCGCCTACTAGCAGAAGCTTGTGTTTTAGAGTTTCTACACATCCTCTCTAAAAACTCCCAATCTACGTCTTCGTGGTTAGAAAGGAACGTGCCATTACTCGTGGAATATAAGTACTTTCTCTCTTCACTAGTCAATCTATCCAAAAAAGCTTTTATCAATTCCCTACATGCAATTCCATGATGTGGGCACATACGTATCAATTCCTTAAACCTTGTGAATGCCTCATGAAATTGTTCTCTGGCTTGTTGTTGAAAAGAACGAATAGCATCTCTTGAGTCACTGGTTTTACCCATTGAATAATATTCATCTAAAAATGTTTGTTGCATTTCTTGCCATGTGTGAATACTATTATCGGGTAAAGTAAGGAACCATTGCTTAGCTCTATCTTTCAAAGTAAATTGGAACAATCTCAGTCCCACCTCATCTTGTGTGAAGTGATTTCCACCAATAGTGCTACATATGGCATCAAATTTAGCAAGATGCACATATGGTTCTTCTGTTGCAGTGCTTCTAAATACAGGAAGAATGGTGAGATAATGAGTGTGTACATCAAAAGCTCTTCCTCTATGATTTGGAGGTGCAATAGTATTTGGATTCTCAGAAATGGCCGGTCTAAAATGACTATCGACAACTTGTATTTGATCTCTTTGAGGCCTTCTTGGATTGACATTATTATTAACCCTACCCCGTTGTTGATTTTCAGGTGGTGCATTCCACCCATGCTGATCATTCCCCCAATTATTATTTCCACTACGACCATCACCTTCACCGAAAGTCCCATCCCAAGCATCATAATTTGCACCGTCATAGGGTTCTCCATTGTTATTGCACTCATCTTCATAATCTTCATCACCTGTGTGAACACCATGCATACTCACATGATTAAAGTCAACTCCTTGATTGAAGTTATTTTGATTCATATTGTTGTTGGGCGGTGGTTGATTGAGGTTGTTATTTGAAGGTGGAGGTGGATTTGGGTTTTGATTTTGGTTATTAGGAGGAGGGTTTGGATTTTGAGGTGGTTGGTTATTTGGGTTTCCATTTGGGTTGAATCAGACGAACTCTTAGCTGCTTAATCAATGTCTTGTGAAATTGATATAGTTGGTAACCGTGATCGATACAGAACACGATTATACCTTGCTGATTTCTCTATCTCTAGATCGAATACTAGTGGTGGTTTCCTACCCGAATATCGAGTATGCATGCAATCTGTCACCTGCACACTGAAAAAAACCAAACATAACAAAGAAATAAAACAAATAAAATAAGAACGAGTAAATAAAATAATTCAAATAACAAAACACCAAGCGCACCGATTCCCCAGAAACGGCGCCAAAATTTGATCGATGTCGAAGTACCAATCAAATAAGATGTAAAATGTGTGTTCCTATTCACCTTAAACTAGTTAGGGTAAGTAGGCTTGTCGATCCTTGTGGAATTAGTGGTTGGTGTATCGTAATCGAATTTGTATGATAATGATTAAATTGGTAAATTACTAAACTATTGCCTCTTGGATGTTAAAAGTGAAATTTTGAATGATTAACAAATTAATAAAGAAAATAACATGCAAGCAATGAAAATTGATTAGAAGACGATTATGAAAAAGGGTAATCCACCCCGGGATTCAGGTTCGGTTTTCAGTAATTGTTTAGTTCAATTGAGTGGAAAATCCTTAATGGGGATTCTATATATGTAATGATTAATTGATAGTGATAACCAAGACTTAACGGGTCTTAGTACACAATACCAATTGAATTAACAACCAAAACCCTACAATCATACAACTCGCGTAAAATTATATGACATTCAAATCAAGATTCACTAAAACAATTGTTTAAACAATCATAGTTAAACTGAATAAAGAACTTAACGGGTTCTCACATTTAATCCCAACAAAAATTAAACACGAACAAAAACCTAATAACACGAAACCCTTACCCGAGGTAGATCGCGCGGAGTTTAGCCTTGCATCTTCATGAATTCGGCAACGAAATCGGATTGGAACATGAATTGATGGATTGGAATGAGTTTAGGAAGTGAAGAAAACCTAAAGAGTCACCAAAGTTCGTCCTTTTTTGCTCCCAATGCAAATTAGGGTTTTGTAATTTAATTCTCCACCTTAAATATGGTCAAAATCCGAAGATTTTGGTCAAACCCGGCAACACGACGTAAGCTACGTCCATTAGGACGTAAGCTACGTCCTGTTCAAAGGTGTACGTCCTGACCTTTTGTCTTACATCCTCAATTCAAGGAAAAAACACACGGATGTAAGCTACGTCCATTAGGACGTAAGCTACGTCCATTAGGACGTAAGCTACGTCCATTAGGACGTAAGCTACGTCCATTACGATGTAAGCTACGTCCTCCCTGAATTTTTGCCTTCGTTTTTTCTTTTGTTCTTGTCTCGAGTTCCAGATCTCACCCATCCTCCCTATAATGCTCAATTTCCTTTCTTTTAGCTTCCTGTTCCTGTATTTCATAAACAGAACAAAGTGATTGCGTTCGAGAATATTAATATGATAAGAATACATAATTGAACACTTAAAACATATACAAAGCATAAACGCATCAATGAGTCAAGTAGATCTGCATATGACGATAACATAGCTAAGGATAAACCTAGAAGGAATGTTATGCCTCTTGCCAGATTTAGAAGTTCTCAAGATATTTCAGCTTTTGTATTCTATGTTGCTGAACAAAAAATTATGTATGAACCTTTGTCTTATTATGAAGATATTAGATCAAATGAAAGGCTGAAATGGATTGCAGCCATGAAGGAGGAGATGGATTCTTTGCAAAAGAATAAAACATGGGTGTTAGTTGATAAGCCTGATGACAAAAAGCTAATGGACTACAAATGGATATTTAAAATCAAAGATGGAATGCCAAGGGAGCAGTCAAGGTATAAGGGTAGGTTGGTGGCTAAAGGCGTTACATAATTAGGTAGAATAGATTATAATGAAATCTTTTCACCTATTGTAAATCACACTTCCATTAGAATCATCTTATCCTTAACTGCAGTGTTCAATTTTAAGCTTGATCAACTGGATGTCAAAATAGCCTTTTTACATTGCAATCTAGATGAGACAATCTACATGAAACAACCACCTATTTTTGAGGTGGAGAGTTAGACCAAGAAGGTTTGCTTGAAAAAGAAGTCTTTATATGGGCTAAAGCAATCTCCTAGATAGTGGTATATGAGATTTGATGAGTATGTAGTAACTCATGGATTCAAAAGGAGCAACTATGATGTTTGTGTGTATTATAAATCATATGAACAAGGAAGGTTCATTTACCTTCTTTTATATGTAGATGATATGTTGTTATCATGTAAAGATAGAACTCAAATTAAAGACACCAAGAAGTTGTTGATGGCTGAGTTTGATATGAAGGACTTGGGAGTTGCTAAGAAGATTCTAGGAATGGAGATACATAGAGACAGAGGAGCTGGAGTTTTGGTATGTTTTCTAACCAACTTTGGTATGTTGTCTAGTAAGAGTGTTGTAACTCCTTTAGCAGTTCATTTCAAGTTGTCAAGTAAGGATATTCCTCAGTAAAATAAAGAAGCTGTAAGAATGCAGGGTGTTCCATATGCTAGTATTGTTGGTAGTTTAATGTATCTTATGATATGCACTAGACTAGATTTGGGGTTTGCTGCTAGTGTTGCTAGCAGGTATTTGAGTAACCCTGGTAAGTAGCATTATGAAGGAGTTAAGTGGGTTTTGAGTTATCTTAATGGTACAATGAGTGTGTTTCTGATATTTGGAAGGTTAAAATCACATGATCCTCTTGTATATGGATATGTAGATTCTGATTTTGCTAAAGACCTGGATAGAGGTAGATCTTTGACTAGGTATGTGTTTAATGTGTTTGGTGGTATATTGAGTTGAAAGGCTTCATTGCAGCACATAGTAGCTCTATCCATAATTGAAGCCGAGTTTGTTGCTCTTACTAAAGCTGTGAAAGAAGCTATGTGGCTGAAAGGCTTCGTAACTGAATTGGGATATGATGCTAGTGGTGTGGTGATATATTGTGATAAGCTTGGTGCTACTCAGTTATCAAAACATCAAGTTTTTCATGAAAGGTCCAAGCACATCAATGTTAGGCTACACTTTATCAGAGATATCTTTCATTCTAAGGAGGTGAAGGTGGAATCTGTGAATAGCGAAGCTAATGCAGCTGATATGCTCACTAAGTCTTTAGTTGGTTCTAAGTATTCACACTGTTTAGATCTGCTTCATGTTTCATGTGTTTGATTCACACTAAGGTGGAGTTTGTTAAGTGTTAGAGTTAACATCAATGCATATAAGTCAATAAGTTTTAGTTGACTTTTAGTTTGGTGGATTGTGTCAATGTGTAAAGGTTAGAGACTGTTTCTGTCAAATTGTTTAGTTAAGGGTGTAGTTTTGTTATTGTGTTTCTAATGGTTGTTAAAGGTTAGTCCTTAGATTAGGGATTATCTTCTTCAATTGGGATTCTCTGATGAAATCAAAACTTGAGTTTCATTAGTGTGATTGTTCTTGCAAATCTTCTAGATCATAGATATTATTGATTTCTTTATACTATTTGGTTTGATTATAACAACATGAGAAGACACATGCAGGTTACTTCAAACAAGAATGCTTAAAACATTGAAATTTCCTCTTGTCTGATTGTTGGCATGAGAGCATTATGGTCTCATGAGTGATTATTTTGCAAACATGAGTAGGTACAAAATGCAAGTAGTTTCATATTTGGTGTTTTATCGGGCCATTATTTCTAAAAACCTGAATGGAAAAGTTTTGTTCACCTTGCAGGTTCATATGTGTTGTGGGAGGATGTGTTATTCGTGATAATAATCTCCCTGTGATCGAGGCAAATCATGTTAATTTAATTATTTACATTCATCTTATCATTAGATTCTGATTATACTAATATATATTACCTATGAGGTATTTGCATCGCCTTTTGAAATTGATTATGATAATTGTCTAAGTGTATGAATTTTTGTTAGATTCTAATTGTTTATGATCACCTAAAAGGCTACAACTGATAGTTTGACTCTTTAGTTATGAGGATAACTTCATTTATCTACCAATTTTCAAACACCAGATGTATATTGATCATTCATAATTCAATGCCACACTACCGTGTATGATACTCAACAAGAACTCTCAATGTTTCCCGGTTACAAGAGGCTACACTGATGGTTTTACTACTAAAATTTAACATGTTACATTTGAAATGAAATATTTAATGTTATTTGATGATTTGAAAAGCCAGATACTACTTGCAGTTGTGAGGTTCACGTGTGTTTTTCTATTATTCTTTATGATTATGTGGATTTTATAAGATTTGAAGCAGTTAGCATCATTTTCTATTGTTGTGTGTGTGATTTGAATGACCTTGCATTTTCAAATATATACATATGTTTCCTATGAATGTCCATTCAAGTTGTAGCTTTGAAATTAAGACAATGCTGTCACGAATGACTTCATATTTATAAATTTCATAACTCCACTTATTTTTTGTCCCTATTTCATTGTTATGCTTTATTTTTTTTTAAATAAACTTTGTGATCTTGATCAGAATGATTTTGTGGACTAGATGCTCCATGATCAAGATGAGAAGCGTGAACCTAGAGATCAACGGAAGCTTGACTTCTGTCTGTTTTCAATATAATCAAGTTGTAGAAGAGTTTTTGTGTTTTTATTAAGTCGTACATAGGAGTTATTTAAGTTGTAACTGTTGTACGCATTCAATTAATAAAAAATATATAAACGAGAGAAAAAGGTTTGATTTTACTAACATTTTAAGATCGTACAGAAGACGATACGAAGAATATAAAGATATTGTAAGATGTTGTATATCAATCCAATCACTAACAACAAAACATTCTATATATTAAATCAACAAAATAGAAGAATAGAAGAATATATATATACGACATATGCGTAAAACAATTTCAAAAGATAGAAACCTTTTATTTAAGACCTTAAATAAAGATTCTAAATAATGGAGAATTAGGAATTAAATAGAGACAAAAAAGAAAAGGAGATCGGTAGAGTTCATTTGACAAATAAATAGAAGAAATAGTAAAAAAATGAATAAAAATATTCAAATATTTATAAAAAGAATAAACCGTGGATGTTATTGAAAATCTTTAACATAAATCCTAATCTGAAAAGTGGCC
Source organism: Flaveria linearis (assembly GCA_024085815.1). Lineage (NCBI taxonomy): Eukaryota > Viridiplantae > Streptophyta > Magnoliopsida > Asterales > Asteraceae > Flaveria > Flaveria linearis. The sequence continues at coordinate 82,812,508 of CM044005.1, read as the reverse complement.
CCTAGAACATGTGTTCTTTTTTGTGGTGATTTGACTTGAGTTAAAATATATAAAATATTAATATTTTTTGGAGGTTTAAAATAAATCGCTACAAAAAATAAATTGTTATGAACAGTTGGGTATTATTTACATATAATTGCTAAAAAAACGTACAATGGCAGCAAAAAGACATACTTATGAGCGGTTATTATGTATTGAATTTTTAAAATTGTTTTGGGCGGTTTTTAGAAGTGACAACCTCAAAAAATAAACCAGGACCACCCAAAATAATGCATTAGATACAAGTGATATGAAATTATTTTCCGAGAAAAACCAGATTATGATTTCATGAAAGTCTTTGGGTGTCCAACATATTTTTGTAACAATGAAACAAGGGGATAAATTCAAGCTCAAGGGAGGCTCGGTGGTGTTCTCAGTGACGAAACCAGGAATTTTTCCCAATAGGTTTACTATTTTTTGGTAATTCGTTTTGTAACAAGATAATATAAATTTTTCGGATTGTCCGGTTGGGCCGGGTCGGGTCGGTTCGGTTCGGAACATTCGATGATTTTCTTTTCACAACAAAGCGGTCCATGTGATGTTCCTAAAATGTTCAATGCATCACACATATAACATATTATGAATTGTGATGAGCTAAATTACTAATATGGTAAAATACCCAAAATATAGATTCTAGATTTGTAAACACCTACATTAACAAACAAATTATAAATTCTAGATTTCAAAATTCTATATACACAAATTAACAAACAAATTAAGCAAAATAAGTTAAGTACTTTCATGATAATTTAGTATTTGAATGAGTGAAAGATTAGATAGTGTTTACAGATCTGTGAATAAGACTATATTGTTAATATTGTTATGAACTTTGATGGGTTTTGAAGAATATGGTGACTAACCTTTCCAAGAATCAAGGGTGACGGGTCGATGCCTCGATGGGGGCTGCAGCAGTCGAGAAACCAAGCAGCAGCGATGGCTGACGAGGGGCGGCAAGCCAGGAGCACCGAGCAGTAGAATGACAGCAGTGAGCAGTCGACGAGAGGCAGCACCACAACAGTCAAGGGTCGACAGTGAGCATCAGCAATTTAGCATTTCAAATGGTCGATCGATGGGGGAAAAGAAAAGGGTCTAGGGTTTTATTTTATGTTTTAGAATAAGGGTAGTTTAGTAATTTACTTAAATATAAAAGGAAAAAAAAAGTTGCTCAAACTGTAGCTTGCATGTTTCAAACTCGGGACCTCAATTTGAAGAAGGCGCACACATACCAGTGAACTAACAATGTATTTATGATATATTATTGAATTTTAATATACTATTGGGTTCACTTCCTATAAAACTATGGGTTCACTAAAAAAATCGGCATTATACATTACAGTACGGGTTCAAAAATCAATGGGGTCACTTGACCCCATACCCGACACCCTAGTTCCGCCCCTGGGTGTTCTTAGGCTATCCACAAGGGATAAAGAGTTACAAAGTTTTTAACAATAAGAGTACGAAAATAGTGGTTTCTAGAGATTTGAGATTCCATGAAAAAATTTCCCTTCAATCAGAGGCCAATTACCTCAAATGATATAGAGTTGTTTGAGATCCATGATGAACCAATTAGTCATGGGGATAGAAGAAAAGAAGGGCCAGATAATAGTGATGTTAGGCCTAATGAAACACAAAGCCCAGTACATGAGGAAAGAGTAGCCCATGAAAAAAGAAGTGAAGAGCCCAATTTAGAAACCAACCACCCATTTTCCACAATTGAAGCCACAAATCCTCAACAAGAACCATCCATACCACCGATTACGTGATCAATGAGCCAACTACAGAAAGAGGAAACCGTACTCAACCGAAGCAACTTAGTGACTACCAAGTCTGACTTCCGTTATCGGTTACCCATGCTCGCACTCCTAATCAAGATTCCTCAATGGTACCCCCTTGACTAATTTTGCTTCCAATAAAGATTTTTCTAATACTCACGATGCTTTTCTAGTTGTTATCGACTCTGACGATGAGCCAAAGTATTTTGATCAGGCTATTAAAGATGACATGTAGAAAGAGGCAATAAGAAAAGAAATACAAGCTCTTAAAATCAATGACACATGGACCTTGGAAGACCTACCAGAAGGCAAATGAGCCATTGATTCAAAATTGGTGAACAAGGTAAAATATAAACCGAATGGAG
>CM044005.1:82790332-82805332 GCA_024085815.1 Flaveria linearis | reverse complement strand
ACCTAGTTCTATCTATTTTTTGACTTCCTTGGTAAACTCATCATATCTCTTAACTCGTTCTTCTCTTGAAACCCCAGCATGAATATCAAGTGCAAAGCATAAACGTATAACATGTTGAAACTGAAGTGCTTGCACGATATCCTGTGTATCAAAATATAGTGGCCACTTGTACAATGTGTAAACATCAGCTGCAGATAAGTTTGTAAGCCACATTGGGTCAAATACCCTTATTTTCTCTACCTTCCCCTCCCTATCCAAAACAATGACGGCTTCTCCTGTGCGCCAGTAATAGTACCACCATTTGAAATGGGGTGTAAAGTCTTGTGGCATCTCTCTCAATGGAATACGAGACATTGTGCACGGAGGGTGCCATTTGAAGACTACCTTTGGTTTTCCTGAGGTAGGGTCAACCTCTGTCTTATGAATGAACTTTTTGGGCTGTTAAGGTTTGAAGTTGACCCACCTCGTATGGTATTCCCTTTTCATTGCCTTCTCGAACCATCCCGATATCTTTCCGGGAACAGCATATAGGAGGTTCAAGTTGGCAAGACGGTTAAGCTCAAATCCAGGGAGAGTTTCCAGATCGTGTGGGAATCTGAAATACTCTATGCCCTTCTCTCTCTTGACAGCATATACATTGAGGTCCTCAAAATAAGCCCAGCTTATGATCTTTCCAGACACCTTCTGATGCTTCTTTACCTTGTAGAGCTTGGTGTAGGCATTTGGCTTTACAGGCTCTCGCTGTTTCTTCATTTCCTGCAGGCAGACTGCCCACTCAGCCTTTTTGGTTGCTAGATCAGCATCATCCGCCTGAGGAACTTCTTCTTTTCCTGCTATCTTCTCTTCAACTTTCTCGAATGCACTGCTGCCAAATGTTTCTCCTAGATCTGGTAGTACTTCGCCTTCGGCGTTAGTATACTAGGGATAATGGTCAGCAGTCACATCCTCAATCTCCACCTCATCGACATCTTGTAGTTCCTCATCACTGACTACGTCGACTTCGGGAGCATCCTTCACCAATTCATCTGGATTTAGACTGAACAGTTCGGCAATCTGTTCATCTGTCATATCATGGATTATCTCTCCCTCTTCAGGTGTGTAGCTGACCGAGCGATGTACAATCCCTTACAAATCAAGAATCATTGTCAATTGAGTCTTGATTTGTTGAAGGGGTACCACATCATGCTCGTCAGCCTGTTTAGTTGAACCTGTTAAAGAAATAAACAAACACAATACGAGTTAGTATGCATGATGCACATGACAAATGGCAGCTCAACTTTTCATTTATATATTTAAATAAACATTGATACATGATTTCAAGAGCAAAAGTTTAATAACATAGACATCTAAGCTTTAATTTGCCTTGAATTATGGCCGGGTCTTCTGCAGATGGGGAGGTAGGTGGAGCAGACGACGATGCTCATTGGTCCTGTCTCTTCTTCGTCCTTTGCTCTTGACCATGAGCAAAGGCAGATGTAGCTGCATCTCCTTCGTCGCTATCATCATCATCATGCCTACCTCTTGCTTCACCGTCACCATCCTCATCATCACTGTCATCATGTTCATCATCATCCTCATCATCATCTCCATCATCATCTCCTTCACCGAGCTTCAGAGGCTCATCCTTAGATCCTTTGAGTTGGAGCATGATCTTCTTGTTTGCAGCCTCCAACTCCTCCAGCTTCTTGGCAGACGCATCCTTGTGCTCTTGGAGTTTGGCGATCTGCTCTGCCTGCTGTGATATCTGCTGAGCTAGGGAAGCATTTAGCTCCACCAGCTGACGTAGCTGTGCAGACTTCTCCTCATCAGCGGCTAACAGCTTCAGCACCATCCTGTTTAGTGCTGCCAGCTGTTCCTCCACTCTAATGGGAGGAAGGGATGATCCAGTGGGGAATGTTGAAGGGCTGGCTTGGTGGCTGGTGGTGGTAGCAGTGGTTGTGGTGAATATGGGAGGTGGAGAATGGATGGGTGGTGGTGCATGGATGGGTGGAGAGGTATGTGGTGTGGTTGAGGAAGGTGGAGTAGTAGTGGTGGGAGGTGTAGTGGTAGTGGGTGGTGTGGTGGTGGTAGGTGGTGTAGTGGTAGAAGTGGTAGAGGTAGAAATCAGCGTAAAACCTCCGTCTCTTCGGCTTCATCCCATGGGGCTGAGCCATCCTCTTCTTCCGATTCCCCCTTGACTCGGAGGCTCCCCCTTGGCTACTAGGCTGGTCTGGGATGTATGACGGATCTGTATTAGCCTCCACAGACCCGCCCTGGCATCCACCAACTGCCCTCACGCCCTTCTCAGTGGCTACGACATGGCTTCCTACCATTCGTACCAGAGGGTCATCGTCTGACTCCTCCTCCTCATCAGGCTGAAAATCAGGGTGAATAGGAGCTGGTTTGGGTTCACCCTGACCGTCTACTCCCTGATTTGTATCATGATTATCACCGTCACAATCATCGGAGGGTAGAGCTATCTGCTCCACTTCGGAATCACTATCGTCGTGGCACCACTTCCTCTTCGCTAGCGCCACATAGTCTTCACGGGCCAGATGCACAAACAGACTCCTTACCGGGGGCTTTACCTACTTGCCCCGGTACACCCTCATCCTCCCGAGGGTGGTGTCATCCATCAACTTGAGGACAACAGCATCCACTTTTTCCTTGGGCAGCGAGGGGAGCTTCTGATCTATAATCATCTGCAGAAAGCGTGGGTACATGCAGAAGCTTTCTTTCCCCTTCGCCTCGATGTTCTCCACCAGGTAGGTGAAGATCATCCTCGAAAAGCTGAATGGATGATTCAGCACCAACGCCATGTAGGCGTTCTGCATTTGGTCGGAGAGCTCGTTGAAGCCACCCTTCCTTGAGGCGATGCATCTCAGTAGTACATGGGCTAAGTATTTGAACTGGGGGCACAAGTTGCTCTTATTGAGCATACTTGCATTGATGTCCCCCGAGTACTTAGCCCTCATGAAGCATCCTCGAACAGTAAGGGGATGTAATCGAGTGGGACAGTCAGCATCATCTCCAAACTCTAACATTGTCCGGATATCTTCCTCTGAAATCTCTATGGCCTCCCCAAATATGGAACTCCTGATGCGATGGGGCTCAGATGACCTGTCAACTACAGCGCTTTCCCAGAAAGTCTGCTGTACTGATCTGTAAGGTGTGCACTGAGTCGAGATAGCTCGGAATATCCTCGATCGACGTAGGAAAGAAATAATGCCGACAAACTCCGCAGCATTGCAGGATGAGAGATCAAGATGAGCACAGATGTTGTGCTTAGTGCTCATCGTCCACCGACTCGCCATCTGTGACACAAAGTAAATAAACATTAGTACGTGTCAAAGAATACCAATTTTGTTCCATGAACTTGAATGTTTTGTTCAATCATGCGACTGAGCTGAACGACTGAGATCTAGTCGTGCGAATGAGCTGTGCGACTGAGATCTAGTCATGCGAATGAGCTGTGCGACAGAGTTGTAGTCATGCGAATGATCTCATACGTACGACTGAGTCATGCGACTGAACTTAGTCGTATGTTCTCTCATGCGTTTACCTCAGTCGTGCGATTGAGCTCATACGCATGGTCCAGTCGTGCGATTGAACCATTCGTCCATCTCAGTCGTGCGGTTGAGCCATTCATATAGCTCAGTCATGCGATTGAAGTTCATCAGGATGTCCAATCGCATGTCCGACTGTTAGTTCATTCAAATTCAATTTTTGAGCAATACTTAAAGTTAAACGTTGTGGATTGTCTCATTAGGTTCGCAGATGACCGACTAAACCTCTAATAACTTTTAGTTTGATCAAAATGCTTAGTTTTAGTAGTTTATTAGTCACATTTAGGTTCGGTTAACATTAGGTCTTAATTTCGATCATTTTGACGTATAGTAACTGAGTTTTCGTGCTAACTTTGTCGCACAATAACTGTATAATCAAAACAAAACGTCAGAGAGCGTCAAACAATGGTCTATAAGGATCAAATGAAATTTTGGCAGTATGGGTTTATGTCATGCATCTGAGAGGCGATTTGGGTGAATGAAACGACTGAGACTGACTCCCCCTCTATTTATACTAGGGCAACCCTCAGTCGTGCGACTGAGCCTTGTCGCATGATTGATTCGTGCGACTGAGCTTCAGTCGTGCGACTCGCCCATACGGTCACCTCCAATCATACGATTGAGGGTCCTTCGTGCGACTGTCACAGTCGGTCACCTCCAATCGTGCGATTGGGTTCATTCGTATGGTCCAATCATACGACTGGTTTATACTTATGGTCCAGTCGTGTGAATGGGTCATACTTATGAAATTTTGAGTTTTTGACCCTTTGACACTTAGCCCCTTATGACAGTAGATAAAACATTTTAAGCAGTTTGTCATCTCATACATGACCATTTTAAATTAAAAAACCTTTGATCACCTCAGACGTGATCCATTTATCCAACTGATCACCTCAGACGTGATCCATTTGTCCAACTGATCACCTCAGACGTAATCCATTTATCCACCTTATCAACTCAGACATGATCTATTTATCCACCTGATCACCTCAGACGTGATTCATTTATCCACCTGATCACCTCAGACGTGATCCATTTATCCACCTGATCACCTCAGACGTGATCCATTTATCCACCTGATCACCTCAGACGTGATCCTTTTACTTTTTCAGAAACAAGTGATTCAAGATTAACTTTAAGTTCATTTTGTGACATTTACAGAGATGAATAACATAGCAGAGTCCGACACTGACACATTTTACAAATAACTTGAAAACTAAACTAAGTAACAAAATAAACAAGTTTTTGTGATTTTGTTAGGGTAGGGTAGAAACTCCTATTAGCATTAACATCATTTCTAAGACATATTCATATGGAATCAGACAGGCATACACAATTACTTGGAACTTTTATATATATATTGAAATGGAGACTAGCATATTTACATATCACAATTTTTCACTCAACTAAGACTTCTAAGCTCTAACTGGAAATCATGCTTGATCTGATATGAACACACATTGATTTTGAACATCAGGCAGTGCAGCCATAACGATTGTCAGTATACTTATCCACTTAAATCCATACACAGACTTTTGACACATATTGGTGATGTATTAGGTTATATTATTTCAACCAGCATTTGTGGATCCCATGCTTATATTGTAATCAACATTCCTCGGGAGATTTTTGAGCAGTCTACGGGTATTTTGACAAGAAGAGACTAGTCTTAGAGCTTTCAAAGAGAAGCCAAGCCTCAGGTCAGTGCCACCGCACAACAGAGAGGCGGTTAACAACAATGAATTCTAGAATATCTAGGTTATGATTATCCTCAGGTCAGTGCCATCGCACAGCAGAGAGGTACACAACCTATCTTCTTGTTAGAGCATATTTAATTTTTTCTTTTGCACATAATGCGCCAACAACATAGGTTATCAGCTTGATTGCGTTTATTTTCATTTTTCGTGCTTTGTTCTTTTTGTGGTCATCCTCACACTTTTAGTGACGTTTATTTGCTCGTCACCCCATATTGGAAATAACTGATTGTGTTAACCAGTGATAAGATGGGAACCCACAGTCAGTTGAACAAATTAGTTTAAATTGAGTTCACAAATGATGTCCACTAGTCTATGGTGTTGAATCTACTGACACATCGTATAATGAACTAGCACCTCCTAGATCTACTTTCTCTGAGTAATTACAGTAACAAAGAAGCGTACTATCATTTTCCTAATTTGCTAGACTTTGACTTCTCTGACTAACACTTTTCTGTGATTTAATTAAACTTGCTAAAATTGAAAATCTTTTTGATGTTCCAAGTAACTCGACGCCTGTGTACTATCACTTTCCATTGTATTGAATCTCATTCTTAATTTTATTGTTTTGCCCTTTTAGCTTATCTGCCCTCCCCTTTTTTTAAGTAAGTAAATACTGAAAACTAAACTAATCTCCCCCTAAAATTCTAAAATGAAAAATCTTTTTGTGTTTTTAGATTTTTAAGACAGGAAATTGAAATAAGATAAATAAAAGAAAATAAAAAGAAAAAGAAAAAGAAATTTAAACAAGTGTCGAACTAAGCATTTGTCTCTTCTAGAATCACGTCACTTTTCTTTTTCTTACCGTTGACCTCTAACAGATAGAAAAATCTGGGTTTATCAAACGGTTTAGTGTAGAGGTCGGCGTGTTGAAAATCCGTGTTTATTTTAACCATATCAGTTAATTGTTTTTCATAGCAGTCACATATGAAATGATACTTTATGCCAATGTGTTTTGTTTTATGGTGTTGAACATGATTTTTAGTTACAGCGATGGCAACAGAGTTATCAACAAATATAGGGGTATTAGAAAATTGCAAACCGTAGTCCCGCATTTGCTGTTGGATCCAAATGATCTGAGAGCAGTAACTAGCACCAACAACGTATTCAGCTTCACATGTTGACAAGGCAACAAATGTCTGCTTCTTGCATTGCCAGGTGACTAATCGCCTTCCAAAGAACTGACACCCTGCTGATGTTGACTTGAAGTTCATCTTACAGCCGCCGTAGTCTGAATCACTGTACATAGTTAGCTCAAAGTCATCATCATGAGGATACCACAACCCAAGTGTTGGAGTACCCTTCAGATAACGAAAAATCCTTTTCATCCCGATTAGATGATTTACTTTTGATTTAGCTTGATATCTTGAGCACAGACATGTGGCGTACATGAAATCTGGACGCGAGGCAGTGAGATACATAAGAGATTCGATCATCCCACGATACATAGTGGCATCCACTAAATCCCCATTCTCATGAGGTGCCATATCATGGTTTGTGGCAAGTGGGGTACCGGCAACAGTGACATTTTCCATATCAAATCGACTCAGAATGTCTCCAACATACTTAGTCTGATGCAGAAAAATACCGATAGGTGTTTGATCCACCTGTAATCCCAGGAAGAACTTCATCTCTCCCATGGCACTCATTTCAAATTCTGCCTTCATCACAGATTCAAATTCTTTACATAATTCTTCGTTTCGAGAACCAAAGATTATGTCATCCACATAAATCTGCACCATTAGTAAATCTCCATCTTTCTCTTTTATAAACAACGTGCAGTCAATCACACCCCAGTGAAAACCATGCTTTAACAGGTGGGTGGAGCGCTTCTCATACCAAGCTCGAGGAGCTTGGTGTAGCCCGTACAGAGCCTTGTCCAGCTTGTAGACTCTGTCCCGATAATAAGGATCCTCAAATCCTTCGGGTTGACTGACGTAGACTTCTTCACGGATTTCCCCATGAAGGAATGCACTTTTTATATCTAGTTGATAGACTTTGATCTTCATATAAGATGCATAGGCTAGGAAGATACGGATTGCTTCCATTCTTGCCACAGGTGTAAACACTTCATTGTAGTCGACCCCTCGACTTTTTTAAATCCTTGAACGACCAATCTTGCCTTATTATTTATTACGACACCTTGGTCGTCCTTTTTGCAGCATAGCACCCATTTGGTGCCTATCACTTTAACTCCTTTGGGCCTGTCAACAAGTGTCCACACTCCAAGCTTCTTGAACTGTAGCAGCTCTTCCTGCATAGCGTTGACCCAAGCTTCATCCTTTCTGGCATCACTTACGTGTTTGGGCTCGACTTGAGAAACAAAACATTTGAATGCCCCATCATTCACAAAGCCCTTTTCCATAATCACAGTATAATCAGTAGAGTATGCTGATTTCTCATCTGCACACCGGAGTGAAGATCCCCAATGATAGTCTCCGGGGGATGATTCACACTGATCCTAGTCACAGGTGTCGTAGGAACGCCAACTTCACTATCCAGATTTGTGATGGTAGGTTCAGTATCCGGATTCCCTGATACATGTTCAGCATCTGTTGAGCTTCCATCTTGATTAACGTTATGCTCATTGCTTGTCTCAACTGCTTTTTCATCGTCTGATGAATCATCACTCTCGTCCTGAGCAGCTGCTGAAGATCCCGAAGCACCACAGGCTGGTGGCACACTGCTGGTATCCAGATTCGGTGTATTTAGGATATCGTACATCATCTGAGCAGCAATCTCTTCATCTGAATCTATCCGAGGAAGGTTAAATGATTTGAAAAAGCCATCGTAGTCGAAGAATGACGACGGACCTTTTCCAGCAGGGGGGATGGTGTATCGTTGCCCTTCGACATTGAACAACACTTCTACGTGACCTGTCGAGTTGTTAAAACCCGTTTGTCTGGTATGCTGTATCGAAGAAAGATCCCCTGATCTGCTTTTTCGCTGAACTTGCCCTCCGGAGTTTTCTTCAGTAATGTGCATCGAGCTCCGAATGGTTCCAGATACTCCAGGCTAGGTTTGCGCTTCTGAAGCAACTCATAGCAAGTCTTCCCATTCCGCTTGACTACTAACACACGATTAAGCGTGTAGCACGCATTGGCAACAGCTTCATTCTAGAACTGTGGCGTGTATGCAGAGGTGAACTGATGAACAATTCCCTTTTCCTTGCAGAACGCATCCATCCACTGATTCTTAAATTCAGTTCCATTGTCTTAACGAACCTTCCTGACCTTCACATTGTAGAGAGACTCCAATGTAGTGACGAGCACCTTGAACGATTCAAACGTTTCAGACTTAGCTTTCAGAAACATCACCCAGGAGAAATGTGAGTAGTCATCTGTGACTACAAAGCAGTACCAGTTTCCAGCGATACTCTTTGTGCTGACAGGACCAAAAAGATCCATATGCAGTAGCTCCAGGGGCATCTTGATAGAGTTAACGTGCTTGGTCTTGTGAGACTTCCTGGTTTGCTTTCCCTTCTTGCACGAGACAAAAAAATCTGGAAGTTTGAAATTCTTTACAGTAACTCCCTCAACTAGGTTGTTATGAATCAGATGATTCATCTTCCTGTGATTTATGTGTCCCATTCTCCTGTGCCATTAGATGGACTCCTTCTCTGTTGCCTTTTACAAAAGCATTGAATAGTGGACTCAGTAGTAGAAGCATTTGACATATCCAAGACGTACAAGTCGTTGTACCTTGACGCTGACATTAATACCTGCTCCTCAGGAATCTCCATCTCCTTCAGAATATAACACTTCCTATTGTCAAACATTACTTTGAAGTATTTGTCACATATCTGAGAAACTGAAAGCAAATTGTTTTCTAACTGTTGAACATAATTTACTTTATCAAACTTTACCTTTCCATTACCTACTTCTCCTTGTGCGGTAATGTATCCTCCTTTGTTTCTAGCGAAAGAAACATGTCCCCTTTAATTTGTTTGACGTTGAAAAGGAGAGACTGATTTCCCATCATGTGCCTGGATGCTCCGCTATCTACAATCCATGTGTTGGTAGAAGCACTATAGCGAATAACCTACACATAATAGAAAATAATTAGTTAAGGAGGAGGACCCAAGCCTTTACTGGCTTGGGTTTCCCAGAGGAATCACACATCACAAACTCAACCCACTGTCCTTTTGGAGTCGGAGAAACCTCATTCTTCTGCTTATTAACACTATCAGACACATAAGATGTTTTAGCTTTCCACAGACCATCCTTGTGTAAGGCTTGTTTGTGGTAAATCGATGATTGATTTGCAGTTTGAACTTTAAATTTATTTTCAAAAGCAGGTTTCACCTCAGGTATCACAAACTTGCCAGTGACTTGTCTGTGTTGTCTGTGGTGTTGGGGAGATGCATAAGTCCTAGCAGGTGTTTTAGACCTAGCAGGTGTCTTAGATCTCTGTTTTGAAGAAAACGGTTTAACTTCCTAATCTAGCTCAACTTTAAGCCTAGGGGTCTGATAGCGAGGACAGTGTGAAGAAATGTGACGTCTTTGTCCACAAGTATAGCATGATCTCCTCTCAACAGGACTAGGAGATCTCTTGTGGGGTGGGGAGTACACTTCAGGCATGGCTCTTTTGGTCTCAACTTTAGGTTTTTCACCTTCTTTGACAAATTTGATTTGTTTAACATTATGATTACTTTGTCTTTTAAAATGATTGAGATCTTGATTAACCGATTTGGACTGAGTAGGTTTTGAAGTCTTAGGTTGTGTTACAGCAGATTATGAACCCGACCCAAGAGTTACATTATCATCCTTTACCACTCGGTCCTAAATGACGGTTTTATCCTTTGTGCCTGATGTTGAAGTCTTCTGATCGGCAACCGGATGAGCACGTTTAACTGCAGTGTCCGGATCACTGACTAGAGGAGTAGTCACCACATGGTCCTTGATGGAATTATTGTTCATAGGTCTCTGTTTGGTGTTCAAGAGGATCTGATGTGGTGGAGGCACAAATTTATAACCCAGCCCTTCCCCATTGTTTCTTTTTTAACTAAGTTTTTCAAGATATGAGAGGAACTAGCTAATCTATGTAGTTTTTGCTTTAAGGATTCATTTCAACTTGTAAAACAGCTCTGTCTTATTTAGTTTCCTCAATTGTTTTTATGTAAAACTTTATGTCATTTTCTTGGTTAAAAGCTACAACCTCGGTTTCTTTTAATTGTTTTCTTAGCAATTCAATTTTCTCTTTAAAACTGCTTTCATTTTGCTTTAATACTCTATTAGCCTCAGTGCAAAGTTTTAAGTCATTTACTAAGTTATCATTATATTCTAATAACCTAGCAAATTTCAGATCGATGCATTCCCTAAACTTATTACATTCAATACAAGCATGTTTATCAAAGAAATCGTCTTTCGATTCTACCTGTGCAGATGTAGAGGTGCCAGCCATGAAAGCAGCCTGGGGTTCCTGGTGCGTTGCAGATTCTGCATTTAGTTCATCCCCCACTAGTTGATCAACAGCAGCCATAGTCTCATTCACATCAGCAGTATCAAGCTCAACTGAGTTCTCCCCCTCACTCGCTGAGTCGTCGTTCAGATCATCAACCAATGCAATGTTAGCTTCATCTTGAGATAAGAAACGGAAGGACCAGTCTTGTCCTTCATCACCCTGTGCTACCATTGCTTTGGTGTCATGGCTAGTTGTCGTTTCTTTTTTGTCCTTATCCTGCTTGTTAAATGATGAAAACGGGTTGCCATTTCCTGTCTTCTTAGGTTTGACACACTCTCTCTTGAAATGGCCTTTTTCACCGCAGTTGAAACAGGTGAGTTTTGACTTGTCAAATCCAAAAGTTGTATCCTTTGTAGCCACCATGTTCTGTCCCGTCTTTTTAACAAACTTCTTTGTTCTACGCACAGCACTAGCGAGAGCCCACATGATATCCATCGGCTCCAGCTCAGTTTCATCCACTTGCTCATAATCTTCGTCGGCCAAGCGGCAGTTACCAATCTTTCCTGCTACTAACCCGTCATAAGAATGTACTACAGCAGCAAGTAGATCCATATGCTCCTTAGCCACTTCCACAGTTACGTTGCCCAGATGCTCTGTAATTAATTTTGTCAATTGAGCTTTTGCAGAACTGTGTTGAACCCCTGATAAAACATTTGACTCACCACCTGAAGATGCACTTTGAACGTTTGCAGATGTGTTAGACACGAAAGCAGTCTACAAGGGTGCACTAGAAGACGCTGTAGTAGGAGTCACATTGTAGAGAGAAGGATTCTGAGTGTAGGTGCCCTTCTTAGACTTGTACTTATGTCGTACGTCTTCCTCCCTCCATTTCAGAATAAAATCATTTATGTCCAATGTCTCCAGCACAGCATTATGTCTTAAAGTGGAAACAAATGAATCCCACTTATCAGGTAACCCATCAGCCAAACTCGACACTTTATCTTCCATGGACGTTTTAACCCCATGAGTGTGTAGTTCACTCATCAAATGATAGAAGCGGTCGATCACATCATCCAAACTTTCATTCCCAATTTACGAGAAGTTATCAAATTCCTTCTTCAAAGCTTTAACCTTTAGAGACTTAAGTGTTGAATTTCCTTCATAACGTTTCTCAAGAGCCTTCCATAACTTTTTGCACTGCTTGTGTTCCGAGAACTGATGGAAAATATCTTTCGGAATGGACTGTGTCAACATTGCATAGGCCTTCTTCTCAGCATTGTATGCAGTTTTTTGTGCATCACTCAAACCACTTAGTGTCAGTGGAATTCCATCAGCTCCAACAGGCATAGTGTAGCCCGTCTCAATAGTGCTCCATAAGTTTGTTTCCACTCCATTCAGATGAATCTCAAACCGTTGCTTCCATTGAGGATATTCGTCAAGAGACAGAAGCTTTGGTGGTTTGTTGTGATTCCGATCTCATTCTCCAAGAGCAAAAGATTCTGAATTCTGGAGTCCTTCCCAGGTGAGAGAGCAAAGTTTTGTGTATCCATAATGAACTAGTCTAAAAACTTGACAAAACAACTGGGTATGCGACTGGGGATGCAACTGAGACACAACTGTGCGATTGAGCTTAGTCGTACGAATGAGCAGACGACTAGGAAAGTCGTGCGAATGAACAAACAACTGGGCCAATCGTGCGATTGAATAAACGACTAGGCCAATCGTGCGATTATGCTGTGCGAATGAAGTTCAGTCATGCGATTGGGTCAATCGTGCGATTGAGACTGCTGAATTCAAAATTTTTCAAAATTTTCACACAATTCGACCTAAAAACACAATTTTGAAAACCCTAATCGGCTGAAACTCAAAAAAGCCTAACTTTTGAACACATGCACTCGTAAAAACTGAATTTTAATGCAAAAAGAATGGATTTTTTTTATTGAAAACGTTGACTTTTGCAAAAACGCGATTGAATCCACGTAGAATCAAGTGCCAAAGCTCAGATACCACTTGTTAGGACCGTGTACGTACGGAGTACTAAGTGATTCAACGTGAAACCAGATCAAATAGTGCGGAATCCTATTTGATTGGCGATCCAATCAGGGAGAACGATAATCCGATCAAAACTAACGATTAGAATACATTAAGAATTGATTAGAAGTGACCAGAAACGTTCTATGAAGTTGGAAGGGACTCTCTGGACGAACAGGGACAGCTAGGGTTAAGAGTTCTCGAAGTGTTACGTTTTTTCACGAATTAAGTTGTATTTATAGGTTACAGTTTTCATTCGTACGACTAAGTCATGCGTATGGCTCAGTCGTGCGACTGAGTCGTACGATTGATTCATTCGTACGACTGAGTCAGTCTTATGACTCAATCGTGTGTATGGCTCAATCACCTGGTTCAGTCGTGCGACTGGCCCATTCGCATGGTCCAATCGTGCGACTGAATCATGAGACTTTGTTAAACATATTCCTGAACCTTTAACGATACAGAACTATGTCTAACAACTGTAAAACTATATAACATGTTCACATAAGCGTGTAATAATCAATCATATTAATAGATATAACATTCAATAACCAATAAACATTCAACGAATAGTTTTTCATTACATATATCAAACATTACATCAGTGTAACAAAATAAAAGTCAATTACATTTAAGCTCACTAGAACTAGAACTAGGGACATATGTACCAACAAAAATATTTGATGTTACGTTTTAAAATTTTTGTTTTGCATTGAAAGAATTATTTATCTTTTGTTAATATTAATCACTAGTTATATGGATGTTTTCTATCAATTGATTTCGAGTATCAGTGTTGTTTTAATCTCTTTTAATAGATTATTGTTGTCACTACGGATGAAGTGATAATATTGGTGTGAAAAGTTTGAAGAACTTAAAATAGATGGTGAAATCAAGTGGAATATAGCAATAATGATCGGGGTAAATGTGATTATGCAGTGGAAGGTTGGAAGATATGTATCTTTTATTTACATGTAAACAATATTGTTTTGGGAAAATGTGATTAGGTAGTGGAAGGTTGGAAGATATTTATATTTTATTCAAGTATAAACAATATTGTAGCCTCATTTTACATGTATCTAAGTTAACTATCGTACATAATATATATTTTTGTTTTACACATGTAAAAAGTCTTTGCAATGCAGTTATTATGTGTTAATAATCAATTCACACATGTGTTGTAGATTTACATATTTGTTAATAATCACTTTACACATGGAGAAAATTAGTAAAAAAATCGTTAACTGTCATCTTAAGCGTGTACAATGATTATTTTATGATAATTAGTTTACGTATATGTAAAACAACTAAGAAGCTCATTTACATATGTATATTATCATACTAGGTACATATGTGTATATTTACATATATGTAAATCTGGTGTATAATAAATTTATAAGATGAGAAAGGATAAACTAATATAAACAGCAATACACATATGTATACTTGCTCAATGTAATTTAACACATATATAAACTTTACTATAAATCACTATAATTTTCACACAAATAATGCATGTTCTTCAAGGCATAATACACATGTGTACAAAATTCAGTTTACTAACCAAACCAAAATATGAAAAGTGAATAATTTAAACCTAATACTAAAAAAGCATTAATGAGTACCAATAAGTAAAAAAAATTTAATATGACTTAACAAGAGCAAGAACTAAAGTATCTCAGACATAAGTAAATATGAAATCTACATTCAAATTATAACCAATATGTTACTTTTTAATATGTTTAAATAATTGATTTTTTGTTGTTTTCTTGGTTGCCTTACTTTTACTCGATCTTCTCTCGAAATCTAATACAAAAATAATATGAATTTAATACTACAAAAAGAATTTAAATAAGTGTAAAAAGAAGTATATAATTTTGATTCTAACTTGGGATGTACTAAGAATCAAAAGGTTTTTACATATACGGAAATCTAAAATTAGCTAACAGAAGCCAACACGTTACATTTTAATATGCCAAAAATCGTTGATTGCTTGTTGGTGTCTTGATCGCTTCTCTTTAATCGATCTTCAGTAGCATATGCCTGGTTTGCATGTTGTTTTTAGTTAATTTAAAGGTGATTAGGAATGAATGTGAGAGAGTAAGATAAAGAATCTTTCATATCTTTAGAAGGTTTTCAAAAAACTAAATTGTCTCATTTTACTAATATACCCTTTATGTTTAAATTATACGAATTAGTCAATATATTAATTTACATTATTACCCTTTTTAATCTCAACCATTGATTAGTATAATCAATGGTTAATAAGA